>JAEIFL010000023.1:0-15796 GCA_018901835.1 Scaptomyza graminum | reverse complement strand
GACGAACAGCGTACATAAGATTTGTATAAAAACTATTCGATCTTTGTTCGAAATTGTATATTATTAATGTAAAGTGTGTTACGTTTAGTCTAAGTTATATTAGCAGCAAGTAGGCAAATCCACCCCCACAACATACATATGTATTTCGGTGTGCAAAATTTTTCTAACACACAAAGTTATGTTTTGTTGTTGTTGTTTTTTTTTTTAATCAACGACACCAACAAAAAGTAGCAGTGCGGGCCCAAGAACAACACTAACAACAACAACAAACGCTACTTGAATGGAATTAAAAAAGACACAAAAAAAAGAAAAAAAAAAAAGGGGACTGGGGGAAAAAGATCCATTAACATAAAAATATTGAAAATTATTTTCAAGCGCATTGTTCACTTATATGTGAATGCACTTATTCATTAAGAAGCGGAAATCCGTTTCTTTTTTGCGAGTGTATGAACCAATTTTACTTGTTCGAAATTGTATATTATTAATGTAAGTGTGTTACGTTTAGTCTAAGTTATATTAGCAGCAAGTAGGCAAACACCCCCCCCCCACCCCTCAACATATATATTTTGGTGGGTGGCAAAATTTTTCTACACGGACCAAGTTATGTTTTGTTGTTGTTGTTTTTTTTTTTAATCAACGACACCAACAAAAAGTAGCAGTGCGGGCCCAAGAACAACACTAACAACAACAACAAACGCTACTTGGGTCGTAAATCAATTGTCAAAGGCACACAAATTTGAAAAAAAAACAATGTGCACTGTGCGAAAAGATTCATTTACATAAAATATTGAAAATTATTTTCAAGCGCATTGTTCACTTATATGTGAATGCACTTATTCATTAAGAAGCGGAAATCCGTTTCTTTTTTGCGAGTGTATGAACCAATTTTACTTGTTCGAAATTGTATATTATTAATGTAAGTGTGTTACGTTTAGTCTAAGATATATTAGCAGCAAGTATGCAAATCCACCCCCACAACATTTTCTGGTGTGCCAAATTTTTCTGGACGCACCAAGTTTTGCTTAGTTGTTGTTTTTTTAATTCAATGACACAAACAACAGTGATGCCGATTTGGCCTTTTTCCGGACAGATCTGACATGTTTTTAAGTCCCTTGTCCGGAAAAAATATCAAACATCCCCTATCCGGAAATCTGGCCTTTTTTCAGATTTTATTTGATTCATTTATTTCAATATTTTTTTCAAAGTTTTCTTTAAAAACATTGTGGCATCCAATCTATTAAAAAAGCGATCTTTTTACATACTTTGTATGTATTTTCGATATCATTTGTAATTTTATGTACAATGTACAACAAAAGTGAAAAATAAAGTTAATTAATGCCGAAAGATTCGTACAAACAAAAATTTCGTGATTGCTGGCTATAGCAGCCAGATTTTAAAGTTTGGATAAGCCGCGATGAAACGGACACCAATAAGGAATACTGCAGATACTGCATATGCTTCTTTTTTATTTTCTGGGATTTTTGGTTTATTTTTTTTTTTTTTGGGATTTTTTTGGTTTTTTTTTTATTTTTGGCTTTTTTTTTATTTTTTGGCTTTTTTTCTGGCTTTTTGGCTTTTTTTTTTTTTGGCTTTTTTTTTTTTTTTTGGCTTTTTTTTTTATTTTCTGGGATTTTTTGGCTTACTGAACAATTTGCACGATGTTTTATCGAGTTTGCAAATTTCTTATTCACACACATGCTGGACGCTGGGACTGTTTCAATTGCCGCGGCATCTGCCGGGTGGACGACGCTAATAGCTACTCGCGTCGTAAATCAAATGTCAAAGGCTTACAAATTAGAAAAAAAAAAAACAATGTGCACTGTGCGAAAAGATTCATGTACATAAAATATTGAAAATTATTTGCAAGCGCATTGTTCACTTATATGTGAATGCACTTATTCATTAAGAAGCGGAAATCCGTTTCTTTTTTGCAAGTGTACGAACCTATTTTACTTGTTCGAAATTGTATATTATTAATTAAGTGTGTTACGTTTAGTCTAAGTTATATTAGCAGCAAGTAGGCAAATCCACCCCCACAACATACATATGTATTTCGGTGTGCAAAATTTTTCTAGACGCACCAAGTTTTGTTTTGTTGTTGTTGTTGTTTTTTTAAATCAATGACACCAACAAAAGTAGCAGTGCGGGCCCAACAACAACACTTACAACAACAACAAACACTACTTGGGTCGTAAATCAATTGTCAAAGGCACACAAATTTGAAAAAAAAAACAATGTGCACTGTGCGAAAAGATACATGTACATAAAATATTGAAAATTATTTTCAAGCGCATTGTTCACTTATATGTGAATGCACTTATTCATTAAGAAGCGGAAATCCGTTTCTTTTTTGCGAGTGTATGAACCTTTTTTTATGACTTTGCTTGTGCGACGCGAAGGCGTCACTGCGCATTTGTTTTGTTTTTGTATTCTCGCTCGCGATCAAACTCTCAGCTTGTGCGACAAACAGGCGGCAGTAGTGGAATGGGTAATTTGTTTTGTTTTTGGAGTGGGTAAAAGTGCTCCAAAATGTATGGGAGGTACTCGAAGGAGTTGTCCAAAATAAAATTCCTTTCTTAGGTCAAACACATCACCTGCATAAAAAATTGTGTGAAAATTTCAGCCTTCTAGCTCTTTTCGTTAAGGCCGATATGCTATCCATTTTAACGCGGACGAACTCTTTTATATATATAGACTAGTAAGTGGCCCGCTTACTTCGCTGCGCGGATAGTTTATATAAATTTTAGCAACAGAAGATATAAAATAAATAAATCAGAAAATATTTCACAAAATATTAAAGCAAAGTAAATAACATTCTCTTTTCCACGCCACCATTGAGGTAGAGAATCAGGCGCGTCATTATACTCGATATCGAAGGTATAGAGTATATTGGGAGTATGTCCGTCATGTTGTCTGTCCGTCTGTCTGTATGAACGCAACGTTTTTCCACTTAATTCAAGCTAAAGGCTTGAAACTCTTCAATTCTCTTTATCTATGGCATAGTAAATTAAAGTGTCAAGATTGGGGCTTTACAAAAACTGGGGGGCTGGCAAATTGATAAATTAGATAACTCAAAATCCACCTATTCGGCACACCCTTACAGTTAGAGCTACCAAATTTGGTAGGAAGATAGCTACTGGCATCCCCGAAAAATTGTGGAGCCACGCCCACCCATTCCGCTCCCAGCCCCCCCGCGGTTTTAAATCAAAAACGCCTATAACTTCCTCAGTTTTTAAGCTCGATCCACCAAATTTTGCGCCAAGATAAGTGATGACGATCCCCAAAAAACTGCATCAAAACTTTCGATGCCACGCCTACCCATACCGCCCAAGCTAACCCCAGCCGCCCCAACTTTTCGTTAAAAACGGGAATGCGTGTATCTTTCAGAGTTGTTGAGCTAGAGTCTCTGAATTTGGTAGAAAGATAGCTAGTAATGAACCCCAATGATCTGCATTAAAGTTTTGGAGTCACGCCCACCCTTTCCGCCCCCAGCCCTACCGCAGTTTCAAATCAGAAATGACTTTATCTTCCTCAGTTTTTGAGCTACAGCCACAAAATTTTGCGCCAACATAGGTGATGACGATCCCCAAAAAACTGCATCAAAACTTTGGATGCCGCGTCCATAACTGGTAGCGACAGCCAAAGATATTTTGTAGCCAGGCCCACCCATAACGCCCACAGCACCCTTCCCCAACCTTTTACAATTTTTGAGCTAGAGTCACCAAATTTGGTAGGAAGATAGCAATTGACATCCAAGAAGATCTGCAGGAATAATTTGGATGCCATACCCCCCCATAACTCGCCCAGCCCCCCTTCCCCCACCTAAACTTTGAGCTAGTGTCACCAAATTTGGAAGGAAGATAGCTGAAACTGTTGCTGCTGTGGCTGCAGCGGCTGCATATAAAACTGTGGCAGGGAAAGCATATAAAACTGTAGCAGGCAAAGCACCCCAATAATTTTGTATGTTCATTCTTGTATCACTTTTAGAAATAAAATGAAGCAATGTGCAAATGGCACACTAAAGTAAAATTCCCTTAGAGTGAAAGAGTTACTGTTATTTATGTGAATTGATCTCATCTACAGAACAATATCACATTTTCATGCTCTTAAGCAGTGTGTTCCAAAGTTGACGTCGCTATGCTCTGAGTATAGGGCTACCGGCTGCGACGTCGGCGCTCTTGTGCTCTTGCTTTCGTGTACGTATACGCTGCTCGCTCTTGATTGCTCGCTCTGCCAACACAGTTTTCAGAGAGTGTTCACGCACACAACCTTAAGGTGCATACTATTGCGTTGGAACACACTGCTCTTAAGCCAATCGCATTCCTCTTAGTCCTCCTTTGTTGTTTCAAATTCGTGTGTGCATACAACGGCTTATAATAAGCCTGAAGCGATCGACAAAAACAGCAACAACAAATCTTTTGCATTCACAGTTATATTTATACCCTGAAATGGGTAAAAAAGAGTATAATTGTTTTGTGCATAAGTATGTAACAGGCAAAAAGAAGCATCTCCGACCCCATAAAAGGTAGATATATTCTTGATCAGCATCAACAGCCATATGCAATATGAAAATCATACCCAACCTTTCACATGTGACGTCACGCAAAACAGCTATTTATGCGCAATGCGTTATCGGTATTTTGTATCATGGTTTCGGATCACTCTCTTATGTATACGCGCGCTCTGCAAGTCAAAAAAAAGAGCGTAGTATCGCTGCCTTCTTCGCACGCACTGAATCAAAGCAAAACATATCTAAGAGGCTGCAGTTAACCCTCTAAGGCTACTTTCTAAAATAATTGAACAAATGTTGCCGAATAATTTTTATACTCGATACCGAAGGTAAAGAGTATATTGGGTTTGTGCAATGTCCGCTGGGTCCGTCCGTCATGTCCGTCTGTCCGTCTGTCCGTCTGTCCGTCTGTCTGTCTGTATGAACGCAACTTTTTTTCCACACCCTTCAAGCTAGAGACTTGAAACTTTGCAAATGTCTTTATCTATGGCCGGGACAGATAAAGTGTCAAGATTGGGGTTATACGATAACTGGGAGGCTGGCAAATCGATAAATTCGATAACTCAAAATCGATAAATCCACCGTTTCCGCACACCCTGACAGTTAGAGCTACCAAATTTGGTAGGAAGATAGCTACTGCCATCCCCGAAAAAATTGCATCAAAAATTTTGGGGCCACGCCCCCCCATTCCGCCCCCAGCCCCCCGCAGTTTGAAATCAGAAACGCCTATATCTACCTCAGTTTTTGAGCTACAGCCACCAAATTTTACGCCAAGATAGGTGATGACGATCCCCAAAAAACTGCATCAAAACTTTGGATGCCACGCCCAGCCATACCGCCCTTGCCAACCCCAGCCGCCCCAAATTTTCGTTAAAAACGGGAATGCGTGTATCTTTCATGGTGTTTGAGCTCCAGTCTCCAAAATCGGTAGGAAGATAACTGGTCACGATCCCCAAAGATCTGCATTTAAAATTTTGGGGCCACGCCCACCCATTCCGCCCCCCGCCCCCCCGCAGTTTGAAATCAGAAACGCCTATATCTACCTCAGTTTTTGAGCTACAGCCACCAAATTTTACGCCAAGATAGGTGATGACGATCCCCAAAAAACTGCATCAAAACTTTGGATGCCACGCCCAGCCATACCGCCCTTGCCAACCCCAGCCGCCCCAAATTTTCGTTAAAAACGGGAATGCGTGTATCTTTCATGGTGTTTGAGCTCCAGTCTCCAAAATCGGTAGGAAGATAACTGGTCACGATCCCCAAAGATCTGCATTTAAAATTTTGGGGCCACGCCCACCCATTCCGCCCCCAGCCCCCCCGCAGTTTGAAATCAGAAACGCCTATATCTACCTCAGTTTTTGAGCTACAGCCACCAAATTTTACGCCAAGATAGGTGATGACGATCCCCAAAAAACTGCATCAAAACTTTGGATGCCACGCCCAGCCATACCGCCCTTGCCAACCCCAGCCGCCCCAACTTTTCGTTAAAAACGGGAATGCGTGTATCTTTCATGGTGTTTGAGCTCCAGTCTCCAAAATCGGTAGGAAGATAACTGGTCACGATCCCCAAAGATCTGCATTTAAAATTTTGGGGCCACGCCCAGCCATTTCGCCCCCAGCCCCCCGCAGTTTGAAATCAGAAACGCCTATATCTACCTCAGTTTTTGAGCTACAGCCACCAAATTTTACGCCAAGATAGGTGATGACGATCCCCAAAAAACTGCATCAAAACTTTGGATGCCGCACCCACCCATACCGCCCTTGCCCACCTCAGCCGCCCCAACTTTTCGTTAAAAGCGGGAATGCGTGTATCTTTCATAGTGTTTGAGCTAGAGTCTCCAAACTTGGTAGGAAGATAACTGGTAGTGACCCCCAGAGATATCTTGGCGCCACGCCTACCCCAAGCCCCCCTTCCCCAACTTTTAAAAACTTTGAGCTAGAGCTACCAAATTTGGTAGGAAGATAGCTACTGGCATCCCCGAAAAAATTGCATCAAAAATTTTGGGCCACGCCCACCCATTTCGCCCCCAGCCCCCCCGCAGTTTGAAATCAGAAACGCCTATATCTACCTCAGTTTTTGAGCTACAGCCACCAAATTTTACGCCAAGATAGGTGATGACGATCCCCAAAAAACTGCATCAAAACTTTGGATGCCGCACCCACCCATACCGCCCTTGCCCACCTCAGCCGCCCCAACTTTTCGTTAAAAGCGGGAATGCGTGTATCTTTCATAGTGTTTGAGCTAGAGTCTCCAAAATCGGTAGGAAGATAACTGGTAGTGACCTCCAAAGATATCTTGGCGCCACGCCTACCCCAAGCCCCCCTTCCCCAACTTTTAAAAACTTCGAGCTAGATTCACCAAATTTGGTAGGAAGATTGCAATTGGCATTCCCCAAAGATCTGCATCAAAAATTTGGATCCACGCCCACCAAAAACGCCCGCAGCCTCCTTCCCCTTCCCTTAACAAACTTTGAGCTAGAGTCACCAAATTTAGCAGGAAGATAGCTGGTGGTATCCCCATCTGTATCAGACAATTTTTGATGCAGCGTACACCCCGGCTGCATCTGTACCCCTTTGCAATCAGGCCTCTTTTTACCGGTTTTAACACTGGTATCGAGTATATCGCAGTCGGTTGCGTCCGACTGCAACGTTTCCACTTGTTTTCTAGTAATATTGTGATCGCTGAGTTCAAAAATGCCTTCAGAAATGGTGTAGAAGCTTTCGTTCACCTGTAAGGTGAGAAAGAATGAATAAGTGCCTCAAGGCACTTTTGGGACTTCAAGGGAAAAAAAATCGTTAGTGCATAATTGATAAAAAAATTATGTTTTATTATGATAATCGTAAAAACAATTTTTGTTAGCTGTGCAGCATAAGTGCAAATTACATTTTGAGCATATACACTGAGTTTGTGAAGTTTTGCAGTGTTTGCACCACTTTCGCCCACTATCTCGACCCAACCAACGAGGAAAATGATTCAATAGGTCATGCCGTAAATCAGAAATTGGATGTTTAGATTTTTCACCACGCTTCAACTCTGGTTGGGAGGGTAGGTGAGACAATGGAGATCGACCTGGTGAAGGTCGCTGACAGGATGGAGACCGCGTTGTCCATTGAGTACTGCGTGGTCGACCTATAATTTGCTTGTTTTTAAGTGCTACCAATCCAGCTGCAATTGCTTCCCGAAATTCGGGGAGTTCGAGCGTCTTGCTCGCATTGCCAGTGTTCAGTTTTTCTTTATATACACGCTTGTATAAAATAAAAGCGTTTGTTGCTGCCATATCAATGCAATGATAAAATATTCGAGTGGCGCAATCTTGAGTTTTGGCTCTAATGTGGTAACGGCCCATAAGTCCATCCATTAGATCTACGCCGCCCATATGGGCGTTGTATTCTCGAATAACTTGCGGACAATCAATGTCTAAGTACCGCTTAGATTTTCTTTCGTATCTAGCAATCTTTGATACCCTGTCATGCGAATTGGTCGTTATAAATGGCTTGACTCCAACATAGGTGGATAGCAAGCGGACGGCTTTATTGTCTTTCCACAACACATTGCTTACTTCGACACCATAAGATGTGCCCACATACTCATCCGAAAATCCTCTTGTCTCCTTTTTAATGGAATTATCATTTGGCAGCTTAGAATTGGGGATACGATTTTCACGCACAGTGCCAAGGCTATAAATACCTTTGGCACGCAGATAGACCATCAAAGGTAATGAAGTGTAGAAATTGTCGAAATATATTATGTGGTGCTTGAACGTATTTACCGTATTTGATAAACGTATAACAATGTTAGCCGCAGCACCAAGATCTGGGTGACCAGGCAGGATTACATTATCACCTGCGCCAGTGTAGACCTCAAAACGGTAAGCATATCCAAAAGAATCGCACAGTACAAATAGCTTTATTCCCCATTTGTGGGGCTTATTAGGCATATATTGCCGCAGGTGGTGCTTCATTCGTGCTACACATCTGTTCATCGACACAAAGACGTGCTTGCTTTGGGACGGAGTCAAACCTTTTGTTAAGACAGTCTACAAAGTTGCGCATACGGAACAGAGCATCATATCCAGGTTCGCCCTTTTTGATACGTTTGCTTTCATCACGCATTGAGAAATATTGTTTAATCAATTCGAATTTGCTTCGTGTCATGCAGTGTCGTATGGGCTCAAACGCATTTCTTCCCCAGTAGCTTTTCAAATTTGGGTAACGATAGATTGACATATATATCAATATCCCAATGTAATTATACATTTCATCAATGGTCGTTTTGAATTGATTAGCAATGTTAGCTGTGATAGCTGCGCAAATGGTCTCCCTCCACAATCATACTCATGATATTTGTATCGAAAAAGTAACAAAATAGCTGTAATGGAGTTTCAAGATCCATTATATCAGCTGGCAGCTTCGAGTCTCCCTGAAAGGCTATGTCATTGATATGCAGCTGCATCGATTGCTTACGCCATATTATTTTGATTCGATCTTTCAAAATTGATTCAATGCCTATACACATAAATAAATTAGTAGAATATTATTTTACGGATTAGCACCGCTTACCCAAACCATTGAAGCCACCAGAAGATGGCAAAGGTATAGGTGCTCCATCTTCAAATGATGGCAAGGGTGATCGAGTTCTTTTTTTTAAAGTTTTGTTTGTAGGCTTAGTAGGCGTATTTTCCACATTTTCGACAGTGTCCAAGATAATGTCAAGGGTCAAGTCCACAGCTGAAGCGTCGTTCAATGCTGCGTTAAGTGCATTTTCCAAATTTAAGTCGTCGCCATCCTCGTCACTTGATTCGTTTGACAATTCATCAAAGGTATTGACAGAATCGAACATGTCCAGAAGTTGTTCATCCGTCAAATCCGACAATTTGTAGCGTTTTCGCATAAGTTGAGACATTTTTTCTTTTTAAACTCAATTTCTGTGAAGAAAAATTGTGCAGTAAACAAAACTTCCCATGTAAAAGTGCCTTGTCGATGTAAAATATTTTCGGCAAAAAAGTACGCCCAACGGCCCAAGAGTGTCTCAAGGCACTTATCGCTATTTCACTGCTCCAAGGCACAACTTTTATATATCCACAAATGTGAAACTTGATTTTGACTAAAAATAAACATACTTTTAACGAAAAAAAATACTGGTTACTTATATATTTGTCTTAACACTTTATTTTAATCAGCAATCTGCTTCACGTTCCACGTAAAATTTTGCGCGCACAAAAACATATGTTCTGTGCAAGTCAAAGCCAAAGTACCGTTAAAGCTTTTAAAAGCTCTGAAAGCTTTTAAACATACGATTGGCACGATCTTAGGGACCCGCCAAAAGTATTAGGCTTAAAATAAACCCAACCGCTTTTTTTTAAAACAATATAATATGATAAGTGTCTTGAGGCACTCTTAAGTGCTAGAGGGTTAAGTGAATTGCATAGCCTAAACTCACACGTACTTTAGCCTTTAGCTTTGACTTAGTGTGTGCGGAGGAAGTAGGGTTATTGAACTTTATGATTGACATGCAAAGCGCGCACATAAAATATAGAGTGAACGTAAATGAGCAACAACAGAGGAGCATGATCGGAGCGAGATTTGAAATTATCTAATTATCATAAGAGCAACGCGCGCGCTCTGTTAAATTTTAAGCGGCTCTTTGAGTTTGGGACGAACAACGTATATAGATTTGTGTAAAAACTAATGTGAACGGCCTTTGCTTGTTCGAAATTGTATATTATTAATGTAAGTTATACGTTTTGTCTAAGTTATATTAGCAGCAAGTAGGCAAATCCACCCCCACAACATATGTATTTTGGTGTGCAAAATTTTTCTACACGGACCAAGTTATGTTTTGTTGTTGTTGTTTTTTTTTTTAAATCAACGACACCAACAAAAAGTAGCAGTGCGGGCCCAAGAACAACACTAACAACAACAACAAACGCTACTTGGGTCGTAAATGAATTGTCAAAGGCACACAAATTTGAGAAAAAAAACAATGTGCACTGTGCGAAAAGATTCATTTACATAAAATATTTAAAATTATTTTCAAGCGCATTGTTCACTTATATGTGAATGCACTTATTCATTAAGAAGCGGAAATCCGTTTCTTTTTTGCAAGTGTACGAACCAATTTTACTTGTTTGAAATTGTATATTATTAATGTAAGTGTGTTACGTTTAGTCTAAGTTATATTAGCAGCAAGTAGGCAAACCCACTTCCACAACATACATATGTATTTTGGTGTGCAAAATTTTTCTAGACGGACCAAGTTGTTTTTGTTGTTGTTGTTGTTGTTTTTTTAAATCAATGACACCAACAAAAGTAGCAGTGCGGGCCCAACAACAACACTTACAACAACAACAAACGCTACTTGGGTCGTAAATCAATTGTCAAAGGCACACAAATTTGAAAAAAAAAAACAATGTGCACTGTGCGAAAAGATTCATGTACATAAAATATTGAAAATTATTTTCAAGCGCATTGTTCACTTATATGTGAATGCACTTATTCATTAAGAAGCGGAAATCCGTTTCTTTTTTGCAAGTGTACGAACCAATTTTACTTGTTTGAAATTGTATATTACTAGTAAGTGGCCCGCTTACTTCGCTGCGCGGATAGCTTATATAAATTTTAGCAACAGAAGATATAAAATAAATAAATCAGAAAATATTTCACAAAATATTAAAGCAAAGTATATAACATTCTCTTTTCCACGCCACCATTGAGGTAGAGAATCAGGTGCGTCATTATACTCGATATCGAAGGTATAGAGTATATTGGGAGTATGTCCGTCATGTTGTCTGTCCGTCTGTCTGTATGAACGCAACGTTTTTCCACTTAATTCAAGCTAAAGGCTTGAAACTCTTCAATTCTCTTTATCTATGGCATAGTAAATTAAAGTGTCAAGATTGGGGCTTTACAAAAACTGGGGGGCTGGCAAATTGATAAATTAGATAACTCAAAATCCACCTATTCGGCACACCCTTACAGTTAGAGCTACCAAATTTGGTAGCAAGATAGCTACTGGCATCCCCGAAAAATTGTGGAGCCACGCCCACCCATTCCGCTCCCAGCCCCCCGCGGTTTTAAATCAAAAACGCCTATAACTTCCTCAGTTTTTAAGCTCGATCCACCAAATTTTGCGCCAAGATAAGTGATGACGATCCCCAAAAAACTGCATCAAAACTTTCGATGCCACGCCTACCCATACCGCCCAAGCTAACCCCAGCCGCCCCAACTTTTCGTTAAAAACGGGAATGCGTGTATCTTTCAGAGTTGTTGAGCTAGAGTCTCTGAATTTGGTAGAAAGATAGCTAGTAATGAACCCCAATGATCTGCATTAAAGTTTTGGAGTCACGCCCACCCTTTCCGCCCCCAGCCCTACCGCAGTTTCAAATCAGAAATGACTTTATCTTCCTCAGTTTTTGAGCTACAGCCACAAAATTTTGCGCCAAGATAGGTGATGACGATCCCCAAAAAACTGCATCAAAACTTTGGATGCCGCGTCCATAACTGGTAGCGACAGCCAAAGATATTTTGTAGCCAGGCCCAGCCATAACGCCCACAGCACCCTTCCCCAACCTTTTACAATTTTTAAGCTAGAGTCACCAAATTTGGTAGGAAGTTAGCAATTGACATCCCAAGAAGATCTGCAGGAATAATTAGGATGCCATACCCACCCATAACTCGCCCAGCCCCCCTTCCCCCACCTAAACATTGAGCTAGTGTCACCAAATTTGGAAGGAAGATAGCTGAAACTGTTGCTGCTGTGGCTGCAGCGGCTGCATATAAAACTGTGGCAGGGCCACAGCAGGCAAAGCACCCCAATAATTTTGTATGTTCATTCTTGTATCACTTTTAGAAATAAAATGAAGCAATGCGAAAATGGCACACTAAAGTAAAAATTTTAAAATTCCCTTAGAGTGAAAGAGTTACTGTTATTTATGTGAATTGATCTCATCTACAGAACAATATCACATTTTCATGCTCTTAAGCCAATCGCATTCCTCTTAGTCCTCCTTTTTTGTTTCAAATTCGTGTGTGCATACAACGGCTTATAATAAGCCTGAAGCGATCGACAAAAACAGCAACAACAAATCTTTTGCATTCACAGTTATATTTATACCCTGAAATGGGTTAAAAAAGGGTATAATTGTTCTGTGCAAAAGTATGTAACAGGCAAAAAGAAGCATCTCCGACCCCATAAAAGGTAGATATATTCTTCATCAGCATCAACAGCCATATGCAATATGAAAATCATACCCAACCTGTCACATGTGACGTCACGCAAAACAGCTATTTATGCGCAATGCGTTATCGGTATTTTGTATCATGGTTTCGGATCACTCTCTTATGTATACGCGCGCTCTGCAAGTCAAACAAAGAGCGTAGTATCGCTGCCTTCTTCGCACGCACTGAATCAAAGCAAAACATATCTAAGAGGCTGCAGTTAAGTGAATTGCATAGCCTAAACTCACACGTACTTTAGCCTTTAGCTTTGACTAAGTGTGTGCGGAGGAAGTAGGGTTATTGAACTTTATGATTGACATGCAAAGCGCGCACATAAAATATAGAGTGAACGTAAATGAGCAACAACAGAGGAGCATGATCGGAGCGAGATTTGAAATTATCTAACTATCATAAGAGCAACGCGCGCGCTCTGTTAAATTTTAAGCGGCTCTTTGAGTTTGGGACGAACAGCGTACATAGATTTGTATAAAAACTAATGTGAACGGCCTTTGCTTGTTCGAAATTGTATATTATTAATGTAAGTGTGTTACGTTTAGTCTAAGTTATATTAGCAGCAAGTAGGCAAATCCACCCCCACAACATACATATGTATTTCGGTGTGCAAAATTTTTCTAGACGCACCAAGTTATGTTTTGTTGTTGTTGTTTTTTTTTTAATCAACGACACCAACAAAAAGTAGCAGTGCGGGCCCAAGAACAACACTAACAACAACAACAAACGCTACTTGGGTCGTAAATGAATTGTCAAAGGCACACAAATTTGAGAAAAAAAAACAATGTGCACTGTGCGAAAAGATTCATTTACATAAAATATTGAAAATTATTTTCAAGCGCATTGTTCACTTATATGTGAATGCACTTATTCATTAAGAAGCGGAAATCCGTTTCTTTTTTGCAAGTGTACGAACCTATTTTACTTGTTCGAAATTGTATATTATTAATGTAAGTGTGTTACGTTTAGTCTAAGTTATATTAGCAGCAAGTAGGCAAATCCACCCCCACAACATACATATGTATTTCGGTGTGCAAAATTTTTCTACACGGACCAAGTTATGTTTTGTTGTTGTTGTTTTTGTTTTTAATCAATGACACCAACAAAAGTAGCAGTGCGGGCCCAACAACAACACTTACAACAACAACAAACGCTACTTGGGTCGTAAATCAATTGTCAAAGGCACACAAATTTGAAAAAAAAAACAATGTGCACTGTGCGAAAAGATTCATTTACATAAAATATTGAAAATTATTTTCAAGCGCATTGTTCACTTATATGTGAATGCACTTATTCATTAAGAAGCGGAAATCCGTTTCTTTTTTGCGAGTGTACGAACCAATTTTACTTGTTCGAAATTGTTTATTATTAATTAAGTGTGTTACGTTTAGTCTAAGATATATTAGCAGCAATTATGCAAATCCACCCCCACAACATTTTCTGGTGTGCCAAATTTTTCTGGACGCACCAAGTTTTGCTTAGTTGTTGTTTTTTTAATTCAATGACACAAACAACAGTGATGCCGATTTGGCCTTTTTCCGGACAGATCTGACATGTTTTTAAGTCCCTTGTCCGGAAAAAATATCAAACATCCCCTATCCGGAAATCTGGCCTTTTTTTCAGATTTTATTTGATTCATTTATTTCAATATTTTTTTCAAAGTTTTCTTTAAAAACATTGTGGCATCCAATCTATTAAAAAAAGCGATCTTTTTACATAATTTGTATGTATTTTCGATATCATTTGTAATTTTATGTACAATGTACAACAAAAGTGAAAAATAAAGTTAATTAATGCCGACAGATTCGTACAAACAAAAATTTCGTGATTGCTGGCTATAGCAGCCAGATTTTAAAGTTTGGATAAGCCGCGATGAAACGGACACCAATAAGGAATACTGCAGATACTGCATATGCTTCTTTTTTATTTTCTGGGATTTTTTGGTTTATTTTTTTTTTTTTGGGATTTTTTTGGTTTTTTTTATTTTTTGGCTTTTTTTTTATTTTTTGGCTTTTTCTGGCTTTTTGGCTTTTTTTTTATTTTTTGGCTTTTTTTTTTATTTTTTGGCTTTTTTTTTATTTTCTGGGATTTTTTGGCTTACTGAACAATTTGCACGATGTTTTATCGAGTTTGCAAATTTCTTATTCACACACATGCTGGACGCTGGGACTGTTTCAATTGCCGCGGCATCTGCCGGGTGGACGACGCTAATAGCTACTCGCGTCGTAAATCAAATGTCAAAGGCTTACAAATTAGAAAAAAAAAAACAATGTGCACTGTGCGAAAAGATTCATGTACATAAAATATTGAAAATTATTTGCAAGCGCATTGTTCACTTATATGTGAATGCACTTATTCATTAAGAAGCGGAAATCCGTTTCTTTTTTGCAAGTGTACGAACCTATTTTACTTGTTCGAAATTGTATATTATTAATTAAGTGTGTTACGTTTAGTCTAAGTTATATTAGCAGCAAGTAGGCAAATCCACCCCCACAACATACATATGTATTTCGGTGTGCAAAATTTTTCTAGACGCACCAAGTTTTGTTTTGTTGTTGTTGTTGTTTTTTTAAATCAATGACACCAACAAAAGTAGCAGTGCGGGCCCAACAACAACACTTACAACAACAACAAACACTACTTGGGTCGTAAATCAATTGTCAAAGGCACACAAATTTGAAAAAAAAAACAATGTGCACTGTGCGAAAAGATACATTTACATAAAATATTGAAAATTATTTTCAAGCGCATTGTTCACTTATATGTGAATGCACTTATTCATTAAGAAGCGGAAATCCGTTTCTTTTTTGCGAGTGTATGAACCTTTTTTTTATGACTTTGCTTGTGCGACGCGAAGGCGTCACTGCGCATTTGTTTTGTTTTTGTATTCTCGCTCGCGATCAAACTCTCAGCTTGTGCGACAAACAGGCGGCAGTAGTGGAATGGGTAATTTGTTTTGTTTTTGGAGTGGGTAAAAGTGCTCCAAAATGTATGGGAGGTACTCGAAGGAGTTGTCCAAAATAAAATTCCTTTCGTCAAACACATCACCTGCATAAA
>JAEIFL010000232.1:0-454489 GCA_018901835.1 Scaptomyza graminum | reverse complement strand
ATTATTTTTTTGGGATTTTTTGGTTTTTTTTTTTTTTTTTAATTCTTTTATTTTTTGGCTTTTTCTGGATGATTTTGGCTTTTTTTGGTTTTTTTTATTTTTTTGGGATTTTTTTGGCTATTTTTTATTTTTTTGACTTTTTTTTTTTGGCTTTTTTTTGGCTTTTTTCTATTTTTTGGCTTTTCTTATTTTTGCTTTTTTGGCTTTTTTTTTTTTTTTTAAATTTTTGGCTTTTTTTTTATTTTCTGGGATTTTTTGGCTTACTTAACAATTTGCACGATGTTTTATCGAGTTTGCAAATTTCTTATTCACACACATGCTGGACGCTGGGACTGTTCCAATTGCCGCCGCATCTGCCGGGTGGACGACGCTAAAAGCTACTCGCGTCGTAAATCAATTGTCAAAGGCACACAAATTTGAAAAATAAAACAATGTGCACTGTGCGAAAAGATTCATGTACATAAAATATTGAAAATTATTTTCAAGCGCATTGTTCACTTATATGTGAATGCACTTATTCATTAAGAAGCGGAAATCCGTTTCTTTTTTGCAAGTGTACGAACCTATTTTACTTGTTCGAAATTGTAAATTATTAATGTTAGTGTGTTACGTTTTTATAATAGCAGCAAGTAGGCAAATCCACCCCCACAACATACATATGTATTTTGGTGTGCAAAATTTTTCTAGACGCACCAAGTTTTTTTTTGTTGTTGTTGTTTTTTTCAATCAATGACACCAACAAAAGTAGCAGTGCGGGCCCAACAACAACACTTACAACAACAACAAACGTTACTTGGGTCGTAAATCAATTGTCAAAGGCACACAAATTTAAAAAAAAAAAAACAATGTGCACTGTGCGAAAAGATACATGTACATAAAATATTGAAAATTATTTTCAAGCGCATTGTTTACTTAATTGTGTATGCACTTATTCATTAAGAAGCGAAAATCCGTTTCTTTTTTGCGAGTGTATGAACCTTTTTTTTATGACTTTGCTTGTGCGACGCGAAGGCGTCACTGCGCATTTGTTTTGTTTTTGTATTCTCGCTCGCGATCAAACTCTCAGCTTGGAGTGGGTAAAAGTGCTACAAAATGTATGGGAGGAACTCGAAGGAGTTGTCCAAAATAAAATTCCTTTCTTAGGACAAACAGAATACCTGCATAAAAAATTTGTAAAAATTTCAGCCTTCTGTAAAATTTCAGCTCTTTCTTCCTTTTTCGTTTAGTTTAGGCTGTGGCTGAGTCATTCTAACGCGGACGAGCTCTTTTATATATATAGAAAAAGTGAAAATCTGTTTCTTTTTTGCGAGTGTATGAACCTTTTTTTTATGACTTTGCTTGTGCGACGCGAAGGCGTCACTGCGCATTTGTTTTGTTTTTGTATTCTCGCTCGCGATCAAACTCTCAGCTTGTGCGACAAACAGGCGGCAGTAGTGGAATGGGTAATTTGTTTTGTTTTTGGAGTGGGTAAAAGTGCTCCAAAATGTATGGGAGGTACTCGAAGGAGTTGACCTGCATAAAAAATTGTGTGAAAATTTCAGCCTTCTAGCTCTTTTCGTTTAGGCTGTGGCTGAGCCATTCTAACGCGGACGAACTCTTTTATATATATAGATGAAAATCATACCCAACCTGTCACATGTGACGTCACGCAAAACAGCTATTTATGCGCAATGCGTTATCGGTATTTTGTATCATGGTTTCGGATCACTCTCTTATGTATACGCGCGCTCTGCAAGTCAAACAAAGAGCGTAGTATCGCTGCCTTCTTCGCACGCACTGAATCAAAGCAAAACATATGTATGTAAGAGGCTGCAGTTAAGTGAATTGCATAGCCTAAACTCACACAATTTTAAGCGGCTCTTTGAGTTTGGGACGAAGAGCGTGGCTCACACGTACAACGCAGGCATGCATAGATTTGTATACAAACTTATGTGAACGGCCTTTGCTTGTTCGAAATTGTATATTATTAATGTAAGTGTGTTACGTTTAGTCTAAGTTATAATAGCAGCAAGTAGGCAAATCCACTCCCACAACATACATATGTATTTTGGTGTGCAAAATTTTTCTAGACGTTTTTTTTTTGTTGTTGTTGTTTTTTTCAATCAATGACACCAACAAAAGTAGCAGTGCGGGCCCAACAACAACACTTACAACAACAACAAACGTTACTTGGGTCGTAAATCAATTGTCAAAGGCACACAAATTTGAAAAAAAAAAAAAAAACAATGTGCACTGTGCGAAAAGATACATGTACATAAAATATTGAAAATTATTTTCAAGCGCAATGTTTACTTAATTGTGTATGCATTTATTCATTAAGAAGCGAAAATCCGTTTCTTTTTGCGAGTGTATGAACATTTTTTTTATGACTTTGCTTTTGCGACGCGAAGGCGTCACTGCGCATTTGTTTTGTTTTTGTATCCTCGCTCGCGATCAAACTCTCAGCTTGTGCGACAAACAGGCGGCAGTAGTAGAATGGGTAATTTGTTTTGTTTTTGGAGTGGGTAAAAGTGCTCCAAAATGTATGGGAGGAACTCGAAGGAGCTGTCCAAAATAAAATTCCTTTCTTAGGACAAACAGAATACCTGAATAAAAAATTGTGTGAAAATTTCAGCCTTCTAGCTCTTTTCGTTTAGGCTGTGGCTGAGCCATTCTAACGCGGACGAACTCTTTTATGTATAGAGATTTATTAACAGGTGTAGTAAGGGTTTTTAAAGTATTTACAAATGTACAATTGTTTTGTTTTAAATATCTTTATAAAGTTTGGTTTTCTTAAGGTAATCAATAATTTTTGTAATATTTGATTTGTCATTGACATTAATAAGGCAGTTCGAGGGTTGGATGTTGTTAAAGATTTGACGTCTGATTTGATCGAAAGTTGGACAAGTATCTAAGATATGAAAAATATTTATATTCGAGTTCTGGTTGCAAAATTTACAAATTGGTGGAATAGTTTTATCTATATAGTGTTGGTGTGTTATTTTTGTGTGTCCTAAACGTAGTCGCAATATTTTAATTTGATCGAGTCTGCAAAAATCGTTTTGTGTGGTTTGTTTCAAGTAGTCTGTGATATTTAATTTATTTTTGTTAATTTCTTGATTGTGTTTTGTACAGGTATTAAAAGATTCGTGATGTTTTTCATACATTTTGTTTTTTAAAAATTTGTTTACGTCCGTGGTGTTTAAATTTATTGTTGTTATTAGGGGCATTTGTAATGCCATTTTTGCATTCTGGTCTGCATATTCATTCCCTTTTATACCGCAATGTCCTGGAACCCAGCTTATTTTTATTCTTGGCGAGAATTTAGTGAGATATGATCTTATTTTTAAAGGGTATAAATTGGTATTATTAATGTTTGCAATTGCGTCAAGGGATGACAAGGAGTCTGTACAAATGATAAATTGTTTATGTTTATTTTTTGTTGTAGCTTCATTAATAAGTTCTATTGCTTCTAATATTGCTTTTATCTCTGCTGACATTACAGATGAATAAAATGGGAGAATACCAATTTTTAAAATGGTATTTTCGGTTGTTATTGCAAAGCTTGTAGAATCGTTTATTTTTGATCCATCAGTAAAGATGAATGTATGATTTTTATATTTTGATTTCAGATTTTCAAAGTGACCTTGATATATAAGTGGTGATGAATCTTGTTTTTTAAATTGATGCAGATTATACATGATTTATTCTTCTGGAAAAAGCCAGTTAGGTTCATTTTGAAATTTTTGGATTTTGTGTGGAAGGAAAGGAATGTTATAGTTGTTGCTATATTGAATTGCTTTTATTATTGTGGACGTAACTTTTGTATTTTTGTTAAGTGTTTTGATATTTTTTATTACATTATAGTTGGGGGAGTTTCTTGAGTTCAACAAATTTTTGTAAATTTTACTTGTAAGGTGGTTTCTTCTATTTTCTAAGTCTGGGATATTAGTTTCATATAAAAGATTTTTTATAGGGGTAGTTTTGAAGGCATTTAAAGATATTCTTAAAGAAGCATTAAATAATGTTTTTAATTTGTTGAGTGTTGATTTGTGTGTGTAACCATAAATGAAAAGAGCATATTCCATTTTTGCAATGATGATTGCTTTTGTTGTGTTAATTAAAGTGTAAGAATTACAGTTAAATTTTTTGCTTGCTAGACATTTAATAATATTTAGTCTTTTTAAAATAGACGCTTTTAAATTGTAAATGTTGCTATGCCAATTATATTTGTTGTTAAGTTGGTGCCACGCCAACCCATTCCGCTCCCAGCCCCCCGCGGTTTTAAATCAAAAACGCCTACAACTTCCTCAGTTTTTAAGCTCGATCCACCAAATTTTGCGCCAAGATAAGTGATGACGATCCCCAAAAACTGCATCAAAACTTTGGATGCCACGCCCACCCATACCGCCCTAGCCAACCCCAGCCGCCTCAACGTTTCGTTAAAAACGGGAATGCGTGTATGTTTCATAGTTTTTGAGCTAAACGCCCCCAGCACCCTTCCCCAACCTTTAACAAACTTGAAGCAAGTGTCACCAAATTTGGAAGGAACATAGCTGGTGGCATGCCCATCTGTATCAGAATTTTTGAGGCAGCTTTCACCCCTGCCGTATCCGTACCCCTTTGCAATCAGGCCTCTTTTTACCGGTTTAAATACTGGTATATACTTGCTTTTTATTGTGGTTTCCTCAGTAGTCCTTATCCAACTATATATAATGTTGCTTCAATTATTAAGTCTAAAGTCGACTTATTATTATAAACAAATCAAATTAACAACTTAATTTAAAGCATACCTGTTAAGTTGCCATTACAATTACTAATCAATTAAATAATTTTTGGGAAAATAGTCGTAGTGACTATATAGTTCGCTGGTGAAAAATGTATGATTATTTAATGATTACGATTACAAATAATTGAAAATAATTGAAAATTATCATAAATTATCATAAATTTGTAAAAATAATTGAAAATAATTGAAAATAATTGTTTTAAGAGATGAGATTATTTTCAATTATTTTCAATTATTTTCAATTATTTTGATTTTTTCAATTATTTTCGATTATTTTAGACTATTTAAGACTATTTAATGATAAACAAATAAATTTTAGCAGCACATTTAATAAATTCAATGTTTTTTACATACATGTTTTGTACATTAAATTAAATACAAACATTAAACAAATTGGGCGTTTGCCTTCATTAAAACTAATTTTTCAAAAGAAACATCGGACAATGATTGTCGCCTAGGGCCGTTAATAATGCCGGCAAATGAGAAAAGCCGCTCAACAGGAGCCGAAGATGTTAGCGGCGTATTAAAAGCAATAGACGCTTCTTTTAAAATGCCATACTTAGACCATATCTCTTCCGAGCATTGTTGTTATTAAATGTGATGATGAATGCAGTCAAAAACAAAAGCTCCAATACGAAAGCTTTTGCAAAAAGTGTGTGGGTAGCTGCAAATGCTTTGGAAACATTGAGTTTATTAAATGGGCAAATGTTTGTATTTAATTTAATGTACAAAACATGTATGTAAAAAACATTGAATTTATTAAATGTGCTGCTAAAATTTATTTGTTTATCATTAAATAGTCTTAAATAGTCTAAAATAATCGAAAATAATTGAAAAAATCAAAATAATTGAAAATAATTGAAAATAATTGTTTTAAGAAATGAGATTATTTTCAATTATTTTCAATTATTTTCAATTATTTTTACAAATTTATGATAATTTTCCATTATTTTCAATTATTTGTAATCGTAATCATTAAATAATTGTACGAATCCGAAAATAATCGCAATTTAATCATTAATTCAACTTTTAAACAAAAATAATCTAACTATTAATGACTACAATTAATAATCATTACTTAAAAGGTATGATTTAAAGTAAGTGTTATTAATACATACTTCAAAATAAGTCAAAAATTGACTTCACTGTACAACGTGTAAACCACTGACTGCGTGGTCTGAGTTTTATCGTTCTTGCGTTTTGTCTAAGTTAAGCAAGTATGGAAATCCACCCCCACAACATTTTCTGGTGTGCCAAATTTTTCTGGACGCACCAAGTTTTGCTTTGTTGTTTTTTTAAATCAATGACACCAACAAAAAGTAGCAGAGCGGGCCCAACAACAGTGATGCCGATTTGGCATTTTTCCAACCAGATCTGTCCTGTTTTTAAGTGCTTTGTCCGGAAAAAATATCAAACATCCCCTATCCGGAAATCTGGCCTTTTTTCAGATTTTATTTGATTTATTTATTTCAATCTTTTTTTCAAAGTTTTCTTTAAAAACAGCGATTTTTTAAAACGGTGTGGCATCCTATTTTACATACTTTGTACATATGTATTTTTGATATCATTTGATATCTAATGTACAACAAAAGTGAAAGATAAAGTTAAATAATGCCGAAAGATTCTTAGAAACAAAAATTTCGTGATTGCTGGCTACAGCAGCCAGATTTTAAAGCAAAAATGGTTTTAAGCCGGTGGATTGTCCCCAATCTTGTCACCAGGAAGCTGTATTAGCTACATATGTTTATGTTTATTATCACCTCACGGAATTGTGCAAGTTTCATTTTGATGTCAAAAGCTTAAAATTGCACAAAACTATTTTTGTCCTGTTTTCTGTCCTTTTTTATGCTCGATACCGAAGGTAAAGAGTATATTAGGTTTGTGCAATGTCCGTCATGGTGTCTGTCCGTCCGTCTGTCCGTCTGTATGTTCGCAAGTTTTTTCCACACTCTTCAAGCTAGAGACTTGAAACTGCAAATGTCTTTATCTATGGCCGGGACTGATCAAGTTCTAAGATTGGGGTTCTACGATAACTGGGGGGCTGGCAAATTGATAAATTCGATAACTCAAAATCGACAAATCCACCTATTCCGGACACCCTTACAGTTAGAGTTACCAAATTTGGTGGGAAATTTTGGCATCCCCGAAAAATTGTGGTGCCACGCCCACCCATTCCGCTCCCAGCCCCCCGCGATTTTAAATCGCCAAGATAAGTGATGACGATCTCCAAAAAACTGCATCAAAACTTTGGATTCCAACGCCCACCCATACCGCCCTAGCCAACCTCAGCTGCCCCAACTTTTCGTTAAAAACGGGAATGCGTGTATCTTTCAGAGTTGTTGAGCTAGAGTCTCTGAATTTGGTAAAAAGATAGCTAGTAATGAACCCCAATGATCTGCATTAAAGTTTTGGAGTCACGCCCACCCTTTCCGCCCCCAGCCCTACCACAGTTTCAAATCAGAAATGACTTTATCTTCCTCAGTTCTTGAGCTACAGCCACAAAATTTTGCGCCAAGATAGGTGATGACGATCCCCAAAAAACTGCATCAAAACTTTGGATGCCGCGCCCATAACTGGTAGCGACACCCAAAATATTTTGTAGCCAGGCCCACCCATAACGCCCACAGCACCCTTCCCCAACCTTTTACAAACTTTGAGCTAGAGTCACCAAATTTGGTAGGAAGATAGCAATTGACATCCCAAGCAGATCTGCAGGAATAATTTGGATGCCATAACCACCCATAACTCGCCCAGCCCCCCTTCCTCCACCTTTAACAAACTTTGAGCTAGTGTCAACAAATTTGGAAGAAAAATAGCTGAAACTTTTGCTGCTGTGGCTGCAGCGGCTGCATATAAAACTGTGGCAGGGCCACAGCAGGCAAAGCACCCCAATAATTTTGTCCGTTCATTCTTGTATCACTTTTAGAAATGAAATGAAGCAATACGCAAATGGCACACTAAAGTAAAAATTTTAAAATTCCCTGAGATTGAAAGAGTTACTGTTATTTATGTGAATTGATCTCATCTACAGAACAATATCACATTTTCATGCTCTTAAGCCAATCGCATTCCTCTTAGTCCTCCTTTGTTGTTTCAAATTCGTGTGTGCATACAACGGCTTATAATAAGCCTGAAGCGCTAGACAAAAACAGCAACAACAAATCTTTTGCATTCGCAGTTATATTTATACCCTGAAATGGGTAAAAAAGAGTATAATTGTTTTGTGCAAAAGTATGTAACAGGAAAAAAGAAGCATCTCCGACCCCATATAAAGTAGATATATTCTTGATCAGCATCAACAGCCATATGCAATATGAAAATCATACCCAACCTGTCACATGTGACGTCACGCAAAACAGCTTTTTTTGCGCAATGCGTTATCGGTATTTTTTGTATCATGATTTCGGCTCACTCTCTTATGAATGTGCGCGCTCTGCAAGTCAACCAAAGAGCGTAGTATCGCTGCCTTCTTCGCACGCACTGAATCAAAGCAAAACATATCTAAGAGGCTGCAGTTAAGTACTCACACGTACTTTAGCCTTGAGCTTTGATTTAGTGTGTGCGGAGGAGGTAGGGTTATTGAACTTTATGATTGACATGCAGAGCGCGCACATAAAATAGAGAGTGAAAGTTAATGAGCAACAACAGAGGAGCATGATCGGAGCGAGATTTGAAATTATCTAATTATCATAAGAGCAACGCGCGCGTTCTGTTAAATTTTAAGCGGCTCTTTGAGTTTGGGACGAAGAGCGTGCTTCACACGTACGACGCAGGCATGCATAGATTTGTATACAAACTTATGTACGGTTATATTAGCAGCAAGTAGGCAAATCCACCCCCACAACATACATATGTATTTTGGTGTGCAAAATTTTTCTAGACGCACCATGTTTTTTTTTGTTGTTGTTGTTTTTTTCAATCAATGACACCAACAAAAGTAGCAGTGCGGGCCCAACAACAACACTTACAACAACAACAAACGTTACTTGGGTCGTAAATCAATTGTCAAAGGCACACAAATTTAAAAAAAAAAAAAAACAATGCACTGTGCGAAAAGATGCATGTACATAAAATTATGAAAATTATTTTCAAGCGCATTGTTTACTTAATTGTGTATGCACTTATTCATTAAGAAGCGAAAATCCGTTTCTTTTTTGCGAGTGTATGAACCTTTTTTTTATGACTTTGCTTGTGCGACGCGAAGGCGTCACTGCGCATTTGTTTTGTTTTTGTATTCTCGCTCGCGATCAAACTCTCAGCTTGTGCGACAAACAGGCGGCAGTAGTGGAATGGGTAATTTGTTTTGTTTTTGGAGTGGGTAAAAGTGCTCCAAAATGTATGGGAGGAACTCGAAGGAGCTGTCCAAAATAAAATTCCTTTCTTAGGACAAACAGAATACCTGAATAAAAAATTGTGTGAAAATTTCAGCCTTCTAGCTCTTTTCGTTTAGGCTGTGGCTGAGCCATTCTAACGCGGACGAACTCTTTTATGTATAGAGATTTATTAACAGGTGTAGTAAGGGTTTTTAAAGTATTTACAAATGTACAATTGTTTTGTTTTAAATATCTTTATAAAGTTTGGTTTTCTTAAGGTAATCAATAATTTTTGTAATATTTGATTTGTCATTGACATTAATAAGGCAGTTCGAGGGTTGGATGTTGTTAAAGATTTGACGTCTGATTTGATCGAAAGTTGGACAAGTATCTAAGATATGAAAAATATTTATATTCGAGTTCTGGTTGCAAAATTTACAAATTGGTGGAATAGTTTTATCTATATAGTGTTGGTGTGTTATTTTTTGTGTGTCCTAAACGTAGTCGCAATATTTTAATTTGATCGAGTCTGCAAAAATCGTTTTGTGTGGTTTGTTTCAAGTAGTCTGTGATATTTAATTTATTTTTGTTAATTTCTTGATTGTGTTTTGTACAGGTATTAAAAGATTCGTGATGTTTTTCATACATTTTGTTTTTTAAAAATTTGTTTACGTCCGTGGTGTTTAAATTTATTGTTGTTATTAGGGGCATTTGTAATGCCATTTTTGCATTCTGGTCTGCATATTCATTCCCTTTTATACCGCAATGTCCTGGAACCCAGCTTATTTTTATTCTTGGCGAGAATTTAGTGAGATATGATCTTATTTTTAAAGGGTATAAATTGGTATTATTAATGTTTGCTATTGCGTCAAGGGATGACAAGGAGTCTGTACAAATGATAAATTGTTTATGTTTATTTTTTGTTGTAGCTTCATTAATAAGTTCTATTGCTTCTAATATTGCTTTTATCTCTGCTGACATTACAGATGAATAAAATGGGAGAATACCAATTTTTAAAATGGTATTTTCGGTTGTTATTGCAAAGCTTGTAGAATCGTTTATTTTTGATCCATCAGTAAAGATGAATGTATGATTTTTATATTTTGATTTCAGATTTTCAAAGTGACCTTGATATATAAGTGGTGATGAATCTTGTTTTTTAAATTGATGCAGATTATACATGATTTATTCTTCTGGAAAAAGCCAGTTAGGTTCATTTTGAAATTTTTGGATTTTGTGTGGAAGGAAAGGAATGTTATAGTTGTTGCTATATTGAATTGCTTTTATTATTGTGGACGTAACTTTTGTATTTTTGTTAAGTGTTTTGATATTTTTTATTACATTATAGTTGGGGGAGTTTCTTGAGTTCAACAAATTTTTGTAAATTTTACTTGTAAGGTGGTTTCTTCTATTTTCTAAGTCTGGGATATTAGTTTCATATAAAAGATTTTTTATAGGGGTAGTTTTGAAGGCATTTAAAGATATTCTTAAAGAAGCATTAAATAATGTTTTTAATTTGTTGAGTGTTGATTTGTGTGTGTAACCATAAATGAAAAGAGCATATTCCATTTTTGCAATGATGATTGCTTTTGTTGTGTTAATTAAAGTGTAAGAATTACAGTTAAATTTTTTGCTTGCTAGACATTTAATAATATTTAGTCTTTTTAAAATAGACGCTTTTAAATTGTTAATGTTGCTATGCCAATTATATTTGTTGTTAAGTGTTAATCCTAAAATTTTTAAGGATTCTACATAGGGAATGTTGATTCCATTAAATTCTATTGAACATTTGCAGTTATGTTTCTTGCATATGTGCAGTTGTTTACATTTTGTTGTTGAAAGTTCTGCTCCAGAGTATTTACACCAGTTTATTATTTCTAAAAATAATTCGTCCTGCTTAATAACAGAGCTCTTCTCTAGTCTTTTAAAATTAAAAAAGAGCTGAAAATCGTCAGCGTATGCACAAAATTGTATATGTTTTTTAATTGAAATAATATTTGCTAATTTATTGTAAGCTATTAAAAATAAAATAACCGAAAGGGGTGAGCCTTGAGGAATACCGTTTGCTAGGGGGAATATTTCAGACATGAAGTTTTCCACACGGACTATAATCTTACGATTTTTAAAGAAATTTTTAACAAATTGAACTATTTTTGGACCCAATTTCCATTCGTGTAATTGGTCTGTGATGGCATGTAAACCAATTCTATCGAAAGCCTTCGAAAAGTCGAGGGATAGGATAGAAATGTGACCTTTTTTTGATAACGTTTTAGTTACTAGATGGTCTACATAAATTAGAGCATCTGTAACCGATTTACCATTTTTAAAACCTATCAGGGGTGTGCCAGCCATCAAAACCAACCGAATTCCAACCTAAAACCAACCTCGAGCTGGTTTTAGGTGTGCCAGAGCAGAGTTCGAGATGGTTTTAAAATCTCAACAAATATGGTCAGAGATTTGGTTAATTAAAGCAATATTAGATGTCTAATGTATAACAAGTGTTACTTTTTCGAAAGGCAATTTTAAGCTTAGCTGCATATTACAAATACATTTGAATTGAATACATATTTTAATTCATGATTTTTGATATTAATAAATCTGTAACAAATCTCTAAGACTATTTGCCGTTCCGTGTAAGCGTGCAAAACCGTCCCTAACAAGAGAGGTGCCAACTTGTTCGTTTAACAATAACTATTATTCGGAGTCTTTAATACGTCAATTCTAAAGACACTTTTTTGTGAAAAATAAACATTAAAAAATTGTACTCTCAGGTAACAAAATTCCATGGTTGAGCAGTGGACAGTTTGTTGTAAATTTAACAAAGTTATTGCAGCAAACTGTTTTTCATAAGTTGGCAGCTTTTGCGGTGTTTGTTCACGAAATACGTAGAACAGCTGTTCAAGCAAGCTATCACGGCAGGGCTGTCAAGCAACATGAGTTATTTGGCGGGCAAAATATGAAATATATATTTTGTATAAGAATTACAAGAGATAAGCCCTTACATATTTTTATTTAACAATTTATTAAATATAACACTAATGCCCTGCGGCCAACCTTGAAAACCATGACAAAATAGCAAATACATTTTAGGCAATTTTTACTTTTGAAAGGTAGCAACTCTTTTTGGCCATTTTCGTCTTACGTATTTGCTCCGAAAAATTTAACCGAAAAATGAAATCTCCCTAACTTCTGGCACACCGACGGTTTTGTTTTAGAGATTTGAAAACCTGCTCGAGCCAAAATCTCTAGAGATTTCTGGCACACCCCCGTATTTGATTTTTATTAATTAAGTTCAGCTTATTGACAAACCACTATAATCTTTTTGAAATTATTTTTTTTAATGTTTTGGCGATGCAGCAATTTAGTGAAATTGGTCGATATGATGAAGTTTGTATTTTTTCAGTAGCAGGTTTATGTATTGGAATTGTGAGGTTTGTTTTGTAAGTTTGGGGGATATGTGAGTCAAAGATATTATTATAGTGTTGTAGTAGTCTATGTTTGAAGCTTAGCGATGCATTTTTTAACATTGGGTATGATATTCGGTTTAGTCCAGGTGTTGAACCTTTAAGTGATTTCAAGGCTTGCTGGAGCTCGGAGTATACTATTTTTTGTTCTATTACTAGAGCTGTGGATGTAGGTTGGTAAGTTGATATGGGGTTAGAATATTTGTGAGTTATGAATTCTGAACTAAAATGTGTGTCTTGTGAACTGTCAGACCAATATTTTGCAAAGTGATTAGCTATTGCTTTTTTACAAAAAATATTTTCGTTATTACGTGTAGGATTACTGATGCAGTGAATTGTTTTCGATGGATTAAGTCCACAAAATCTTCTGATATTCGACCAAATTTTATTGCTGGGGGTGGATGGCTGAATTTCTGATGTAAAGTCTATTGCAGATTGTTTTTTACTTTTCTTAACCTCTAATCTAAATAAAGCGTTGGCTTTTCTGAATTGTATTATGTTGTCATTGGTTATGTTCCTTTTAAGTTTACGCCAAGCTCTATTTTTCTCTATTTTTAGATGTGTAAGATGTTTATTCCACCATGGAACTTTGAATCTATTGGTTTTTGTTGTTGTTTGTGGGATGGTGTGATGAGCACTTTGTAATACTATTTTATTTATGTTTGCACTTTCTCTGTTTATGTTGTTAGAAGTTGTTATTTTGGAGTTAAGTTGTTCTGTCAAGTCAGCGTATTTGTTCCAGTCTGCGAGTTTTATTTTAAAGTAAGGTCTGCTATTAGGTCTATCTTGTTGATTTAAAAAGAATTGTGTGATAATTGGAAAATGGTCGCTACCGTGGAGATCATCTATTGTATACCAGTTGGCGTTAGGTACAAGTTCTGCTATAAAGTTAAATCAATATTAGTGAATGTATTGTGTGTACTGTAGTGTGTCGGTGATTTGTCATTTAATAGAGAGAGGTTGGAGTTAATAATAAATTTTTCTATAATTTTTCCTCTTTTATTGCTATTAGTCGAACCCCATGCTGTGTGACAGCTATTAAAATCGCCTGTGATTATTACTGGGGAGTGGTTTATGCGAAAGACACTATTTAGACTATTGTAACAAAATGAGGTTAATGGGGAGATGTAAGAAGAGAAGATAGTTATTTTTTTAAAAGATTCTATTTCTATTGCTATTGTTTCAAAATCTGTGTTCGTATTTATTTGATTAAATTGGATTGATTTGTGTATTAGAAGAGCAACACCTCCAAATCTATTTGTCGGTGTGTTATTGATTATAGTGTAATTTATAGGTATGGGTATGTTTCTATTTAAACTATGAATTTCTTGCAGGGAGATAATTTGGGGGTTATATTTAGTAATGAGTATCAAAAGTTCACTATAGTTATTCAAGTAACCTTTAATATTCCATTGAAGTATAATTAATGACATTTTAGTTGAAAATAATACAATATAAATTTGTTTTGTAAACTATATATATGCGTTAATGCGCATAGGTTATGTCCTCAGTGAACTTTTTGATTTACTTTTTTGTATTTGTGGTCTCAACACGACAAGCGGAGAGAGAGAGAGGGACGCCCTGCGTTCCAGTCTAATAGAGGCTGGAAGCTTCCCACTCTCCGCTTGTCGTGTCGAGACCACACAGTGAAAGAGAGCAGCTATTAATTTAGCTCCATATCGGAGCTGTTATCAGTTTCTACAGTCATGTTTGAGGTTTTGCCTCTTGTTTTTGATTTTATTTGACTTAGCTTTCTTTTTGATGTAGTGCATGGAAGCACTTGTATTTTTTGTGCTTTTAATTCATTTTTGTTTTTGTTAATCTTACTTGCTATTGAGGGTGAACTAGTTATGTCTTCTAAATCATCATAATTAAGAATACTACGTGTGGATGTTGGAATGGTTGGTGTTTTCTCTATTGTGCTTATTGAATGTTCAGCTGTTGTAATATTGGAATTGTCTTGCGATAACGTTGTTGGAGTTCCCTCTGAGTGTTTAACTGTCTGGGAGTAAAGTAGAGATCCGCATTGATGTTTTCGATTGTAAATTTCATAGGCTGTTTTGTTGTCCACTTGGCGAGTTATTTTAATCACTGTTATTTCCTGTTGTTTAATGTATATTGGGCATTGTTTATCGATTGAAGAGTGGGTATTGTATGGTAGTTTGTTTACTTTGCAATTTATGCATGCTACATTATTGGAGCATGTTTCGTCGTTTTCCTTGTTTGTGTGTTGATCGTTTCCACAATTTTTGTATATTTCGCTGTTTTTGCATACTTTGAAGGTATGCCCAAATAAGGCATCGATTGCAGCGGAGAGGTGTTGGAATATATTGTCTAACTGTTGTTCTCTCATATCCAATCATTATGTATTCAGGGAGCGAAATTGAGGCAAATGTTATTATCAGTAGTCCGGTTTCATGTAAGTCGTTTCCAGTTTTTTTCATTATTTTTTTTTACGTGTGTCACGTTTTGGTATTCAAGTTCCTTTTTAATTTCTTCTTCGCTTATATCGCGAAGCTCATTTGAGTAAATAACTCCTTGGCAATTATTAAGCGATCGATGTTCAGTTACTGTGACTGCAATATTTTCCGTAAATTGTTTCATTTTTAGTAGTTTATTGGTTTGTTGGGAATTTTTGGTTTTAACAAGTAGGTCACCACTTCTGAGTTTCTTGCATGACTCTACTTCTCCTCCACAGCAGAAGTCAATTATTTTTTTTATAGCGAAAGGTGATAGTTTGAATTGTTTCTCTGTCTCGTCGTCGCGCGAAATAACCAAATACTTTGTACCATTGAAGTACAGATTTTTAATATTGTTGGGGGTCAACAGTGTTGCCCCTATGGGAATTTTAGGGTCCGGTGGATCGCCCCCGCCCATGGTGGAGGCTTAATGAAGTTCTTTTTCTTCTCTTTGTTGGGTTAGTTGGTCCGTTAGATTTAATGTAGATAAGCGCTCTCAGTTGAGCGAAATGCGCAAAAACAAATGTGGGTAAGGCAAAGATATGAAATTAACCGACGATAAGTCCGATCACTACGATAGCTGGTTTGAGACTGTATTTTCGTTTTATTTTTCAATAAACTATTAAAAATCGATTTAAAAAAAAAAATTATTGCTTTGTCAACTTTAAGACAATTAGGTTTAATAATAAGAATTTTATCAATAGGATTTTATAAATTAGCGATATTTCATTTATTAACTCATGCTTTATTATAAAAAGCTATATATATAAAAGAGTTCGTCCGCGTTAAAATGACTCAGCCACAGCCTCAACGAAAAGAGCTAGAGGCTGAAATTTTCACATTTTTTTATGCAGGTATTCTGTTTGTCCTAAGAAAGGAATTTGATTTTGGACCTGTAATGAGGTGGTGAAAGAAAATTCTAAATTCATGAGGCAGACTCAGGTAGGCTTCAAAGCTATGCAAGTTGCATTTAATTCACTGCATAATTCTTTCATAGAGCTTGAGACAAATTTCAAAAATGGCAAGGTTATGACTGAATCACCGAAGCGGAAAAAGACTTCGGGGTCCTAATCCGCCTACTATTCCAAATATCCTGCCCACACAGCCCCTTCTGGTACCCAGCATTAATCTTCCTACGGCTAGCCCATTAATGTCATTTAATTCGCCGGCTAGACCAATTACTAATAACCATTCTCCTGATCCTTTGCATGAAATCGGTTCAACAGACTGTGCGCCTATTGATCCCAATGCAGGTGTAACTGGGGCTCACAAGCCTCTTGTTGTTGTGCCTCTTAATAAATTTATTTTCGTGTCCAGGCTAGCATCCGATACTTCATCGGATGATGTAAGTGCCTATATTAAGAGTAAAATTGATTCTCCACGTATTTTTGTGGAAAAGTTTAAATTCAAACTGAGCCGAAGTATATCTTCTTTCAAGTTGGGTGTTCCACCTGAACTTTTCTCAACCATTTGTTCTGAAAAGTTTTGGCCGCCACAGCTCGTCGTGAAAGAGTATGTAAATAGGCGAAGTATTAACAATAATGGTGTTAGGATCGGTAGCGCACCGTCTGTTGGCCTCCCTGTTGCCTCTACCTCGGTGGCAAAAAACTAACAAACGTAATTAGTTTGGCCTATCAAAACGTTAGAGGCCTCAACACTAAACTTGCTAAATTATATGTTAACAGTTTATCGTTTGATTCACAAATAATTGCATTCACAGAAACCTGGTTAAAACCCGATATCTCCGATTATACCGTTTTTCCTTCTAAGTATAACTTGTACAGATGTGATCGTGCCTCCCGCAAGGGGGGCGGCGTTCTCATTGCTGTTGATTCTTGTATTTCCTCTGAACAGATTCATTTTCATGATTTTCCAGACTTAGAGTTTTTATGTGTTAAATTATTACTTAGTGGTCGTTCACTTTATGTTACTTGTTCTTATATTCCTCCTCATTCTGATATTAACATTTACTCAACCCATTTGAGTGCCCTGCAACTTGTTTCGTCATTGTTGACAGATATGGATAATCTGATAGTGGTTGGTGATTTTAATCTGCCGCATGTTGTATGGTCTGTGATTGACACATCTCCGGCGGCAACACCAGTCACTTCTGATGATTTTATCGATGGCCTACTCGAGTTAGGCCTATCGCAAGTTAACAGGGTGCATAACTGTAGTGGTAGATTGTTGGATTTAATATTTGTGTCTGATACGGATTGTAGTAATGTTTGTAGAGTACCCCCTTTGGTGCTTCCAGAAGATACCTACCATCCAACCTTAGAACTATCCTTTGAAATTCTTAACTCTTATCCACCATCTATAAGTTCTTTAAAAACCCGTTGTTTTCGTAAAACTAACTTTACTAAATTAAATTATCTTCTTCAACATACTAATTGGTCTCACCTTTATTCTTGTAGTGATATAAAAACTGCTATTGCCATATTTTATGGGACCTTGAATTCGCTTTTGGATATCTGTGTTCCCCTCACTTGTTCTCCAAGTGATAATAAACCACCTTGGTTTACGAGGGAACTTTCAAAATTGAAAAACGTGAAGTCAAGAACTTATAAAAAATTTAAAAAATCGGGATCTACTATAGATTTGTCTTCGTACTTAATAGCAAAATCTAATTTTCTTTCTGTCAACACATCTTGTTATAATAATTATCTTAATCGTTGTAGATTAAACTTTTCACGTGATCCTAAACAGTTTTATAAATTTGTAAATTCAAAACGTAAATCTTCATGCTTGCCATCCTCGGTTTACCTGGATAATACGAAAGCAAGTTCTGATCAGGCAGTCGCCGATCTTTTTGCTGAGTATTTTCAATCGGTATACTCATCGAGTTTATATAGTTGTAGTAATTCCTATCCTTTTCAAGTTCAAACGTCAAATTGCATAAATGTCCCAGTTATAAATGAGTGTACGCTCCTAAGTGACCTTAACTCTATCAAGCCCGGCTACTTGCCTGGTCCTGATGGAGTGCCAGGTTGTATACTTAGATACTGTGCGGATACACTTTGTAAACCCTTACATAAATTATTTAACTTGTCGGTTGACTCAACTGTGTTTCCTGCTATATGGAAGGAATCTTTTATCATTCCACTTCATAAAAATTCATCGAAGTCTAACGTTAAAAATTATAGGGGTATATCCAAGTTGTCCGCCATTCCTAAAGTCTTTGAAAAAATTATATGTTCTCAATTGCAACACACATGTAGTTCGATTTTATCGCCTTATCAACACGGTTTTGTTAGGCGTAGATCTACTACCACTAACCTTCTTGAATTCACTTCGCTTGTTATCAAAGGGTTTCAGGAAAAAATGCAAACTGACGTTGTTTACACCGATTTTAGCAAGGCATTTGATTCTGTTAGTCATTCTCTGTTGCTTCAAAAATTAAATATTATTGGATTTCCATCAAAACTCTTATTGTGGCTTTCGGAGTACTTGTGTGGTCGAACACAAAAAGTTGTTTTTAAATCGTCTGTATCTAAACCTATTTATGTTACCTCTGGTGTTCCCCAAGGTAGCCACCTTGGTCCTTTGCTATTCAATTTGTTTATTAACGATCTCCCAGATGTTATTACTAACTCGTATGTATATATGTTTGCTGATGATGTAAAACTATGTTTAACCTACAATGATGCTTCTCTTTGTAACTTGCTACAGTCGGATTTGGGTGCATTGTCGGCCTGGTGTCGCTTTAATTTACTCAATTTAAATTGTTCTAAATGTAAAGTCATGTCCTTTTGTAGAAGTACCCCTCATACTGCTCACTACTTGCTTGATGCTTCACCACTTGACCGCGTGTTTGAAATTAAAGATTTAGGCATTATTCTTGATCCTAAATTAAAGTTTGACTCTCATATTTCGTCTATGGTCAATAAGGCCATTAGTGTCATTGGCTTCATCAAGCGGTGGTCGAAAGAGTTTAACGATCCCTACACCACTAAAACACTGTATACTTCCCTAGTACGTCCCATCCTGGAATATGGATCTTGTGTGTGGTCCCCACAATACTCGATTCACCAGGATAGAATTGAATCTGTTCAGAAGAAATTTCTTCTATTTGCCCTTAGATGTTTTAACTGGGTTCCTGGAGTTGACTTACCCCCGTATTCTAGTAGACTACTTTTGATTAATCTTCCCTCCCTGTTAAACCGTAGAACTATGCATGGAGTATTATTTGTTACTAACCTACTTAATGGTGAAATCGACTCATCAGTTCTTTTGAGTCGAATTAAATTAAATGTCCCAATTAGATCTTCACGTAACTTTTTACCCCTTAGCCTTGATCGTTGCTTGAGCAACTATTTAACTCACGAACCATTTCGTGTTATATGTTCTGACTATAACAAACTTTATTCTCTTGTCTCCTTGGAGGCCTCAATTCCAGTACTAAAAAGATCGATCCTTTTTGCTTTATCTAATCGTAACCACTAACTACTAATCTAACACTGGTCTGATTGGGTTTTTCTGGGTTTTCCCCAATCCACGCAACAAATGTTGGACTATTAAATTTTTTTATTGAATTCCCCAGAGCCTTAACGTTAACTTTTAATTATTTTTTTTACCTAAATTTATTTTCAGATTTTTATATAGTCTATATTATATTTAATTTAATTATTTTAATTTTTTAATTTTGATTTCATTTTAATGTCAGCTGCTCTTAGCTGACAATAAATAAATAAATAAATAAATAAATAAATAAATAACGGGACTGTGTAAGAGCCGTTATGTTTTGTAATTTTTCTTTGTGTTTTGTGTTTTTGCATATACATGGTTCGCCACTGAGTTGCAGTTGCGATCTAATAGCGAGTGGAAAAAATAAATAATATATTCACAAAAGTATGAAATCATTTTATTAGTGTTCTCTTATGACGTTGTCACGTGAGACTATCGTCCGTAAACAAACTTTACAGACACCCATCTTTTTTCTTTTTACTCGTTGTCGTAGTGCCCATCGTTTGAGGTTTTGTTCACAGCTCGTTAACATCAACGATTCTGGGATAACATCTGTATGTTATTATTAACATTATTCTCTGCTATGGATACAGTTTAAATAACATATGAAATTTTTATTCTTCAATTCAAGCCGACACGTAATATAGAGAGTAGAGTATTTTCACTTCAGGTTATCGTTCATGGCTTAATTCTTTTGTTTTCATTGACATTTTGTACACGAATGCTTTAATTAAGAAATAATTGTACGCTCAATCAATATATGTACGTAAACCTGATCCTAAACAAATAACTATAACATAACGTTCAACTGCTTTTGAGCTACACGTGTCAATGTACTTGCCTAGTTAAATTTGCCGACAATAGAAAATATCGTGCATAACAGAATTTATTTTAGAGTATCGAGTACTGTCCACACCAGATGTACACACATCTTGGCTAGACGGCACCGTCTGCCATATCTAATACCCATACAATTTGTATGGGAGATGTTCAACATCTTCGCTCAAGATGCAAAGATGCGAGATGTAGCCCTAGTGAGGAAAGAGCATTATTCTATTTTTACACGGTCTTTTTTTACACTTAGGGTATTAACGCCACTTTGCTCATCTGCTTATTGCTTATCTATCCAACAACAATAAGAAAACTTTAGGCCCAGTTACCCGAACTTATCTTGAATTGAACTGAATTGAATTGAATTATTGAACTACAAGCGATTAACGAAAACTTGAACTGAATGAACAGCTGTTTGTATTTTTTTTTGTCATTCTCACAATTAAGTGCCAGGGTCGTCTGCCGACGTTTTTGACATTCTCACAATTTCTTTCAAAAAAACTAATAAATTAATTAAAAATGGATGATATGTTGGCAATATATTATATGTATTTAATACAAATGGGATATTTTAAGTATGAAAATGCCGTAAATGCGAACGCACCAAGCGAATCAGTCGATGCTCGTCCGTTTTTCAATCAGCTGTTCAACTGGAACTTCAACTTGTCGTAAACTGAATTCCAAATTCTGTTTTCTGTAGGTTCCCAATTCAAGGGTAACCAGCAAGCAGTGTTATCCGTTCACTTGAATCGATCAGCTGTTTTCACAATTCAAGTTAAATTCAAGATAAGTTCGGGTAACTGGGCCTTTCAGCAGCCCAGAAGTTGCTCACAAAATTATCTGCTTAAGGTGGGTAGCATCGGAGCTGGAATTTTTTTTTGGTGGCAGCGTATATTTTAGGTACACAGCAACGTAGCAAAAAATAATAAACTGCTGTCGATAGTATCGATATTTTACAATATGTACACACTGGCGCTGGGCAAAGGAAATAGCTAAAAGTATATATATATTTGTGAGCCGACAGCTGAAGAAGAAGACAAGCAATGGAAAAGTAAAGTAAAAAACGCGCGGAAAATTTTAGCCACAATAATAATAATAATTAATAAGCATATTCGCACTATTCATATTACCTTTTTTATTTTGTGTTTGTGGGTTTGTTTACTTTTTGCATATGATGCCTCAGTGCGACCATTTATTTCCTAAGCTATAAAAGGCAAAATGCCATATTTTTTACCACAAATTAGTTGACTATGGTCACACAATAAATTCTTATGGCCACGCTTTCAAAATATTTCACACATTCCTGCCAAGAATTTTTTATTGTGCTGGAGCCGCACCTTTATGCTTCAGCAAACAGTGTGGTTAAATTTACAAAATACTATTATGGTATTCACTTTGTGTTGCAAATGTGCAAAAGTGCAAAAGTGTAAGCCTCTCCAACAACAATTTGTACTGAGCCAAGTTTGCTACGTTTGCCAGACCCCTGCCTATGACTACAAAAATCGTTGCAACTTTGCTACACATAAGTGTTGAACAAAATTAAAAAATCGACCAGTGTTGCAAAAGCCGCCTGGTATTTTTTGGTGTTATTTAGTGCTACATGTGCCAAATCAAAACAAACATTTGTCATTGTGCTCAGCTGCTAAAAGTAAGCATTTGCTTCAGACGGCTATTGCCGAATGAACAAAGGATGCTATCCCGCCAACTAATGGACTTGGGTACATTTGTTATGTCGCCTCTGCGGCTCGCATATATGCAAATTGCGTCATCAACAAAATCATCCCATATTTTGTCCAATGCAGAGTTGGCCAAGACATTGCCAGAAACACCTGCAATTATGTTTAGCTTATGTACTTAAATGACCAAATAATGCATTTCAACCTATATACCTTCAATTGCTTCAATTTCCTGAAGTGCTTGGGATGCTGTCCATTCTAGGAGTGATTCTTTTACGGTTTTAAAAGGCATTTTAAAATTTATTTTTTATAAAAAGCAGAAAATCAAACGATAGCGAACAGCTGTTTGTGCAAAGTTACAAGACTTGTGTCGTTCAATTGAGTGTTCACGACAGCAGTGTTGCAAAGTTACACTTTTGCACATTTGCAACACAAAGTGAATACCATATATATGTATACTGAAAATAGCGCACTTTGACAGGGTGGCAGCACCAACAATAAGGTCTTTTTAATTCGTTAAAACTTGAGTATATGGACAAAAAGTAAGTAAAAATGCAGCAAATAATGAATTTAAGCAATTGTAAACAAATAATTAAGAACGTAAGCGCATGCAGGTAAGCGAAACGAAGAAGTGGTTGGACCATGAAATTGTTACAATTTTATTTTTTTATATTTTACACGATTTTTTCCCCAATTTAGCAAGTTGGTTTTTTAAATTGCCTACTGCCATATTGAAAAATAATTCAACTCACAATGAAATGCACAAATGGCACGGCAAAAATTGGTCGTCACAACTCAGAAACCTTAGTGGGCTCATGCACAACAACTTTGCTAAAGATCATCACATGATATAATGCACAGTTTAGACCAACAATAATATATACAATATATATATGTATATATTCTTGTTGGTTTAGACAGACCTTAAATTTTATTTATATAGATAAAAATAAAAGTTAACCCATTGACCGCCATTGTACCCGCTTGTGTACAAAAAATTAGTCAGGTTTGTGCAAATACTGTTAATCAATGCGTTAAAATGGCACGTTCACATAATCAATCAATCGATTTGTCTCTATTGAGAGAAATTCCTGGATAAACATGAGATATTAGTTGATCCAGAGAATTAACTACAGGTCTTAAGCCATCAGGAATAATTATTTCATCATCCATTGATGGAAAATCACCATTGCCAATTTTTAGCAGTGTTTGCAAACTCTTGCTCTGATAAATCTTTCCTAACATGTACTCTCACATTTTATTAAGAGAAAGCATTATTACATGTGACCATATACTCGAAGATTTAATGCAGGCTTGGATTTCGTCAGCTCGTGCTTATAAGTGCAAATATGAACCATTCCACCAATATTCATACTCTTTTCTTACTCATACCATAGACAGTTTAAAGTATAGATATTGCAATGGGTAAGACAAACCTAGTCCCAGGCCCCCGAGCTAGGCATAGCTGTACTTTTCTATGGTCTGCCTGTGCGTGAGCGCGATAGCGGATAGCATGTGCAGCCGTTCTTGTTTCAGCACTCAGAAAAGGGTCAAAATGTGTCGTGTGCGTTGTTTACATTTCTTGCTTTGCCTGCCTGTCGAGATTTTTGCTATTTTTTGATATTTCTGTCGTTGTCTGTCTCTTTCACAAGTGAACTACTAAATACACTTTCGAAATTTGTGTGCATCTCTGCTAAACTGTGTGGCATAATTGTTGGCTAGTGTCATAGAATTAAAAATATGAAAGAGTATGAATGACCAGCAATTGTCAAACTGAAATTTGGCTGTTTGTGTACATCTATGCATATCCAAATTCAATGTGTGTGTGTGGCAATTGTATATCATTTATTGACTTGCCACAACTTTAATGATCTGACAATTTAGGAAACAGCTAGAGAAATTAATAAAAAATGCATTGCTATTATTTCATTTATTTTATTTTTAAAATATTTTTAAATTATTCAATAATACTTTTTTTAAACTATAAAATTAATGTATATTTGAAAGCATTAAATATTATTATTGGTGTTCGTAAAGAATCTTCTGTTTTTTAAAGTTCGAGCTGTGTCTTTCAACAGCATAGCTTTTGCCTCCCTTACGGATTTTTATTGAATTTCTCTAGCTGTTTCCTAAATTGTCAGATCATTAAAGTTGTGGCAAGTCAATAAATGATTTACAATTGCCACACACACACATTGAATTTGGATATGCATAGATGTACACAAACAGCCAAATTTCAGTTTGACAATTGCTGGTCATTCATACTCTTTCATATTTTTAATTCTATGACACTAGCCAACAATTATGCCACACAGTTTAGCAAAGATGCATACAAATTCCGAAAGTGTATTCAGTAGTTCACTTGTGAAAGAGACAGACAACGACAGAAATATCAAAAAATAGAAAAAATCTCGGCAGGCAGGCAAAGCAAGAAATATAAAAAACGCACATTTTGACCCTTTTCGGTTCGCTGGCCCGCCGCTTGGCAGGCCGCTGAGTGCTGAAACAAGAACGGCTGCACATGCTATCCGCTATCGCGCTCACGCCACAGGCAGAACACAGAAAAGAACCGCTATGCCTAGGTCCCGGGGCCTGAGACGAAATAACTGTTCTTCTTCGTGTTACCAATTGCAATGTCTTTTCTTTTAATGGTCTTTGCTCATACTCAATTGTATTGACGTAGTTCAGTCCTAATATAGCCTTAAATTTCCATTTTTTAAGGGACAGTTTTTTCAGAAGTCTTTGCACTCTTCTTTCGTTTTTTTTCTCGTTTCATTAGTAACTCGATATAGACGCTTGTTTGCTGCTGATATTTGTGACACAATTATTTCTTCATCTCTACATTGCTTTCATTAGGAACATATACATCAAAGTGACCGTGCGAAAGGTCTGTGTGAAACGTAGTCAACAAACAACAACAAAATGTATAAACTTCAATGGCACAACAAATTTCAGTTTATTTCACAATTCAGTAGACTTTACAATTTAAAATGTCACACGTCATTTGAAATCAAAATTGTTTTGACAGCAAATGCAAAGAAATCTGCTTTTGAAAATTGGCAAAAAATGTTAAAATTGCAAATATTTTGGTTTTGCAAACTATTACTCAAAAAATTTATATGAGAAAATATTTAAAAAGCTTAAATCTAAAAAGTTTAAATGATTCGGCTCTTTGTTCAAATCTGGCTTAGATATAGCGCTTCAAAAGCTTTCCACGCGATTCTTCTATGGCTAGAGGCGGAATTTTAAAAAATCCAGTCTTATCCAGAATCCGCGCTACAAATCTATATCCCTGCAAAATTTCATTACAATAGGTCCAGCAGTTTGGTCTGAGCGTTGTCCCTTTGAAAAACGGCTTCTCCTATTTGTATATAGATAACAAAAAAAATATATTCGCTTCATATGAATTGATAGCGACACTTTTTGTGGCATCAACTTCTGTGTGGCTTTTTCATTTTGCGTGATTTTTTGACTTCAGTCCATATTTTGTTGTTGATGAGCTCTTAGCTCTCTGTTGTAAGATCTAAAATTATTTGTTGTCTCAAATACACTTAAATAAAAATATTTTGCAAAAAGAATCATATTGATAAAGCTATTCTACTTTGAGGTATGTAGCATTGAAAAGTGGTGTACCTGTTTAGTTACAATTGCAAAATATGTAGGTTAATACAAAAATTGTATCTATATATACATATTTAGCCATTGTACCCGCTTGGGTACAGCAAAATTTTCGGACATCCAATAATATTTTCTTATAGGTTTATTGCCCATTCGTTAATCTACCGTCTTAAGAGACGGTATTAATCAATAAAAATACATGAATTTCAAATAATCTTATATTTTGACGTGGGTTAAAATAAAAAATTGCATACAAATGTGATAAAATTTAAGTAAAAAATTTGAAAAGATCACGTTAACGCTCTGGGATATTCAACAAGAAAATAAGTGGTCCAACATTTTTTGTGTGTGTTGGGAAAAACCCAATCAAACCAGCGTTAGATTAGTATTTAGTGGTTACGATTAAATAAATGAATACAGCTTTAATGACTACATTTTTTAAGCTTGCACAGTAAAAAGGAAAATAAATATAAACATGTAATTTTTAAATTATAACTTATAATGATAACGGTCCCTTATATATACACTTATTTGTGAGACAACTCAACATAGCAATAAGCTTTTGTCTGAGGTAAGCGCAGATGCGATATCCGGTAGACATTTGTTTCATAAATCGATACACATTTATCGCGAACTAAGTCAGCACCGATATGTTCTCACAGCTGATGTTCAATAAAGTTGGTATTTTTAGTTCATTTTGATGAATAAGTTCAATAGTTAATTTTTCAGCTGTGAACTAATAGCCTATTTCCATTGCTCAGTTAAGGCCTGTACGCAGCAGCCCGTACAGCGCCAGTACTGTAAAAACTTCATATAAAAAAAATGGTCTCGTACAGCGCCCGTACAGTAATAACATTTTCAAGTCCGCAGCATTTACTCTCTACGAGCCGTACGTAGTGTTGGATAATGAAACTGTTAAAATCTTATGTTAAATTTGTACGACTGTAAATAGCGTTGAGAAGCTATTTACGGGAGTAAAACAGCCAAAATGTCTGAACGCAAGTCGCGCTACAAAAACTTTTGAAAATGATGGGGACAAATTCAGCGTCGGCCAGTCTTGTGGGACTTAACCAGCAAGCTGCATTTTAATAATATTTTAATAAGAAGCGTCCCTTTTTTTTTATAAGTGCCAACAGTATGGTGTTGGTTGTGCACATTATTACAAATAAATTTTGTTGTTCGCAATCCATTTTACTTTAATTAATTTATTTGCCCATATGTAAACAAACGACGAAACACAGTTGCATTTCCGATTTATTTAAATGAAGTAATCAACCTACCGCCACAATATGTGCATTTTTCAACACTTATCGTTACAGCCCGTAAAACTCATGTATTACTGTACTGGCGCTGTACGGGGCTGCTGCGTACAGCCCTTTACTGTTAAATGTAACTGTAAATGTAACAGTCAGCTACGAAAGTTGTTTCCATTGCTCTGTAACTGAAAATCAGTTAATGAATCAGCTCTTCGGTTTGTTTTGGTTTGTTATAGCTAAAATTACGAATTAATCATGATGCGATGTTTATTATTTCAAATTTGTTGTGCATTATTGTCAGTTTTATTGACATAGATGCAATTTCTACAAGCTGTTTTGCTTGTGATGAAGGAGGAATGTAATTTTATAAAAACATTGGCCGGAACAAAGGAAGCGTCCATCTGAAAATAGCCAAGGCATGGAAAATTTTGGGAGCTGGACATGCCACAAAATAGTGATGCGTTTTTCAAGGAGAATTTCCATCCACGTCCCGCATACCCGCCGTGGGAGTTTCTCTGCATTACCTTGAAACAAGTTCTCCATGCCTTGCTCCCAAATTACGTATTTTTTTCGTAAATCCATCTAAAAAAGAAGTATATTAATTATTTTAAAAATATATTTCAAAATTGCGCTCTCCTTTTCAATGTTCAATCATCTGTTTTGTGACTTTTTATCGAACAAGTGTTCAAATGAACTGGTTTCTCTTCAGTTATGCTTCAGTTAATATTTACGGTCAGTTTTACTTCAGTTTATTCCTTATGGGAGAATACATGCAAACTGAACCTCAGTTACTGTTAACTCCCTGTTAAATGAATAACTGAGCAGTGGAAATCGGCTAAGTCAGTCGTTCTTTTCAGTTGCTCTGAACGATGAACGATAGAATATGAACAGGTCAATTTATTCAGTTGCCGTTGTTCTGAACGATTACCGGTAGCACACATGTTGATCATTCTATTCAGTTGGTTTAAATGAACATTGTTTCATTGTCTTTCCACCCTCACTTCCAATAAAATGGTTCCATACCTCACTTCGTTTTCTTTTAGACCCCTTTTACACGATGAAGTTTTTTCCTGAAGTTTTCTGCTGCAACATTCGTTTGTTGGCAAAGGGAGTAGAGGGATAAAAACTGCAAGCAATGCTTCATGACTTTTGAAGCAATGATGTTTTTTCTCATTTTGCTTTGCCTTATTCCGATTGCATGTAAACACAGAGTTGCACAGTGTTTGATGTGAATCATAAAGTTATCGATACGAAATATCGCACAAGCAAATATAAGCGCAAATAGTAAATACATTGTTGTGGCTTATAAATTATAAAATTAAATTAAATTACTTCTAGCAAATCAATTGGATGTTAACAAATAAAGCAGTCGATGGCAAAGATGCATGTTTATCGACCATAAATTTAAATCAGAGTTGCATTTACAAAATAGACATCATGAAAAATCTTCATGAAAAAACTTTATCGTGTAAATGCGACCAGATTTGCGATGAAGTCTTAATACAGAATGAAAACAACTTCATGAAAAAACTTCATCGTGTAAAAGGGGTCTTAGACATTTTATTTGGGAAAATTCAACAATAATTAAGTAAAGGCCCAGTTCAACCAATTTCAGATTTCTGCCAAAAAAAAATGAGCGATATCGTTCACGAAATACTGAATTAGTTCATTCGTTCATTTCGATGACCCGTTCATGTGAACTTATTCTGAACGAAACGACACAACTCTACTGTTCAACTATTTTTTAATGTCATTTTTCGTTGTGCGCAATAAAGTGAACCATTAAAATCAGCAAATAATAACAGATAGAATATAAATCTTATTTCTCGTTGTTAAAATTTAAGCTCGAACGCAAAATTGCGGATTAAATTTAAATTTCAACGCTCAACAAATATCAATTAATTATGGTTGAATATAAACTTATAATATGCACAGCTCTGCTTCTGTTCATCAGCTCTGGTGAGTAAAGTTACAACAGACCGACCGCCGCATATGCTGTCAACAATAATAATACATACATATGCAATATGCAATAATACGCCACTCTTTGTTCGATTTACTTCTGCTTTTTTTTTTTTACTGTAAATGCGTAATTGTTTTATCGCTCACTCAAATATCTGTTCCACGGGCTAGTTTTTTTTCTCAAACTTAAAATATTAAAAACGTTATCGCATGTTCAATTACTATTTACATTTGTACATTAATATATAAACATACATATGTATTCTTTAATTATCGTACTTCGCATCGAATTTTTTGCTCGCACTTTTACTGCAATTTGTAAAATGTAGGACAAAGTACACAAGTAAAATCTACATTTCTAAAAATATGGTGGCTAAGTTCATTGCAGCAAAGACAAAAGCAAATTCAGCTATGTAGATCTAAGCATTTTCCCTTTCTCAGTCACTAGCCTACACACATACACACTAAGGTGCTTTTTTTAAAAGCATCGTGGTATCGATGCTAATGCAGTTTTCTGACCGCATTGTGGTGCCTCAGCTTTAGCATTTAAAGAACAGCTGTTATACTCATAATTAAAATTTAAAATAAATAAATTGGCAGCTAATTTACGAGGAAACGCTACTACAATCCGCAAAAAGATTAAAGACAAGTTGAATATGCGTTTGAGCAACTATAGGCGCGGTTCGGTCGCACAGGCATACATGTACATACATATGTCTTTACAAAGAATCACGCAATAATAAAATTATTTACATATACTAACATTTGTATGAGTATATGTATGTACATATCGTATTTTTGTTATTAAATGTGTTTAGATGAGCAAGACCCCATCAAGTAAGTACGTTATTGAGCATTAGCATAGTAAACTGAGTCGATATACATACATATGTACATATGTAGGTATTTTCGTTTGACTATCCGTTTTTATACTCGATACCGAAGGTAAAGAGTATATTGGGTTTGCGCAATGTCCGTCATGGTGTCTGTCCGTCTGTCCGTCTGTATGAACGCAACTTTTTTCCACACCCTTCAAGCTAAAGACTTGAAACTTTGCAAATGTCTTTATCTATGGCCGGGACAGATAAAGTGTCAAGATTGGGGTTATACGATAACTGGGAAGCTGGCAAATCGATAAATTCGATAACTCAAAATCGATAAATCCACCGTTTCCGCACACCCTTACAGTTAGAGCTACCAAATTTGGTAGGAAGATAGCTACTGGCATCCCCGAAAAAATTGCATCAAAAATTTTGGGGCCACGCCCACCCCATCCGCCCCCACCCCCCCGCAGTTTGAAATCAGAAACGCCTATGTCTACCTCAGTTTTTGAGCTACAGCCACCAAATTTTACGCCAAGATAGGTGATGACGATCCCCAAAAAACTGCATACAAATTTTGGATGCCACGCCCAGCCATACCGCCCTTGCCAACCCCAGCCGCCCCAACTTTTCGCTAAAAACGGGAATGCGTGTATCTTTCATGGTGTTTGAGCTACAGTCTCCAAAATCGGTAGGAAAATAACTGGTCACGATCCCCAAAGATCTGCATTAAAAATTTTGGGGCCACGCCCACCCATTCCGCCCCCAGCCCCCGGCAGTTTGAAATCAGAAACGCCTATATCTACCTCAGTTTTTGAGCTACAGCCACCAAATTTTACGCCAAGATAGGTGATGACGATCCTCAAAAAACTGCATACAAATTTTGGATGCCGCACCCACCCATACCGCCCTTGCCCACCTCAGCCGCCCCAACTTTTCGTTAAAAGCGGGAATGCGTGTATCTTTCATAGTGTTTGAGCTAGAGTCTCCAAACTTGGTAGGAAGATAACTGGTAGTGACCCCCAAAGATATCTTGGCGCCACGCCTACCCCAAGCCCCCCTTCCCCAACTTTTAAAAACTTTGAGCTAGAGTCTCCAAACTTGGTAGGAAGATAACTGGTAGTGACCCCCAAAGATATCTTGGCGCCACGCCTACCCCAAGCCCCCCTTCCCCAACTTTTCAAAACTTTGAGCTAGAGTCACCAAATTTGGTAGGAAGATTGCAATTGGCATTCCACAAAGATCTGCATCAAAAATTTTGGATGCCATGCCCACCCAAAACGCCCCCAGCTCCCTTCCCCTTCACTTAACAAACTTTGAGCTAGAGCCACCAAATTTAGCAGGAAGATAGCTGGTGGTATCCCCATCTGTATCAGACAATCTTTGATGCAGCGTACACCCCTGCCGCATCCGTACCCCTTTGCAATCAGGCCTCTTTTTACCGGTTTTAATACTGGTATCGAGTATATCGCAGTCGGTTGCGTCCGACTGCAACGTTTCCACTTGTTATAGTTAAATTTTTGTCGGAATATACTTTTTGCTGCAGTTAGATTATTTGTTAAAGGCTTTCAAACTGATCAACTATATTATGTACAGTTTTCAAAAGGTTTTTCGTAAAAAAAATACATTCGAACTTTCATATAACGAAATTCTTATAGCAGACACTTCTATAAATCGAAACAGTTTTGAACACACTGCATTTTGGTTTAATTTTCATTGTGCAATGCTCTCCAGCCGGCGGCAGTGAAATTAGTTGTTGGTTTGTTTAAGAATCAGCTCTTGTGTGTACTTACATACATATGTGCTTCGAATCCAAAACTTTGATGCATATCTTTCGGGATCGTTACCATATATCTTCCTACCAAATTGGTTGACTAAGTTAAAAACTGAAAGAAATTCTCGCATTCTCGTTTTTAAAAGGCATAGTTTGGGGGCGTGGCATCAATATTTTTTCTACAGATCTTTGTGGGATTGTCACCAAATATCTTTTTACCAAATTTGGTGGCTCAGGCTCAAAAGCTATACGTATGTATACTAGTTCTGCTTCGTGTGGTATTGGTGGGTGTGGCATCCAAAGTTTTGATGCAGGTCTTTGGAGGTCGTTACCTGCTATCTTTCTATTAAATTTGGTGACCAGCTTAAAAACTGAGAAAGATACACGCATTTTTGACGCGGTATTTTGGGGGATGCCAGTAGCTATCTTTTAGCCAAAATTAGTTGTAACGGTATGGTTATCGAACTTACCGATTTGCCAGCCCCCCAGGTAGGCGTAGGACCCAACTTTATCTGTCCGGGCCATAGAAAAAGATATTTGCAAAGTGTCAAGTCTCTAGGATGTGAAAAATGTTTGTTCATACAGATGGACATTGCACAAACCCAATATACTCTTTGACTTCGGTATCGAGTATAAAAACAAAATTAAAGCTGTGTGAGCCTATTCCTGTAACTTAAAGCTCGCTTACTAAGCATAAAAAATCTTATGTACACTTCTTAAAAAAGTGTAGATCTGCTCCTTATTGTCATATTTTTATGACTTCGCTGAGTGCGCACAAATATAGATGTTGTTGTCGGTCTTACACCGTTATTTTTCCTCGGCACCATTGGTTAAACTTATGTTTATATTAAAAAAGACTTTTAAGTTAATTGTTACAAATTTATCAAAAATTTTATTTTTTATTTATATATATATATAAGTATATATTTTATTTATTGAAACATTAAAATTATAAATAAAAAAACATTCAAATATGACATAGTTATGCTTTGCGTCGACTCATCTTTATCACCTTTTCCCAAGCATCAAGTATGAACTCTGAATGATTTGTTGTAGTATGTCGTTTAAGCACATATTTTTTTTAATGTCCATATGTTCTCTATAGGGTTCATGTCTGGGCTTTGATCCTAGCAATATCCGTACTGTATGCGCTTTATGTTTTCGATCGTTGTCTTCGTAAAACTTATAAGTCGTTTTGTTACCGGGGAAAAATTCAAATTGCTCGACACTAGAGATTTATACTTATATAAAATATACATTTTTTTAAGCTTGGGGTAGAAGGAAGTGACGCCGAAGCCGATTTTTGTTATTTCTGACGCGCCGCCGCCAAATCACAAAAATAACGACGACGCGCCGACGGCGTCACTTCCTTCTACCCCAAGCTTAAAAAAATTTATATTTTAAAATTAATTTTCTAAATAATCGATCGTAAGATTTTATTAAATAATAAAAAGCGTTTCATACATTTTTTTAATTTTATTAAGTCTAAAAAATTTACTCTTAATTTGTTTAAAATCGTTATTTTATTTTGTTTTAGTTTTCTGTTTAATAATAAAACGATTTATTGTAATCGACTCTGTGGAAAACGACTGAACTCATTCAAACTAAAAAAAATTGAAAATATTATTCTTTAAATTATTAAGAAAAATTCTGTTTTTTTATTGCCCACGCCTCCGCCGCCGTAAAACTCTACTCGACACTACGTGGAAGATTCTTCCTCAAAATAAATCCAGATTTTCATTTCCCTGCTCAATAAAAGCTAAAACCGTTATGAAAGGAATAACGGTCGGTGTTATTTTTAATTTATTTTTTTGGAATGCTGTTAAAAACTTGCATCCCATTCTGGATGGATTATAATAATGGATAATTTTGGTTCTTAAAATATTACGTCATCCCAAAAATAAACAGGCTTGCTAATATGCATTTAATTATTTATTTAAAAAAAAAATTTCATTTTAAATGGTTCATTTGTTCCCATTTCTTATCTTCTCAAATTTTTGCGCCCTTGCAACCAGCTGTTTGGTTTTTATACAAAGAATGATTTTGGACTGGATGAAAATGAAAGAGAAAAATTAACCAACGGGTAGACCGCCAAATCAATCGCAAAGCATTAACTGCACTGGAAAAAATTTGAAAACTGTTATGGTAAATTTGAATTTGTCGGCTTTTATACGCGATACCGAAGGTAAAGAATATGTTGGGATTGTGCAATGTGACCATCATGGTCAGGGCAGCCAAAACAGATTTTTTCCCGTCAAATCTGGATGTTTTCAAAGACCAAAAGCAAGAGAAATTTGTAAACAGCGGGAAGCGGGAATTCTGTCGTTTTTTAAAAAGTTTTTGGTTTTTTTATGCTTTTTTTTTAAGTTGCCACTGTTTGCATTAAAATGTAAAAATGTGGCAAGCGCATTATTATTTCTTATCGATATTTGCCCAAAGTCACAAGTAGATTAAGAAAACTATCATCTCTATGCAAAAAGTGCGCGTAAAAGGAATAATTTTTACGCAATGCCAGAAGCATATAAGCAAAAGTGCCGAGATGCTTGGCTTAAAAGCGATGAATTCATGGCTTGGATTCGCAAAGATGATACGGACGCACATAAAGTTTACTGCAGCTACTGCAAAGTAACAATTACAGCCAAGATAAGTGATTTGCGAGCTAAAAGTGGAAAACATAGCAGAAATTGAACAGCAATACCAAAATATTCACCTTATTAAGTGGGAGAACGTCAACGGCACAAATAAGTTTTGGAGTGAAGTCAACTTTTACACAGATTCCGCTGGCAGCTGTTGCCCTTCAATTGTTGTCCTTGCCGTGATTAAACGCGGAAATCGAGCGGGTTTTCAGTAAGCTGAATATAGTCAAGTCCACATTAAGGAACTCTATGAACCTCAGCTCGACGAATAGCATTCTATGCATTAGGTAAAGTTTAATTGCCAGTTATATTACAGGATGTTACTAATTTCTATTAAAATATACAGATATGGCTTGCGAAGAATTGGGAAAAGCTGCGAAGTACCTCATAAGTATCTTCGCATGATTGGTACAACCAAATCGTACGAATGCGAATTAGAAAATGACGCCACAGAGCTAGACGAGTTGCTGAAAATGCTTTCAATTTCTGCCTGGCGTGTTCAGCATTACTGTAATAAAAAATATATAAGATAATTTTTTAGCTTTTTTTTTGGCTTTGTTGTGGAAAATTTTAACTTTTTTTCCTTGTCTTCAAGTTAAAAATAGCTTTTTTCGAAAAATTTTCGGCAGCACTGATCATGGTGTCTGTCCGTCCGTCCACGCCCTTCAAGCTAGAGACCCCCCTTCACCAACCTTTTACAAACTTTGAGCTAGAGTAACCAAATATGGTAGGAAGACAGCAATTGACATCCCAATAAGATCTGCAATTAAGATGCCACGCCCACCCATACCGCCCCATACCACCCTGCCCCAACCTTTTTCATAATTTGAGCTAGAATCACGAAATTTGGTGCGAAGATAGCAATTGGAATTTCACAAAGATCTGCATCAAAAATTTAGATGCCACGCCCACCATAACACCCCCAGCCTCCCTTCCAACACCTTTAACAAACTTTGCGCTAGTGTCACCAAATTTGGAAGGAAGATAGCTAGTGGCTTCCAGATCTGTATCAGAAAACTTTTGAGGCAGCTTACACCCCGGCCGCATCCGTACCCCTTTGCAATCAGGCGTCTTTTTACCGGTTTTAATATAGATATCGAGTATATCGCAGTCGGTTGCGTCCGACTGCAACGTTTCCACTTGTGTTATATATTTATAGTTTTGTAATTTTTTTTTCACATGAGTACTTAATACCAATTATTAATTTGCTAAAGCAGCCTAAACACTGCGGTTAAATCCAAAATCCCATCACTTTTTGTTGTTTTACCATCTGGTCACTTTTCTCTTTTTAATTCAACACAAACATATATTGAAAACGTAAACAACCTCAAAATATTGTATGAAAGGTTGATTGTAATACTTTGTATAATACTAGTAAGTGGCCCGCTTACTTCGCTGCGCGGATAGTTTGTATAAATTTTAGCAACAGAAGTTATAAAATAAATAAATTAGAAAATATTTCACAAAATATTAAAGCAAAGTATTTAACATTCTCTTTTCCGGTACCGAAGGTAAAGAGTATATAAGGAGTATGTCCGTCATGTTGTCTGTCCGTCTGTCTGTATGAACGCATCGTTTTTCCACACAATTCAAGCTAAAGACTTGAAACTTTCCAATTATCTTTATCTATGGCATAGTAAATTAAAGTGTCAAGATTGAGGCTTTACAATAACTGGCGGGCTGGCAAATTGATAAATTCGATAACTCAAAATCGACAATTCCACCTATTCCGCACACCCTTACAGTTAGAGTTACCAAATTTGGTGGGAAATTTTGGCATTCCCGAAAAATTGTGGTGCCACGCCGACCCATTCCGCTCCCAGCCCCCCGCGGTTTTAAATCAAAAACGCCTACAACTTTCTCAGTTTTCAAGCTCGATCCACCAAATTTTGCGCCAAGATAAGTGATGAAGATCCCCAAAAACTGCATCAAAACTTTGGATGCCACGCCCACCCATACCGCCCTAGCCAACCCCAGCCGCCCCAACGTTTCGTTAAAAACGGGAATGCGTGTATGTTTCATAGTTTTTGAGCTAAACGCCCCCAGCACCCTTCCCCAACCTTTTACAAACTTGAAGCAAGTGTCACCAAATTTGGAAGGAAGATAGCTGGTGGCATGCCCATCTGTATCAGAATTTTTGAGGCAGCTTTCACCCCTGCCACATCCGTACCCCTTTGCAATCAGGCCTCTTTTTACCGGTTTAAATACTGGTATCGAGTATAGCGCAGTCGATTGCGTCCGACTGCAACGTTACCACTTGCTTTTTATTGTGGTTTCCTCAGTAGTCCTTATGCAACTATATATAATGTTGCTTCAATTATTAAGTCTAAAGTCGACTTATTATTATAAACAAATCAAATTAACAACTTAATTTAAAGTAAGTGTTATAAATAAATACTTCAAAATAAGTCAAAAATTGACTTCACTGTACAACGTGTAAACCATTGACTGCGTGATCTGAGTTTTATCGTTCTTGCGTTTTGTCTAAGTTAAGCAAGTATGGAAATCCACCCTCACAACATTTTCTGGTGTGCCAAATTTTTCTAGACGCACCAAGTTTTGCTTTGTTGTTTTTTTAAATCAATGACACCAACAAAAAGTAGCAGAGCGGGCTCAACAACAGTGATGCCGATTTGGCATTTTTCCGACCAGATCTGTCCTGTTTTTAAGTGCTTTGTCCGGAAAAAATATCAAACATCCCCTATCCGGAAATCTGGCCTTTTTTAAGATTTTATTTGATTCATTTATTTCAATCTTTTTTTCAAAGTTTTCTTTATAAACAGCGATTTTTTAAAACGGTGTGGCATCCTATTTTACATACTTTGAACATATGTATTTTCGATATCATTTGATATCTAATGTACAACAAAAGTGAAAAATAAAGTTAAATAATGCCGAAAGATTCTTAGAAACAAAAATTTCGTGATTGCTGGCTATAGCAGCCAGATTTTAAAGCAAAAATGGTTTTAAGCCGGTGGATTGTCCCCAATCTTGTCACCAGGAAGCTGTATTAGCTACATATGTTTATGTTTATTATCACCTCACGGAATTGTGCAAGTTTCATTTTGATGCTAAAAGCTTAAAATTGCACAAAACAATTTTTGTCCTGTTTTCTGTCCTTTTTTATGCTCGATACCAAAGGTAAAGAGTATATTGGGTTTGTGCAATGTCCTTCATGGTGTCTGTCCGTCCGTCTGTATGTTCGCAAGTTTTTTCCACACCCTTCAAGCCAGAGACTTGAAACTTTGCAAATGTCTTTATCTATGGCCGGGACAGATCAAGTTCTAAGATTGGGGTTCTACGATAACTGGGGGGCTGGCAAATTGATAAATTCGATAACTCAAAATCGACAAATCCACCTATTCCGGACACCCTTACAGTTAGAGTTACCAAATTTGGTGGGAAATTTTGGCATCCCCGAAAAATTGTGGTGCCACGCCCACCCATTCCGCTCCCAGCCCCCCGCGGTTTTAAATCGCCAAGATAAGTGATGACGATCCCCAAAAAACTGCATCAAAACTTTGGATACCACGCCTACCTATACCGCCCTAGCCAACCCCAGCTGCCCCAACTTTTCGTTAAAAACGGGAATGCGTGTATCTTTCAGAGTTGTTGAGCTTGAGTCTCTGAATTTGGTAAAAAGATAGCTAGTAATGAACCCCAATGATCTGCATTAAAGTTTTGGAGTCACGCCCACCCTTTCCGCCCCCAGCCCTACCGCAGTTTCAAATCAGAAATGACTTTATCTTCCTCAGTTTTTGAGCTACAGCCACAAAATTTTGCGCCAAGATAGGTGATGACGATCCCCAAAAAACTGCATCAAAACTTTGGATGCCGCGCCCATAACTGGTAGCGACACCCAAAGATATTTTGTAGCCAGGCCCACCCATAACGCCCACAGCACCCTTCCCCAACCTTTTAAAAACTTTGAGCTAGAGTCACCAAATTTGGTAGGAAGATAGCAATTGACATCCCAAGCAGATCTGCAGGAATAATTTGGATGCCATAACCACCCATAAATCGCCCAGCCCCCCTTCCCCCACCTTTAACAAACTTTGAGCTAGTGTCAACAAATTTGGAAGGAAGATAGCTAAAACTGTTGCTGCTGTGGCTGCTGTGGCTGCATATAAAACTGTGGCAGGGCCACAGCAGGCAAAGCACCCCAATAATTTTGTCCGTTCATTCTTGTATCACTTTTAGAAATGAAATAAAGCAATACGCAAATGGCACACTAAAGTAAGAATTGTAAAATTCCCTGAGATTGAAAGAGTTACTGTTATTTATGTGAATTGATCTCATCTACAGAACAATATCACATTTTCATGCTCTTAAGCCAATCGCATTCCTCTTAGTCCTCCTTTGTTGTTTCAAATTCGTGTGTGCATACAACGGCTTATAATAAGCCTGAAGCGATAGACAAAAACAGCAACAACAAATCTTTTGCATTCACAGTTATATTTATACCCTGAAATGGGTAAAAAAAAATGGTATAATTGTTTTGTGCAAAAGTATGTAACAGGCAAAAAGAAGCATCTCCGACCCCATATAAAGTATATATATTCTTGATCAGCATCAACAGCCATATGCAATATGAAAATCATACCCAACCTGTCACATGTGACGTCACGCAAAACAGCTTTTTTTGCGCATTTTATGATTGACATGCAGAGCGCGCACATAAAATAGAGAGTGAAAGTTAATGAGCAACAACGAGGAGCATGATCGGAGCGAGATTTGAAATTATCTAATTATCATAAGAGCAACGCGCGCGTTCTGTTAAATTTTAAGCGGCTCTTTGAGTTTGAGACGAAGAGCGTGTTTCACACGTACGACGCAGGCATGCATAGATTTGTATACAAACTTATGTACGGCTATATTAGCAGCAAGTAGGCAAATCCACCCCTACAACATACATATGTATTTTGGTGTGCAAAATTTTTCTAGACGCACCAAGTTTTTTTTGTTGTTGTTGTTTTTTTAAATCAATGACACCAACAAAAGTAGCAGTGCGGGCCCAACAACAACACTTACAACAACAACAAACGCTACTTGGGTCGTAAATGAATTGTCAAAGGCACACAAATTTGAAAAAAAAAAAAATGTGCACTGTGCGAAAAGATACATGTACATAAAATATTGAAAATTATTTTCAAGCGCATTGTTTACTTAATTGTGTATGCACTTATTCATTAAGAAGCGAAAATCCGTTTCTTTTTTGCGAGTGTATGAACCTTTTTTTTATAACTTTGCTTGTGCGACGCGAAGGCGTCACTGCGCATTTGTTTTGTTTTTGTATTCTCGCTCGCGATCAAACTCTCAGCTTGTGCGACAAACAGGCGGCAGTAGTGGAATGGGTAATTTGTTTTGTTTTTGGAGTGGGTAAAAGTGCTCCAAAATGTATGGGAGGTACTCGAAGGAGTTGTCCAAAATAAAATTCCTTTCTTAGGACAAACAGAATACCTGCATAAAAAATTGTGTGAAAATTTCAGCCTTCTAGCTCTTTTCGTTTAGGCTGTGGCCTATCCATTTTAACGCGGACGAACTCTTTTATATATATAGATTAAATATCAAACATGTCTATATAACTTACCTTTCGCCACATATTTTTAAGTTTGTTTACATTATATTTTGCCAACAATTACTAAAAAAAACACCAAAAACGCCTTCTTTGCGTAAACATGTTAGTGGCACAAATTTGACCGACGCATAAAAGGGCTGAAATAGAACACGTTCTATTTTTCTAATTTTTTCGTCGGTTTTTGGCCGCACCTAAAAATTTTGTGTGTTCACACGAGAGCGCTGGCTTTTAAAAAAAAAAGCTACAGTAAAAGCGGTCGTGTGAAGCGGGCTTTAAATTTAAACTCGATATCAGTATTCGACAGCGCATATTTTTATATTATTCATCATTATGACTCAGGTTTCGCCCGCAACTCTGGCAGGAAGTAGACAATCAAAAAGACTGGTACAGTTAAAAAAACATGATAATTATATCATTAACATATTAAATATAGCCGAATTCTATACAAAGAGCTTTTCTATGTTGGCGATCCTGTATACAACGAACATCAAGAAGAAAATAAAATACTTCCTTGAATAAAAAACTGTTATTATTAAAAAATGTATGAAAATTCCGTTTTTAAGTCGAGCTTTATTTGAAATAATCATTGTTTTTTGTTTGTATGCTCTTTTTCCACTTCTCTTCTTCGATAAATACTTCAAGCACGATAAGTGAAGCAAATGCATTTTCAGTCACGTAATTTATCTGATCTGCAAAGGTGCGAGGTACTTTAAATGATGACAAGAAAAATGAGACGGAAAACAACATCTATAACTACGTCTTTAATCGATTGTCAGCGGCACAGAGGTGCGCTGAGTAAGTCATAAAAATTTGACATATCAATTTCCCAGCTTATCATTTACTAAATTGGGATTTTCTCAATGTCTACCTATTCAGGCAAACCAAAGTTAATTCAAATTTAAGCAACATACTAACCTAATGCTAGCGTGCCTTTTAATATTAAAACCATAGTTAAGTTCTAATGGATATTTCGTATGGTAAACAGCTGACTCAAACATTTGCCTTCTTTATTTAGTTTATTACACAATGCTGCAATTTGAAATATTATTTTTGCGGAATGGTATCTTGAATTCAATTCTGTATGAATTCTAGTGTGCTGAATTTTAGAAAACTATTAAATTTATACAATTTGACCAAGCTTTTGGGATGTTCTAACATAAAAGTTTAAAAATACGGTTTTTGACAAGTTTGAGGTTCCAAACAGATCTGAGTTTTTATGCACCTGAAAGTATTATTCGTCCCCTTCAAAACATAATTTCGAATTATTTAATATATAATAATATATATAAATATTTTTTGTCTTCAAGTAATTAGGAAATTTTTGAGCATGGTTTCGACAATATTAAAAAAAAAAAAAATTAATGAGTGTTCGAACTCACTAGCGATGTGTTAACAATTGCAAAACCATTCAAATTTACTTTTGATGTGTTAACATCTATAGGCACGGGTAGGGCCTTAGCTGTGGAGCCAATTTCAAACACATTTCGGCTGCAGTTAATATTAATGTAAAACGAACCTGATTTGGCTGCTTATTCGCGTTTTATGCTTATGACAAATGACAAACAAATAATTAGGGTATTTAGTTGCAATGCTATGTGCGTAAAGTACTAAAGTGTTATGTGAAAGCTTTACAACAAACACACAGAAGCATTTTTAACACAGCAAATATGGGTCTGGGTATGTTTGATACTATTGTACTATATGTGTTATTGAAAGGTTGCCAGACTATGTATAAAAACAGCTCTTTTCGAGATTATTGATGTAATGAAATAAGGTCACACTTGGCGAGTTTTGGTTGTAAAAGTAAGTAAATTTGATTATGCATTAATTTAAAAGACTAAACTGATGTTTTTAGCAGTGGCATAAGCAACACAAGCAAAAAGAGTGCGGGGAACGAAATAAAATGCTGGAGCGAGGATGATGTGTGGAAAATGATTGTGTACAATTGTGTATGTTCAATCGCATACGAATTCTGAATTCGATTGCTTTCAGCTAAACAATTACTCAATTCAGTTAAACTATCGATTGTATTGTCATTGAACTGGCAAAAAGCTGACTTAGCACAAATACGACAAATGAAACGTAAAAAGTGCACTCACTAGCTAGACTGTGTTATGTATAACACTTTACGCACATAGCATAGCAACTGAATACCCTAATTATGTTACAGCTTTTTTAAAAAAAAAAATTAGGGTCAAAAACTGGTGGCGATCTTATATCGTTTTTTTTCGGCGATCTCATGTCGTTTCAAAACGTCAAAAACTCGCGTGATATAATGTCGTTTTAAAGCGACATAAGTTCGCCGTCGGCGAGATTGTGTCGTATTTTCTTGGCGATCTTATGTCGTTGGGAAACAACATAATCTCGCGCGATATTATGACGTTTTGAAAATGGCGAGATTATGTCGCTATGCCCGCAAATTAACCATCAGAAATATAGCGGAGGACTTGACCATTGCCTATTTATCCGTGTCGTGTAACAGCAAAGTTGGTGCCAAAAACCTCAATTTCATGCAAAAAGGAGACCGTGTTGACGTCGCAAAAGACGATCCCACATTCATCAAAAAGATCATTACTGGAGACGAGACGTGGGCTTATGAGTACGCAACGCAATCCAGACATTAGACGAGTGAATAGCGTTCATTTAATAAGCTGAGACGAAAAAAAAACCACGTCGTTTTCAGTCAAAAATATAGAATCGCCAAGACACTCTAATGCCATGTTCTGATATACCACTTAATCGTGCGATTAGGGTCATTAACGAGATTAAAGCACTAATCTACATATAATAGCGTGATTAACTCATACAAAAACTGTGAAACGTAATCCTCTCATTGACGAGATTACCTGCTAAACTAGTGGATTAGCGTCAATGCAACTCTGTTTTTGATTAACATAAACGACAGATGGCGCTGTTTTTTTTTGCATTTTCTAAAGCTGATTGCTATGAAAACTTAAATTTGATCACATGAAAACGCACTTTAAAGGTTATTGCTAGAAGAACTTATATGTATGCGAACAGCTGTTGTAAAAAACAGAAGTTATGGCAGCAATAAAGAAGAGAATAAATTGGTGCGATGGGGCAGAAATTTGCCTCATCGAGATATGGCAGAGCAGATTTTTACTCACTAATGGTTAATTTTTATTCACTAATGGTTCATTTTAATTTTTTCTGCTGTTTGTTGTTTAATTTGTTCATTTATAAATGTAAACAAACAACTGTCAAACTGAATCTTATGCGAATCAGCTGATTGTTGTGTGAACGCATAAAATTATCGCAGGTAGATTATCGTAATTACGAGATTAATTTTTCATAGTCTGAACATGGCATAAGATAGATGTACTCTTGGCAAACGTAACTTTTGCAAATGTCAAGCTATGACGCTAACATTTAGAGGGAATATCAAAAACAGATGTACAAACTTAACAACAAAAAAAATAAAAAAAAACTCAAATCGGTACAAGGGAGCGCCGCGCCACACGCGTTTTATTCCAGAAACTTTGTGATCAAGGAAGTATGGTCTGAGTATAAGAAGCAAGCTCTACTCTCTTGTCTCATTTGAGATCTCTAAAATACTCTTAAGATCGCTCCTTTTTAATAGCTTTTTATTAGCTTCACTTGTATGTATGTACATTTTTTAATAGATTTTTTTAAGGTCTGAAAGGCCCTTTGAACTATGCTCACATATATAGTTGTTAGGATACCCGACCCGGGTTCAATTTCCAGTATGGCCATATTGATGATTTTAATGTTTTAGCAAAATTTAGTTTATTTTTTAAATTGATTTTTTTTTTAATAGTTATCTTACGCTGGTCTGATTGTGTTTTACTGTTTTTTACCAATCCACGCAACAGATTTTGGACCACTAATTTTCTTGTTGAGTTTCCCGGAGCGTTAACTTTTCAGACATTTTTTAACTTAATTATACTCGATACCGAAGGAAAAGCCACCAAAGCCTCTATTTGCGCCGTCCCGATTTGCGTCGTTTTCGAAGTTGCGCCGTTTATTAATTTTCCTATTTTCAGAGTTGCGTCGTTTAAATTTAAATTTGCGTCAATAAAATTAAAATTTTTGTTTAAAAAATATTAACATAGGACTTAAAAAGGTGTTGCTATTAAAATAATAACCACGTTTTTCATAGAACTTACAACCAGAAACCAATTAAAATAAAGCTAGTACATATATGCAAAAAATGATTTCGATTTGCGTCGCACAAGGGCGCCATTTGACTTTTTACGTTGCAAAAATCATAACTTTTGAACCAAATAAGATAATTGATCAACTAAAAAAACATATGATAGATAACACAGGTCTACAAAATAAATTTTTTTTTTGGTGCCGCTAATTTAGTGCTATAATTTGGTTAATTAGCCCGCAAGATGTCGTGCGAAGCGGTCAAAATCTTGAAGCTACGTTCAAGTTTGTATCGATCGATAATTACCTAAAAAACGTATTTTTTCATACTTAATGTCATTATAATTGATAAATTTTGTTTTTAAATTAAAAATATCGATATTGTAGTATTAATAGTGTAACATAATTAACCTTAAATATAATTAGATGTTTTGAATTAAATGTTCTTTTGTTTTTTGATAAACTAATTAAATACTTTTTAATTTATTTACCCTTGCAAAATCTCGAAAACTGTACGTACCATTAAAAAAGTATCAAGTTTTTATCAGGGTACCGAATGTACTTGAAATCAGTTTTACTTTTAGCAGCACCAAAATCACCTGTGTAATTAATCAACCTACAATTCTTAGGTGATTATTTATGGTTATGGGAAGGAAAAAATTTTGTTTTAAATTTTTGATTTTTTATGTATTGTTTTAAAGGCTTTTATGATTTAAAATTATTAATATAAATTTTTAAAAAAAAGAGTTTTATTCTAAAATGTACTTTTTCGTTTTTTTGCTCACAATTTCCCAAAACTGTCTTTTTTCACTTTTTTACCTCTAAAAAAAGGTGCAAAAACGGGCAGATGAGATTTATTGCATAAGATAGAGGAATAATCAAAGAACGTATTTTCAAAATATGGCAGATGTATAATGTGATATATATTTTTTATTTTCCACCGAAGTTGAGAAATAGTGAAAAAGTGGATGGTTGGTAAATTTCGGTTTCCCTGGCCAAACGCAAAACAAACAGTAAAACTTTTTTTTATTCCTTCTTTAATAAATAGAGCTATCAAAATAATCAAAAATAATGACATTCCGTACCCTAGTTTTTGAGATATTGTAATTCAAAGCCGACCAAATTACCTAAAAATTGTGATTTTCAGACAACTTTGAAGGGCTATAACTTCTAAACAAAAAATCTGGTTATATTAGCGATGGCAGATTTGAAATCGTTGGAAATTTCCTATAAAGTAGGTTCATTCAATATTTTTGGGGCACATGCATTTTTGATTTTTGCCACCTCACTTGTTCTACGGGCGCCATTGTGCGTCGACTTTTCGCGGTCCCAATTAATGGCGCAAATCGAGGTTTTGGTGTATTGGATTTGTGCAACGTCCGTCATGGTGTCTGTCCGTCCGTCCCACTATGGGTAATTTGACCAGTTTTTGTGGCCAAAACCCATTTTTTGAAAGTCGTTAAATTAATATTTTGTTGGTGGCTTTACATAGTAAAATGATTGAGCTTCAATGTTGCATACCCCAAATTTTAACAGAGGCCTCCACTGTTAAGTTACAAGCTGTTAAACAGAGCTGTTCTAACAGAAGAGCGCGCGCAGCTAACTTAACAAAAATTACGCAACAAAGAACATAATAAATAAAAACAAATTTACACCTTAAAATTGAAAAAACCCAAATGGCTTTCGATGGTGGGTGGTTTGTTCTTTGTTTTTGCGAAATTAGAATGTAGATTGTGCTTGTCTTGTCCCCGTATTTGTCTTTATTGTAAGTTGCCTAAAATGAAAAATTTTAAAACGAAAACTGAACTTTGAATGGACTTGCAAAGTGAGTCCCACCTAGTCCCACCTTAAAATAAAAACAGTGTTTTAGAGTGTTTCATTACCTTTAAAATGAGTGTAGTCTTAATTTCCACTTTTAACCACAACCAGAGATATTTCAATTTACAGATCATCACCTTAAATTTAAGAATGCGACGTTGTTTGCAAAATGGACTGCAGTGAGTGGAAAAGGGCAAAAATAATAATAATAATAATAAGTTTAATTTTTTTTTTCGTAGACAGTCAGTATTAAGATAAATAAAACTAAGATGTTGATAAATATAAAAACGAAAAAAAAAAAATTTCATCAATTTTTTACTAAGCGGTTCTATGGGAGCTATATTATGTAGTGGGCCGATGTTTATACCTTTTACCCAAAATGTAAGAAACATAAATATACTAATTTTCAGAAAGTTTAAGCCAAATAAATATCTTCAAAAACAAAAATGTTTTCATACGAGAAATCACATTTTTACTAATTGTTACTATGGGAGCTATACGATATAGTTGACCCATGTCGCTCATTTTTTGCAACGATGTGAATATTATAATAACTATAAAAACCGCCAAGTTTGGTCGTGATAGGTTGACAAACATAGAAAATACATAACCTATCTTTTGTAAAAGGGGCGGTGACACGCCCATTTTCTACAAATATTTTCCTTTGGTTATTAAAAACTCAAAGCAAAATACCAAATCAAAACATCTTGCATCGTTCTTGAGTTATTAATTAATGCCACAAAAACTGGTCAAATTACCCATAGTGCGTCCGTAGCTAGAGACTGGAAAATTTGCAAATATCTTTATCTTTGGGGCTCTACGCTTACTGGGGGGCTTGCAAATCGATAAATTCGATAACACAAAATCTATTAATCCACTTATTTTGCACATGCTTACAGCTAGAACTACCAAATTTGGTGAGAAAATAGCTACATACTAGCATCCCCCAAAAAACTGCATCAAAACTTTGTATGCCACGCCCACCCATACCGCACTAGCCGCTTCCAACCGCCCCAACGCTTCGTTAAAAACGGGAATTAGTGTAATTTTCATAGTGTTTGAGCTAGAGTCACCAAATTTGGCAGGAAGATTGCTGATGACAACCTTCAAAGATCTGCATAAAAGTTTTGGAGCCATGCCTACCCATTCTGCCACCAGCCACCCGTATTTTCAAATCAGAAACGCTTATATCTTCCACAGTTTTTGAGCTATAGCCACTGAATTTGGTGACGATATCGTTGCAGTCAAACGCAACCATCTGCGATGTACTCGTTACCTGTGTTAAAACCGGTAAAATTAGGCCTGATTGCAAAGGGGTACGGATGCCTCAAAAATTTTCTGATGCAAATGGGGATGCCACCAGCTATCTTTGGTGACATTAGCTCAAGGTTTGTTTAAGCTGGGGAAGGGAGGCTGGGGGCGATATGGATGGGCGTGGCATCCAAAGTCCCACCATTCCCACCCATTCCGCCGCCAGCCCTCCCGCAGATTGAAATCAGAAACGCCTTGCTGGTAACGAGCCTCGAAGATCTGCATCAAAGTTTTGGAGCCATGCCCACCCTTTCCGCCCCCAGCCTCCCTTCCCACACCTCTCACAAACTTTGAGCTAGAGTCACCAAAACTTTAATAACTACGTAATTGACATCCCGCAAAGATCTACAGCAAATTTGGTTGCCTCGACCACTAAAACCGCCACCACCCACCCTTGCCCCACATTTACAAACTTTGAGCTAGAGTCACCAAATTTGGAAGAAAGATAGCATCCCTATCTGCATCAGACAATCTTTGAGGCAGCTTACACCCCTGCCTTTGCAGTCGGGCCTCCTTTAATACAAATTGGTATAATTAGCATGAAAATTGCGAAAATGCGATCAGAATTCCTCAGCAATTAATACCCAGCTGTCTTTCTTTGCTGGATCTTTAAAATGTTTGCTAGCTTTATTTTATAAATAAGTTTTTCCGTGACCCTGTTTCAACTTAAGGCTGTGTTTAAGGTCAAGCGATTTCATGTCGCGCTACAACGAGCGATTTGAAATTTTTTTGATTTTTTCAAGCAATTGAGCAAGCAAAACAACAACTGCTTCTTCATATGAAGCAATTACCGTTATAACGTCTGTGCATGCTGTACGTAGTAATTTGTTTGTAGTTTGTTTTTTTATGTGAGCAGATATTTCATTCAAAATGTATGCAAATGTTTCTCTACTCATTCTATTATATTCCTTAAATTTTTTGGGATACTACAGCAGCTTGGAATGTAAATGATGTAACTCTCCTTTACATTCCCGTTCTTTCAAAATAGGATGCACTTGGTATTTTTTTAAGTTTATAAACAAAACACAACTAAATCTCTATTAAAATCAGAACATAAATATTTGGTCGCTTGTGAAATCGCTTGACCATAAACACTTCATCGCTAGCGATATCGCTGGAGGGATTGAGCGATTCTCGTCGCATCGCGCGACGCGAATTCGCTTGACCATAAACGCAGCCTAAGGGCTATTTACTCTTAATTTATCTTATTTTATCTTAACTTAAGGAATGTGCTCATTTACTCTCAACTTAATTTAACTTAAGAAATCTGTGTGGCAGTGCTGTAGATTTTTGTTAGCAGTGTGGTTAAACAAAGAAAAATAAACAGCTGTTACCACACAGTGACAACATCTGCATTCAACTGTTTTCCTAAAGTTTTAATAAATAAATAAATAACCATTGCAACCAAGAACTTTGACGATTGCAACCCAAACTTTTATTTTTTTTATTAAGGCCCAGTTACCCGAACTTATCTTGAATTGAACTGAATTGAATTGAATTATTGAACTACAAGTGATCAGGATCAGCTGTTTTCACAATTGAAGTTCAATTCAAGATAAGTTCGGGTAACAGGGCCTTAAGTCTTATGACTTTTTGTTATAAATTAAACTTATGTTTATATTGCGCGATATCTATTTCAAGTTGTTTATGTAGTTGACTACACTGTTTTTGATCAGCTGTTTGATTTTCTCGTAAATGAACACTGTTCAACTTTAGAATTAACTTAAGAATTCTGCAAGCTGCAGGTTCAAAATTAAGATAAGTTAAGAGTAAACGCTTACATTGCACTATGGGTAAAAACCCCGAATTTTTGGCATAAATTGTCCCTGAAGAGATAGAAACTTGAAATTTTGCATACACATTAGTAAACATTTTATATAATTTCAATTTTTTTTTTTAAATCGAACCACGCATACGCCCCCTCCCCCTTCATAAAAATTTATTAAAATATAAAGAAGAAGATTGTTGCTTACTTATATGCTTAAAATTTTATGCTATATATATTTTATGCATGTTTTATATATATTTTACATATATTCTATTACACATTATATGTTTTCACAATAACGATAGTTTTGATCCATCTCTTTTGCTGTAAGAAACATATAAAAAATAGCATAGATAAGCATAAGTAAATCAAATTTTTTTTCAATTTAATATTAATGTAAACTTAATATTAATGTAAAACGCGTTGAGTTAGATATTTCAAGAACGTCTTGCTGCATCTGAAGAATGCGATCAACTGTGTGATTTAATAATTTTTGTAACGAGACTTCTACTTTTGTCTCAGAGTACATGATTTCTTCAGGCCTACATTTTAGTTTAATTTCTCTAACTTTAGCGTAAGGTGGATAGATGTCACATCCTTGTTTCTTATTTAGGGCCTTTATGTTGAGGTATTGCTGCTTAGTCAATCCATTTTCAATCAAAAACGCTAATGCTTCATCAACACTTATTGGCAACGGGTTATTTTTCTCAAGTTTATTCTTAACCTCACCTAATTTCTCGCTGCTTATAGCTTTTTTCAAAACAAATGTATCTGTTTCCTTTAATTTTTTTGACGAAACCATTACAGCATGAATGAAAAGCGGAGTCGAGTTGTTGTTCTCTGAAGCAAGCGCAGATGCCAATTTTCGTTTTAATCGAGGACCAGCATCGTTATAGCTTAATTGCTTCCGCCCTGCTCTTTTAACTGATCTGCCGTATGAAATTACTTTGATACTTGACTCTAGCCAACGCGGGTGCTTTTTCTTAAGCAGTTCCAGCAATCGATTGCATTTTGGCAAATTATATTTAATAAATCTAACAAATTGTTTGACTTTAAGCTCGATTACGTTAAGTTGATCGTCAGATATATTGTCTTTGCCTATTTTCTGCACGATATAGTTTTTTACCGCGCTTTCTTGTCGACTGTTGCTGGTCCACACTTCAAGCAGAATGGAATTGCAGAACTCGTGTGTAACTGCAACATGTCGATTATTTCGTAAAGGAGCAAAAATGAGCAAGAAGACTTTTTATTATTGAATTCAGGGAAGGTTAGTGCACAACTTGTTATTTAAACATTTCAAATACCTTTCTCGACTCAAAAGTTACATTTGACGAAACACACAAATAAGTTTTAGTTTTGATCTAGAAATACACATAGCAACACATTGGACTATTGGACAATAAATCACAAAAACAACGAAATCTATTTTAACACCTTATTTTACATACCTTCTTCAAGTTTTTCCATAGCAAAACCTTTAAACAATTGCAAAATATAAAGTTTTATTCACGCTGAAAGTCGAAGAAGCTTTCCCGCCTTTTTTTCGATTACCAATGCAACCCTAAAACAGCTGACTTTGACTAAACGTAAAACATAAAGGGTACTCCCTAAAAATTTTTTTAAGTTGTTTTTACATTACTTGGAATGTTTTTTATTAGAAATAAACAACAGAATTCATATCAGCACAAAAAAAAAAATGAATTAATGCCAAAATTTCGGGGTTTTTACCCATAGTGCATTGATTGCCATAAGGTAGATTGAATCAGCTGACTCATAAGATAAGATAAGATAAGTTAAGTCGAGAGTAAACAGCCCTTTAGCACATGAAAATTAAATTCTGTTTTCTGCAGGTTATCATGTCATGTCAATTAATGCTAATTTTACGGTTACCATAAATAAGTGTTTTTGGTTAAGCTGTATAGATCAGCTGTGTTCTATGTTCATGTTGATAATATATTAGGTTCGGGTAACTGGGCCTTTTTGGAAAAAATTTGATTTGATTAAATAATTTTATCTTAATTCTGCCACAGTCAAAAGCCCGGGTCCCACTATCGGCGCAAATAGCACAATTTGTACCGATATTTATTGTTCTATATCGGCGCACAATACTAAGACTGCGTACACACGGTGCCTTTTTAACGCATGCAACTTGGGCTTGTAGGCAAGGGAGGTGAGGAAAGCAGTGTTGGTCAAAAGTTGCACCATGCCGAAGACGTGCAACTCTTAACGTGCGTTCCCTTTTGTGCTTATTCCGATTGGTTGCCTGCAGGGTTGTAATTTTCAATAATCACGTGGCTTCAGGGTTTTTTATTTCGATAATTATTTACAATTGCGGTTATATGTTGTTTTTGTTCAAAGTTACACTGCAAGCATTGTAACATCTAAAAGTTCTTCAGCTATTTGGTAATTTTCACTCATTATTTTATTTTATTTGACGCTCTGTGCAATTTCAGCTATAAACCGATAATCAAAATAAACCGACAATCGAAAATTTTATCGAAAAGACGCAGCAACAAAAAAGCATCGTGTGTATGTGACTTGCAACTCGAAGCAACTTTCAAAAGAAAATCAGCAAGAATGCATGCGTTAAAAAGGCACCGTGTGTACGCAGTCTAAAACAAATGTTGAGTCAATTATTAGCAGTCACATTATCGGCGCATATTGTGACATTTCTTATCGGCGCATATCGGCGTAAAATATTGTGCTACGATAATCGGCGCAACGCAGTCACACTGTGCTCAGCTTGCAGTAAAGTTTTTTTGTGTGAATTTTGTTACTTTATTTTCTTATTTATTTTAAAATATGGAATCTTCAAAGAAGAAAAAAGTTCCAGTTGCTCTGCTTATCATTGCAACATTAAAACTAAAAAATAATCATCAAAAACGTATAAAAAATCCTAAACAAAGAAATTGTAAAGGTGCATATGAAACGATTTTACGTGAATTTCGAGAAGTCGATAATCAAAAGTTTTTAAAAATTACGTGCGAATTAACGAAAACAATTTCAATGACTTACTGCAGCTAATTTCCCCACTGATTAAAAAAAGAGAAGCAAAAACTATCCGTGAAGAATTCACCAGACGGCGAAATGCCATGGCAGTATTAATTTATATAACAAAAACAGACACTTAACAGAATATACGCACTTTTTATAATTTTTTTTCTATTTCGTTTTTTCGATTCGAATCGGGAATCAATTCAAAAATCGTGTCGATTGATGTGGATTTTTTTTCAACTTTCAAATTAATATTTAAAAATTTGCTGAGATATTTTGAGATATTGGTGTTGATTGGTGCATTCGATCGGTGCTCAAGTGCCCGATAAAAATCGGCGCATTTTTTAACACATTATCGGCGCAACTGGGTCGTTTTTGGTTGTGCATTGTAGGCACAATATCGGCCCGGATTGTCGCATTTCACAATATTTAATGCATTCACAGTATCGGTACATAAAATATGCCGAAAATTGGTACCTTGCGCCGATAGTGGGACCCGAACTAAGAATGTTTACATATTTTTAAAATATCAAAAAATCGGTGTCTGAGTCACATTCGTCGTATCGGTTAAATCCAAAATCCCATCACTTTTTGTTGTTACACAATCTGGTCACACTTCTCTATTTAACAACAAAAACATATATTAAAAACGTAAACAACCTAAAAATGTATGCAGACGAAAACATATTAGATGTTGTATAATATCAAACAAGTTTATATTACTAACCTTTGGCGACATATTTTTAAGTTTGTTTACATTAATTTTTGCCAACAATTACTAAAAAATACCAAAAACGCCTTTTTTACGTATACATGTTAGTGGCACAAATTTAACCGACGCAAAAAAGGGCTGATATAGAACACGTTCTATTTTTCTCATTTTTCGTCGGTTTTTTGCCGGACATAAAAAGGGAGCGATTAATGCATGAGGAACACTCTCAGTTATTTGGAAGAGCTCTGATTTAGCGGAAGCTAACACATATTTTTTAATCCGCTAAAATTGTGCAGTACACTGCAAACTTTTTTTATCTGAAAGAATGGATACGTCAAACACTTAACAACTCAACTCGGCTTTTAATATTTAGAGAGGTGATTAAGAGATGTTAAGACTATTGCCTAATGCGTTTTTCTCTTCTTTTAGTTTTCTCGCAATCGCAGTCCATTAGTTTAAGAAATGCAGATTTCCAGGAAAATGAGAAGCAGATCAGCTCGAGCAGCAGCGCTTCGTCGATGAGAAGTAACGTTGCTACTACGACGACGATAAAACCATATTTCTCCGCTAAATCAAAAACAATGACAACAACAACCATGCCACCAGCAAAAAGCATAGCTTACCCAATAACCTCGACTTCAGCCCCAATACCGACCACTACGGATAAGCAACAGCCTTATGCAGAACCTTCAATTGGCTCATGGAATTGCTCCTGCATTATGCTTAATATGGCAGCTCAGCTTAATTTTACGTATGAGACTAAAAGTAATTAAAGCTCTTCAGTACAAAAGCCATGAGTTCATTGATGCTCTATCTTTTTAGACGGATCCATGACCAGTGGCTTGTATAATGTTCCCAGCACTGCAACAGTAGATCATTGCTATTGCAACAGTCAGACCACGCAGTCCATGCAGCTAAATTGGGGTCAAACTACGTCGCCAAAATCTTTGGTCTTGCAGCTAGAAAGCAAAAATAAATCAATTGCTCTTACTTTAGTTAAAATTGATATGATAGTACCCACTGACAATTTTCCCGACGCCAAGGGTAAGTAATTATCTAACGTTTTGTTCTTCATGTCCTCATCAATCATTATATTTAATGACTGTTTGTATGTGATGAAATGTACGCATATTTTAACGTGAAAATAGTTGTGCACGTGGTGTTCCAACTCTAAATCTGCGAAATCAAATGGTCAGTTTTTTGTTTTTATAAAACCGGTATGGCAATTAAGAGTTATATTTGGTGGAACTGTATCATTATCGACCAACAAACAATAATTTGACCAGGCAAAAAATTAAAAAAAAAACAACGGGAAACGTTGCATTCGGGCGCAACCGACTACGATATACTCGTTTCCTGTATTAAAACCGGTAAAAAGAGGCCTGATTGCAGAACAGGGGTGTAAGCTGCCTGAAAAATTTTCTGATGCAGATGGGGATGCAACCAGCTGTCTTCTTTCAAAATTTGGTGACTCTAGTTCAAAGTTTGTAAAAGTGGGGGAAGGGGGGCTGGGGCGTTATGGGTGGGCGTGGCATTTAAATTTTTGCTGCAGATCTTTGCGGAATGTCAACTGCTATCTTCCTATCAAATTAGATGACTCAAGCTCAAAGTTTGTAAAAGGTGGAGTAAGGGGGGCTGGGAGTAGTATGGGTGGACGACGTGGCATCCAAATTTTTTATGCAGATCTTTGTGGAATGTCTATTGCTCAAAGTTTGTAAAAGGTGAGGGAAACTGGGCTAAGGCGTTATGGGTGGGCGTGGCATACAAAGTTTTGATGCAGTTTTTTGGGAGTCGCACGTAGCTTAGTTGTTCTAGCTGTAAGGATGTGCGAAATAGGTGGATCGTTTTTGAGTAATGGAATTTATCGATATGCCAGCCCCTTAATTATCGTAGAACCCCACAAAAATTTGTTACACAGTGTTAGTGCCCAAAGTTTATTTTTAATATTTTTATGCTCGATACCGAAGGTAAACAACACCTTACCTATATCTACTCATGTCCGTGACAATGATATTTTTATCGTACTGGGTGACTTTAATTTACCCATCATATTCTGGTCTTCATCCGACAATATAAATTATCTTGTGCCATCTGCCCAGCATGACTTCTTAGAAGCCATGCTTGACCTTCCATTATTTCAGATTAATTCAATTTCTAATTTTTTGAGTAGAATTCTCGATCTTGTATTTATTAACAACGACTGTATTGCCAATGTCTCTAGGTCATCCCCTCTGTCTGTCCCAGAGGGTGCATATCATCCTACCTTAGAAGTTACATTGTCTGTTAGCAATCCTGTTATGTTTTCTCCTTTAGTGTCTAACTTGCCTCGCCATTGCTTTCGCAAAGGAAATTACTCATTGTTAAATCAACGTATTCTGGCAACTGATTGGTCTTTTTTATATGATGCGGTTGATATAAATATTGCCCTGAAATTTTTTTATAGCACCTTAAATTCTCTATTGGACGAATGTGTCCCTAACTCTACTCCGTTGTCCGTCTCTTCTAAGCCCCCTTAGTTCACTCCAAGACTATCGTCTTTACAAAATAATAAATCTAAATATTATAAAAAATATAATAGGTCTGGCTTGAGTGCTGACTTGTCTAAATACATTATAGCCAAGTCAAACTTTCTTCTCCTGAGTTCTCAGTGCTATGAGAATTACCTTATTCGTTGCAAACGGCAATTTACGTTAAATCCTAAACAATTTTATAATTTTGTCAATTCGAAGCGAAAATCTTCCACTTTGCCGTCTTCTTTCATGCTTGGAATGGTTAAATCTAGCAATGATAGCGAATCCGCAAATTTTTTTTGTTAATTTTTTCCAATCATCTTACTCGTCTGCATCCCCTATTAACATACCTTACCCTTATAAAATTGCTTCTACAAATTCTATTCCTGTCCCTATCATCTCTATGCCCACTCTGCTTTCTACTTTAAAATCGTTAAAGTCTTCTTACTCTCCTGGGCCTGACAATATACCTAGTTGTCTTCTTAAGGAGTGTAGTGCTTCTTTTCTTCGCCCATTGCTTAAGCTTTTTAATCTATCCCTTGAATCTTCTGTCTTTCCATCCCTTTGGAAAGAATCGCTTATTATCCCTCTTCACAAAAAAGGTGGGAAGTCCAATTTTGAAAATTATAGGGGCATTGCAAAATTGTCCGCTATCCCTAAATTATTTGAAAAAATTATCACTTCGTCTTTGCAACATTTCTGCAAATCAATCTTATCCGCTACTCAACACGGCTTCGTAAAAAATCGATCAACTATGACCAATTAATTAGAATTCACAACCTTGGTACATGATGCTTTCCTCTCGAAAATGCAAACGTACGTCATTTACACGGACTTCAGCAAAGCTTTCGACTCTGTACACCATGACCTTTTACTTCTCAAGCTTGACCGTATTGGTTTCCCTCCCTCTCTTTTATCTTGGATTTCTTCTTATTTAAAGAGTAGGACATAAAGAGTCCTCCTAAGACGGGCTACCTCGAAGCAAGTCCAGGTTACTCCTGGAGTACCACAGGGTAGTCATCTTGGTCCTTTACTCTTTACTCTTTTTATAAATGATCTTCCCTCTGTTTTATCACATTCTCGCATTCTCATGTACGTGGACGATGTGAAACTTATTTTCTCTTATTGTCATTCTCTGAATCATACTTGCTTACAAGATGATTTAAATTCAATGCAACTTTGGTGTATTACTAATCAGTTGCTTCTCAATTGTTCTAAATGTATGTTTATGTCTTTCAGCCGTAATAGTCCCTTCATTACCAGATACTCAATTGACAATACCCCGTTGCAACGTATTTTCACAGTCAAGGACCTTGGTGTTCTTTTTGACTCGAAACTCTCATTCGGCCTTCATATTTCTACTATTGTTAATGAAGCCAAAGGTGTTCTCGGTTTCATTAAACGTTGGTCTAAAGAGTTTAACGATCCTTACGTTACGAAAACTCTGTACACTTCTCTTGTCCGCCCTATCTTAGAATACTGCTCTTGTATATGGAGCCCCCAGTATAGAAATAACCAGGATCGTAGCGAATCTGTTCAGAAGCAGTTTCTGCTTTTTGCCTTACGAGGCTTAAATTGGGATTGTAATCTTCGCTTGCCTTCATTTTCCAGTAGGCTTCTTCTCCTTAGCCTCCCATCGTTAAACAATCGTAGGATAGTCCTTGGTGTTGCCTTCCTGCAAAAGTTGATTGCTGGCGATATAGATTCTTCTTTTCTTTAAAGTCAACTTCGTTTCTCTATTCCTTCCAGACCCACTAGAAACTTTCGCACTTTATTTTTGAAAACGTGCACAACAGATTTCGCTATGCACAACCCATTTCGTATTTTATGCGTTCAATATAATAGCCTTTACCAAGTGTTCTCTAATGAGACCTCTCTCTCCTTAATCAAATCATTGCTTTCAGTATATCTTCGGGAAGTTAATAACCGCTCTCAGCTATGAAACGGGGCATAGCTTGCTGGACTGGCTAAATTCTTTTCCTCCAACGGGTCATTAACTTCCCCCTAAACCTATCTCTCTTTAATACACTTTTCTATTTATATATTTATATTCTATTTATTTTTATTTTTAAATTTTTTTTATTTTTAATCTTTTATTTTTAGTTTTCATATTTAAGTTTTTTTTTTTTTTTCTACTAACATCTCTGTTCTTAGTATAGGGTCTTATAATGTCACTGACAAATTAGGCTGTGTAAAGGGGCATAGCTGGCCGGACTGGCAAATAAAACACCCCCATCAGTCGGTAATGTTATTAGACATTTTTGTTCTCTGCTTAGGCTGTTTACTTCATCTATATTATTGTACATTTTTTTTTTAACTCTTAAGTTGACTCTAGATTTGTTAACAATTTTGAAAAAAATAAATAAAGAGTATATTGGGTTTGTGCAATGTCCGTCCGTTTTTATGAACGCAACTTCATGCAGGTATCGAGTATATCGCAGTCGGTTGCGTCCGACTGCAACATTTGCACTTGTTTTACATTAGCACTCTGATAACTCTTGCATTTCCATATGATTAGGCGACGCATGGCGACTTATGGTCCAGCCGACCACTTTTTTTGGCCAAAACCTATTTTTAAAAGTTAAAAAAATAAAGTACTTTAGATCACTCTAGATTAGAAAAAGTGTCTTGTTTGTATTAGCTGTGGTGTCTTCGTAATTTTATGTTAAAGCGTGTCGTCTTACATGTGTCGATTTGTAATTAAATTTAATTTTTAAAAAGGCATATAAAACGATTCCGACCTATTCCGGTCTTGCGACAAATTGCGTATCGTAGATTAACAAATTCCTGTTGTAATGCATGTTTCAAATTGACTTGGTTTTACTTGGTTCTCTTTTAATTTGCATTAATAGATCATAACCTCAAATTCAGCAGAGAAAACCAAAGCATCCAAGAAAAATTTATGAAATCAAAACTTTGTGGGGACATTTCAGATGAAATGACTAAAGCCAAGCGATTTTCTCCTAGCAATATTAAATTTTTTTTTTTTTTGATGTGTTAACATCTATGGGCGCGGGTAGCGCAAATATTTCGTTTCAATACATGCAAACCTCACACCGCGTTATATCACACATGATCAGCGTCGACGCTGATCAAAAAACTTTTCGCAGCGTCATCATAGCAAATAGTATGTTTGTTGTAAAAACATTTTCTCTGCTCAAAATAAGTATGATGGTATTGGTGCTTTGTGCAGCGGCAGAGCGCCCCAGCCCGGGACGGTCGAGCCATGCAGCTGTTAAGCAAAGAGAATGATGACTGTTGAATACCCTAATAAATTATAAGTGTTATTGTGGACATGTACTTCAATAATATATTTGCTATAAATGCATACTTTTATTAGTATAAGTTGGCGCTTAGCAAACAATTGAGAAATTACTAAAATAGTTTAATAATATTAATTGATTAATTTATAAATATAGCAAATAAGCTAGTTAGGGTATGCAGCAACATCATACGTCCAAGGCAATTCTGTTTTGCTTCTTCGTGAATGCACAGACACAACACACACACACACTTACAGACAAACATAGCGGACTTCTATAATAAGAAAATGAACTGACGAATGAAGAATGTTATGTAACCTAATATTATATAAGTGCTACTGTGGATATTATATATATGCAATAATTGCATACTTAATAAGCATAAGTTGGCGCTTAGCAAACAATTGAGAAATTACTAAAAATAGTTTAATACATAATATTAATTAATTAATCAATTAATATAGCAAATGAACTAGGTAGGGTATCCCACACCATCATTCACTTATTAAAGAAGTTCGTTATGTTTGTTTGTAAGTGTTTGTGTGTGTCTGTACGTATTTATGCGTATGCATGTGCGCGCTTTGTTGTTCTGCTGGTGGCGGTCAAAAGCAAAACAACAAAAAGTAAATTTGAATGGTTTTGCAATTGTTAACACATCTTTAGTGAGTTCGAACACTCATTAATTTTTTTTTGATGAAATGAATTTTTATTTGGCGATTCACTCCATTATTATTTAATGAAAAATTTAATAAAAAAAATTGCTCAATACTTGTTGTGTTATTCCCTATTAATTATACCTTTACTCTTCATTATTAAAACATATTGCTTGTTTATAAACTTCTGATTATATATATATATAATATATATCGAATGCAAAAAACCAAATCAAAATATCTTGCTTAGTTCGCGAGATATTAATTTTGGCCAAAAAAAGTGGTCGGCTCACAGTGGGAGAAACGGCTGATTTAGCAGCGATTTATTAATATCTTCTGCAATAATGATGATATTTTTGTACGGATAATTATTTGTGGTAAAGATTCGAACCACAAATCAAAACTAATATACAAAAGAATTTTTATTTTACTGAAAGTTTTTTTTAAATTTTTTTTTTTTCGTTTTTAATACGAAATACGATGGTTCTCCTGCCATTTCGATGCCAATTTTTTTGGTACCATTTTTGATTTTCTCAGTTATTTTAGCGCAGTCACTATCATTATATATATTTCTGTCTATAATATTGTTGTAGACGTATGTCTGCACAGCAAACAATTTGTTGGTAGCATCATTTTCCATGAGCCATACTGAAAATAGCACGCGCTTGGACACTGACATTGAGGCTAAAAAACTATATTTAAAGGTAATATGCGGAAATATGCGGCTCATGTTGGAAAATTTCACAGCGCAAAACATTGACTAATTTTTAGAAAAAACTTTGGTATTGAACCCAGTCGAACCTCAAAAGTTCTGGTCCACGAAAGTTTAGTTTTTTAGTAAACATCATATCTCTTACATGCACTCAGCTCATACAATTTTGGGACGAACACAATCACAGGTCACAAACACTTATTTTGTAGTTAATTACATACCTTTTTCCATATTTAATAGCAAAAAGTTGAATTGCAGTAAATAAAATCAAATTATTTGCAAATTTTAGCAAGAGGTCGAAATTGGTGGGGGAGCAGTTAGCGTCAGCTGATGAAACACATAAGTTGTGTTTGAAGCTTTACAGCTGTGCGAATATTAAGAGGACAGCGGAATGCAAAGTTTTTTTGGCCTATCGGATATACTAGTTTTCGATTACAAAACAATTTTGGCGCCAATAATTAAGTTGAAATTTGAATTAATCGCTGCTAAATCTGTCATTTCACCCACTGTGCGGCTGGACCATAGTGCGACGGGTTGTGGGACTGCACTGGTACCGTAAGTGAGTGCCCAGTTATATATGTTAAAAGGATAAGGATAATTTTGCAAAAAAAAAAAATAAAAAATTGGTACGGGTCGCTGTCTAAATGAAATAACACATGTGAAGTGTTATTGTTGATTGCTTGATTCGATGATTACGTCGATTCCAGGGCGACAACCCTATTAAAAAATATTTGTTGAAATAGTCAGACCATTGATAATGACTCTAAATTAACAAGGAAGCATGCAGTTTCAAAAACTGACTATGAAGAACATGTTTGCATCTCTACAAAACATTGAACCTTAGTGGTCAAATACCAACCAAACTTGTAGACAGTGGATCACAGAAATTAAATCTATTTAATAGAATAAACCGATCTTACACAAATGAAGCCTAGATCAATTATTTATTCAAATTGATGAGCACTACTATTCAAGTTTGCCAGCTTATTTTTCGCATATTCGGTTTAAAGACTCAAATAAAGGGTTGGAGTATATAGCCACACAAATATGCAACTTTTAATTACTTTTGACTTGTTCGGCCAAAAAAAAACGTTTAAAAAGTGTGTCTCAAAATCAGGCTCTACGAATAAATTTTTTTTAATGCTTTTATTTTACTTGACTTGTTTGTTTGTCTGTTTGTCTCGGAATCTGGTAATCAAATTTTCACCAAGTTCCCGACTAGCTAGAGCTCTAAAATTTTCACCAAAGATGTGTTTCAGATGACAATACATGTTTTCAAAGTTTTTTAATTTTTTTTTTTACAAAATCATGTTTGATATTTGGGTATTGCATGGATGATGGTAAAAAATCAATTTCAAATGTATGCAAGAAAGCTTATAAAATGCATGTCTTCAAATTTTTTTTGATTTACTTTTTTTATATGTATAAGCATATATTTACACTCGATACCGAAGGTAAAGAGTATATTGGGTTTGTGCAATGTCCGTCATAGAACAAACGGGCTCCACGCGGCATCAGAAAAGGCAATTTCAAAATTATTTTTCAGTTTTGCAATTTTATTATAATACATTTGTTTACATTAGACCTCAGTAGCAAGCGACCGTGAATAAAATACACACTTCGTTTTTTCGCTACAGCGCACAAAAAGTGTTTTTTTGTATACGTGTGCAAAGTGTGACGGTATGTGTGCATGCCCTAAATGTTGTATAGAACGTGTACACATGTCATATCATACGATTTCGTGTGTGCACGCGAACGTTGGAATAGGAACATTGCTGTTCCAATTTCAATGAATGCATAAAAATTGGCATTCACTGTGCAGTGTGACAAAAAAAAGTGCATAGCGGTTCAGAGTGAATGATTCATTTACCGTTTTGATTCCTTTCATGCAGATGTCTAGTCGTATGTTCGCAACTTTTTTCCACACCCTTCAAGCTAGAGACTTGAAACTTTGCAAATGTCTTTATCTATGGAAGGGACAGATTGGGGTTCTACGATAACTGGGGGGCTGGGAAATCGATAAGTTCGATAACTCAAAATCGATGAATATACCTGTTCCGCACACCATTGGAGTTAGAGCTACCAAAATTGGTAGGAAGATAGCTACTGCCAGCCCCCCGCAGTTTTAAATCTGAAACGCCTATATCTTCCTCAGTTTTCGAGCTGGAGCCACCAAACTTTACGCCAAGATAGGTGATGACGATCCCCAAAAAAGTGCTTCAATACTTCGGATGCCATGCTTACCCATACCGCCCTAGCCACCTCCAACCACCCCAACTTTTCGTTAAAAACGGGAATGCGTGTAATTTTCATAGTGTTTGAGCTAGAGTCTCCAAATTTGGTTGGAAGATAACTGGTAGCGAACCTTAAAAGATATTTTTGAGCCAGGCCCACCATACCGCCCCAGCCCCCCTTCCACAACCTTTTACAAACTTTAAGCTAGTATCACCAAATTTGGAAGGAAGATAGCTGGGGGCATCCTCATCTGTATCAGAGGCAGCTTACACCCCTGCCGTATCCGTACCCCTTTGCAATCAGGCTCTTCTTACCGGTTTTACGAGTACATCGCAGATGGTTGCGTTCGACTGCAACGATATCGTCACCAAATTCGGTGGCTATAGCTCAAAAACTGTGGAAGATATAAGCGTTTTTGATTTGAAAATTCGGGTGGCTGGGGGCAGAATGGGTAGGCATGGCTCCAAAACTTTTATGCCGATATTTAAAGGTTGTCATCAGCAATCTTACTGCCAAATTTGGTGACTCTAGCTCAAACACTATGAAAATTACACTAATTCCCGTTTTTAACGAAGCGTTGGGGCGGTTGGAAGCGGCTAGTGCGGTATGGGTGGGCGTGGCATACAAAGTTTTGATGCAGTTTTTTGGGGGATGCTAGTATGTAGCTATTTTCTCACCAAATTTGGTAGATCTAGCTGTAAGCATGTGCAAAATAAGTGGATATATAGATTTTGAGTTATCGAATTTATCGATTTGCCAGCCCCCCAGTTATCGTAGAACATCAATCTTAGAACTTGATCTGTCCCGGCCATAGATAAAGACATTTGCAAAGTTTCAAGTCTCTAGCTTGAAGGGTGTGGAAAAAAGTTGCGAACATACAGACGGACAGACACCATGACGGACATTGCACAAATATTGTGACAGGATGTCTTGTTTATTTTCTTTCAATGATCGATCATTGATCGTCTGATCAGTATTAATTTCATACAACGACTGGCTCGATGCAAGCGCATCGTCTTTAACATTAACTCTTAACAGATCTTACTGAGTACAACATTATTCTTAACAGTAGGGTGACCGTGTTACTTTTAGCTATTAGCTAAGATTGTTACGCTGCTTAGGCGCATGAATTTGGTGGCCTGCTACAACTCGGCCATCCTGACGTTTTGGATCCCCTGATTACGCTTAACTTTATTTACATTGTTGTTGTTTTTTTTTTGTTGTGTTAACATCTATAGGCGCGGGTAGCGCAAACCAAGCGTTTCAATTTATGCAAACTCACACCGCGTTATCATCACAGCGTTATATGCGTCGAAAAATTCAAAAAATTTCGCAGCGTTAGCATAGCAAATCGTATGTGTTTGTTGTAAAAACATTTTCTCTGCTCAAAATAAGTATGATGGTATTGGTGCTTGGTGCAGCGGCAGAGAGCCCCAGCCCGGGACGGTCGAGCCATGCAGCTGTTAAGCAAAGAGAATGATGACTGTTGAATACCCTAATAAATTATAAGTGTTATTGTGGACATGTACTTCAATAATATATTTGCTATAAATGCATACTTTTATTAGTATAAGTTGGCGCTTAGCAAAAAATTGAGAAACTACTAAAATAGTTTAATAATATTAATTGATTAATTGATAAATATAGCAAATAAGCTAGTTAGGGTATGAAGCAATCATCATTCGTCCAAGGCAATTCTGTTTTGCTTCTTCGTGAATGCACAGACACAAAACACACACACACTTACAGACAAACATAGCGGACTTCTATAATAAGAAAATGAACTGACGAATGATGAGTGTTAGATACCCTAAAATTATGTGCTACTGTGGATATTATATATATGCAATAATTGCATACTTAATAAGCATAAGTTGGCGCTTAGCAAACAATTGAGAAATTACTAAAAATAGTTTAATAATATTAAATAATTAATCAATTAATATAGCAAATAAACTAGGTAGGGTATCCCACACCATCATTCACTTATTAAAGAAGTTCGTTATGTTTGTTTGTAAGTGTTTGTGTGTGTCTGTACGTATTTATGCGTATGCATGTGCGCGCTTTGTTGTTCTGCTGGTGGCGGTCAAAAGCAAAACAACAAAAAGTAAATTTGAATGGTTTTGCAATTGTTAACACATCGTTAGTGAGTTCGAACACTCATTAATTTTTTTTTTATCTTTTGCTATTACTATTGCATTACTTTAAAACCTAACTTTTGACATAACTGTTGTATTAACTTCAGAACTAACCGTCGGCATAACTGTTGAGTTGATTTTATAACTGTTGGCATAACTGTTGTTGGGTTCATTTTAGAACTAACTGTTGGCATAGATGTTTCGTTAAGCGATTCATAACTTAGGTTATTTTTACTTTTGCCATAGACAGTTTAAAGTATAGATATTGCAATGGGTAAGACAAACCTAGTCCCAGGCCCCCGAGCTAGGCATAGCTGTACTTTTCTATGGTCTGCCTGTGCGTGAGCGCGATAGCGGATAGCATGTGCAACCGTTCTTGTTTCAGCACTCAGCGGCCTGCCAAGCGGCGGGCCAGCGAACCGAAAAGGGTCAAAATGTGCGTTTTTTACATTTCTTGCTTTGCCTGCCTGCCGAGATTTTTTCTATTTTTTGATATTTCTGTCGTTGTCTGTCTCTTTCACAAGTGAACTACTGAATACACTTTCGGAATTTGTATGCATCTCTGCTAAACTGTGTGGCATAATTGTTGGCTAGTGTCATAGAACTAAAAATATGAAAGAGTATGAATGACCAGCAATTTTCAAACTGAAATTTGGCTGTTTGTGTACATACATGCATATCCAAATTCAATGTGTGTGTGTGGCAATTGTATATCATTTATTGATATGGAAACAGCCAGAGAAATTAATAAAAAATGCATTGCTATTATTTCATTTATTTTATTTTTAAAATATTTTTAAATTATTCAAAATACTTTTTTTAAACTATAAAATTAATGTATGGCTGTTTCCTAAATTGTCAAATCATTAAAGTTGTGGCAAGTCAATAAATGATATACAATTGCCACACACACAACATATTCTGGTGTGCGAAATTTTTCTAGACGCACCAAGTTTTGCTTTGTTGTTGTTTTTTAAATCAATGACACCAACAAAAAGTAGCAGAGCGGGCCAAACAACAAACACCACTTGGGTCGTAAATCAATAGTCAAAGGCACACAAATCTGAAAAAAAAAACTGTGCACTGTGCGAAGTGATACATGTACTTACATAAAATTATGAAATTTAAATTTTCAAGCGCATTGTTTACTTAATTGTGTATGCACTTATTCATTAAGAAGCGGAAATCCGTTTCTTTTTTGCAAGTGTACGAACCTTTTTTTATGACTTTGGTTGTGCGAAGCGAAGGCGTCACAGTGCATTTGTTTTGTTTTTGTCAGCTTGTGCGACAATCAGGCGGCAGTAGTGGAATGGGTAATGTGTTTTGTGTTTGGAATGGGTAAAAGTGCTCCAAAATGTATGGGAGGTACTAGAAGGAGTTGTCCAAAATAAAATTCCTTTCTTAGTGCTCACTTTCAACCTGCATGGAATATTGTGTGAAAATTTCTTCTAGCTCTTTTCGTTTAGAATTTGTCAACTACGTTAATCAGGACAAACTCTTTTATATATATAGACTAGAATGAGGTCACTATTCGCGTGATTCTATTGGTTAAAAATTTAAGAGCAACGGTTTTTAAAAACTGTACATAGCGTGTGACAGTGGGATAAGATTATAAATCTGATATTAGTTGAAATAGTACTTACTTCATGAATTATCTCATAAAAGTCAATGCTTTTGTTGTTTAACTAATCAACTATTGCAACCAATTATCATTCTTCGTACAGATATAAATGCAGTGCAAATAAGTGACTTACAATTTACTTTTGAGGAGAGCACACGAACCGAGAAATATGCACATTCATAACAAAAATGCCGCGTCCTAAACATAGTAACGTTCTATGCTTCTATGCGAACAAGTCCCACCAAAAAATATAGCAAGCAGGCCTTTTAAATGTATATAATAAAAATATAATAAAAAATTTGAACCGGTACGGAACCGGTACAGAACCGATATAAACTGGAACCAGAACCCGAATCGGTACAGAACCGATATAAGCTGGAACCAGAGCCCGAACCGGGAAAAAATAGAAATGAGAACCAAAACAAAACCTTGTACCGAAACGATCGTTTCGGTCCGGACCAGAGCCGGAACCGAAATTCGTTTCGCTTTGACACCCTGATATATATATATTGTTGATTAACATCCACAGCCAACCCAAATTAACGCAATATTTTAATTAATTTAACTTATTTTCATTTTGGTGTAATTCATATGTGATATAACCTAGCCATGATCGTACGTATGTCCGCCCAGCTGTTTATCCGTCCGTCTGTCTTATATTATATCACTTTTCTTCGCTAATAAGGCCAACTTCAAAACGCAATTCAACACCAGTTACAATTCTCACAACAACGACTGTAGAATAAAAAAACATGGAGGACATTCACCAAAACTGACACCTCCGGCATCACAGTTTAAAGAAAGCTGAATTAATATTTCGAAATATTTAATACGTTTCTTAATCCAATTAAAACAATCGCTTAAAATATAAAAATATTTGTTTTGCTCTGCATATAAAATAAGTGGTGTTTACAAATAAAATTTTAATAATAAATAATACCACCATTGAATTGCAGAGAACCAAACTGTTCAGTTGATACACATAAGCCAAAACGCTGATTTGAAGACACCCGAGGAGATGTCGTACCACTGCACACGTGCACAGAAGTTTAACATGACGGAGACCTTAAACGGCAATAATACCAGTGGCACCATAAGCATTAGCCGTGTGCAACTAGAGGCTTTTCGTAAGGCCAATAGCACTGGTTTCTCTACGGTGCACGACTGCGACAGCTCGGAGACCTCAGATGTTGTGCCCATCGCTGTAGGTATTGCACTGACGGCATTAATAATGGTCGTGCTCATTTCGTATCTGTGCGCGCGCCGTCGATCCACCTCCCGCGGATATATGAGTTTTTAGACGAACCAAGAAAGAACACATAAGGTGCAACTGGGAATGAGGTACACATAAAACTTGCAGCGTTATTGCGCTGTTATCTGAAAGAGTTGTAAAATAGACTTTGGAATTGGAACATTAGAAAAAAAAATTAAGCATTTGTTGTGTATTATATTTAACTTGTGAACTGATCTATAAATCTATATATATTTTTTTTGTTTCTCGTGTAAATTGATAGAGCGCTTAAAAAAAATGTGTCGTCCGTACATAAACAGAACAGAGTGTCATTCTTATACGCACGTAAAAATAGTTTTCGACATATTATAACCTAAATGTTTTACAACAGTTAAACAAAACCAAATTTAATCACATGTATACTATATTCTACATATTCAATTATTTACCTAAATTTTTCAAGAATGTGACATATGTGTGAAAGTAAGCAGGTTAAAACGACGTTGGGCTGGTAAAAGTTAATTTACATAACAGAATCAAAATATACTATATTGATTTTTATTTGTAAACCGCTAATTGCTAAAAAACACCTTATGTATTATTTGCCATTAAAAAAACAATATATAAACAATAATAAACAATAGAACCATTTACCAAACAAGTATTTATAAAAAAAGCATCGAAGCCAGAAGGAAAAAAAATGTACACAGATGTCTGAAAATATTCAATATGCTTTGCTTCCTTTTGGTGCCTTTTATTTTAATTTTACCATCAAACTTTTTACTCGAAAGCCAACAAACATGTCAGTGCTGTCATTTTTTCCGCTAGATCTGATTGTTTTAAAGACGCGATTGTGGGAAAATTTTTCAAGTACATAGGATAATCAAAAAATCACTGTGTGATCAAGGCCCAATTTCTCAATGTCCGGTTAGTCAAATTATTCGAAGTTTAGTCGAATTTGAGTCTTTTAATGTTCGGTAAGGAGTATATGAGAAACAAACTAAACGGAAGCTGGGTCTCGGTTAAAATTTATAGCGCGTTGAAATCACGATATATCGATAAGAATCATCGATAAGGCAAACAGCTGTCCCTTGAATTGTATATTTAATTTTCTTATTAAAGCAAAACTCTAAAATATGCTGATTCGACTCCACTAGTTCCACCAACAAATGCTCCTCAGAAACCGAAATGTTTTTCCCACAAAACCATTTGCAATCAGGCGTGTTCATTTTAATTTTATATATCTAAAATATGCGAAATTTGCCAGTCACTAAACAAAACAATAACAAAAAACAGCTGAACCGCTCGTTATATATGGCAACACTGTGTATATATGTGGCAACGCTGTTAAGGCAATAGTTACTTATCGATGAAAGGTTATTTTGGCTTTGAGAAAACCAAATTGCTTTAACTCGACCAGCAAAATAATGCTGCGGTTAGCTTAACGAAAATTTAACCGGACATTGAGAAATTGGGCCTAAATAGGTAAATAACTTTTATCAGCTTTATTTTTTGCCTATCTAGCGTTTTTTGCTCAACAAATTATGACAGATCTGGTAGTTTGGCTAATTGGCAAAAAGTTCAAGATGAAACCATGAGTTACAAGTTTATAAGGCCATTCTCAGGCCCATCTGGTCATCTGGTCTCATGACATCCAGCTGTGGGATACAGCGAGCAAGAGTAATCTGATTTTGATCCAGAGATTCTCTAACAAAGCACTCCGAATCATATCCGGTGGTTACGTTTACCACGACAACGCCACCATACTCAGCCAACTACGCATGCCACTGGTCAAGGAGGATATCACATAGATGATTTCCAGCTACACTGCCAGACTGTACAACCACGCCAGCAATCTTGCCCTATCCCTCCTGGACAACATTCAGACCACGAGAAGACTCCAGAGGACCCACCCGCTCGGCCTCCGACACCTGGAAGACGACTAATCCTCCCCCCACACAAGCTCCTTAACACACCTAACGACACCTAAACTTAATACCGCCAATTTCTTTAGCTATTCAATTTAATTATTGCTCACACGGGCAGATCTTAAATAAAAATAAAAAAAAAAAAATAAAAATATCTTACGTACACACTTTTAAAGAACTAATACAATAATTATCGAAAAATGCTAGTATTATTGCGAAAAAAGCGTCTGTCGGACGATATTCGAAAAATATAGCACAAAGCGCCCACACTTTTTCACAATAATACTAGCATTTTTCGATCATTACTGTTTTAAAAACAGTTTATTAAATTTTCAGATCTATTTTTTTTAAAAAGCGTATATTTTAGTTTTTCTTAAACTGTATTTATTATATTTTGATAGTTCCCTCGTAAACATGGTGAAACAAAGATATCCAAAACGAATTCAAATTTTTAAAAAAAAATATGGCAATGACAGTTTTTATATCGCTTTTTTTTTGAAGATTTATTAGAAGCTGAGCCCTTGCTCTACGCCCAAAGGATAATTCTATGGTTGGATCTTCCGGAAGAACTAGAGGCGGTACTCCAAGGTATACTTAACTAGGTAGCCGCACTCGCTCTCTTTTTCGCCTTAAATATGTGAGAGGGAGTAAGTAATATCTGGCTCGCGTCTACACAATGAAATGAGTGAGTTGAGCAGAGAGATGCGTCGCACACAACGTTCGGCTCGAAACTGAAATATGAGGCGAAAAAAAGAGGGCGACAGGCCGAGTAACGTTACCTAGTTAAGTATGCCTTGAGGTACTCTACAAACATAAGCGCTTTGCATCATTTATATCGATATTTAATTTTTTATGCAAGTTGTTTTTGCTTGTCGTTTCAAACTTGAAACTTGAAACGTTAAAACGAACTGTTGAACACCACTTTTGACTCTAACAAACAAATTCATATCAAATTGAATATATAAGTTGTTCAAAACCAATAATAATACAAAAAAAGATGGGTGTCTGTAAAGTTTGTTTACGGACGATAGTCTCACGTGACAACGTCATACGCGAACATTTATGTACATATGTGTGCCAACCGTACGCACTCGCTGTTAAATCGCAATTGCAACTCAGTGGCGAACCATGGATGTATATGAACAAACTCAAAGAAGATTGACAAAACATAACGGCTCTTACACAGTCTGGTTATATTCTATCTCTTTTCCTCATTGATATCTGCTATGCATGTTATTGTATGGAATGTGACTTTTGCCTACACATTTATTTTTCTACAATTATATTTGTAACGCAGCTCAAATTGTTTACAAATATGACAATATTTTGATTTTGCTTGGCTTGGCTTGATAAATATTAATGTGTTGGCTCAAAAACAACACAATCATCTATTTGAAATTGTTCTGCAAGCCCTGTTGACAACAATTTTTTTATAAAAATATGTAATCAACAAACTATTAAACATTTAAATTCAATTGAATGCATACACACAATGTCTATTCGCGTGATTTCTAAAGTTTAGGGTATCGTCTAGTCGATAATCTAGTTGAAAAAAAATAAAAAAATAAATATTCAAGAAATTGCCACGCGGTGTTGAATTTGGGTCGTAAAAAATCAATTGTGCGATTACGGAGCGTCTACGCAGCAGCGCCACATCTGTTTACATTATGTATGCGTTAATGCTTACTTGTATTGCAGGTTACGTTTTGATGGTAATAATGATGGGAACCATAATGATGGTAACCATAATGATTGTAACGATGATGAAGACTTTTTTGAACATGCAGCCTGTGTTCATCAATTTATAAGACGTTATCACGTCAAAAAAACAAATTAATGAGTGTTTGAACTCACTAGCGATGTGTTAACAATTGCAAACAATTAACAAACAAAACCATTCAAATTTACTTTTTGTATTGCTTTTGACCGCCACCAGCAGAACAACAAAGCGCGCACATGCATACGCATAAATACACATACTAACGCTGCGAAATGTTTTTTGACAGCGTCGACGCTGATCATGTGTGAGATAACGCGGTGTGAGGTTTGCATGTATTGAACCGCTTGGTTTGTGCTACCCGCGCCTATAGATGTTAACACATCAAAAATAAAAATCGTAAAATGGGACGCGGAAAAGGTTTAATCGAGATGGAAAGTGAAAAAATTTTGGCTTAAGGCGTGTTGTCACATACAACGGAAACCGAAACCGAATTCATTACATTAGCAACTGAAACCGAAACAAGTATTTTTGCCTTTATTCGCTTGCTGCCTATCGATTACTTATTTTTTGCTCGGATTTGCGTCAGCTGATTTCTAGAAACGCAGCCAACTTAACGCTGGTCAATTCTGTATGTTTTTTATGACTCTGTGTTTTTTATGCGTAAACAATTGATAATTGCAAAAATGTAAAAAGTAAAATTAAGTGTGGAGGATGAGGAAAAATTGATAGAGTTCGTAAAATCGAACGAAGCTTTGTACAGCGTGAGGCACAATAAATTTTACGTTTCAGTTTCAGTTGTATGTGGCAACAAGCCTTTACAAGGATTCTGGCTTATCAAATGCAAAAGTAGCAAAAAAAATAAATAAAAATCCACAGGAGCCGTCACGTTATATCCCAAATTGTTAATAATGAGTCTAACTATGGAAAAAATATGAAAGGTCATACACACAGAGTGCTTAGTGAGGCGCAAAAGCGACTAATAAGAAGTGCTGGTTTTAAGGCTCTACATTATAGAAGATTAAATATTAAAAATAAACCACCTCTGAACCCGGTTCGGAAGTCGCTCATCTTGGTCTTTGTCGCACACATGTGACTTGGAAATCTGAGTTTCATAGCGTTGTCTTTTTAAACGAACAAAATTTAATTTGGAAGGCTTTGAAAAGAAACAGAAAAATAACACAAATGTATTTTTATTTATTTGTGTTTTCTAAAAATGTTTACATTGGCAGCAAGCTGTCTGCATAAATTTCATCATCATCCGAGTCGTTGCTATGGTGTGCTTCATACATGCCGGTTCGAGGGCGCTCAGCTGGTGGCCCTAGCGGATCCACGTGCTGTTTAACTATAAGAATTTATTAAAGATGTTATTAAGAACTTGCACTGAGTAAGAGGTGTGTCTTACCCAAAAAGGAGTTACTGCTTTGCAAAAACTGCCCACTATTGGGGGTCGTAGTATTAGTATTAGACATGCGATTAGCCGAGATATCGATGTTCTTCTGCTGACGCTCCTTATTTAAACTTCGAAGTGCTGAGAAGGAATATCAAAATACATACAAATGTCAAATTCAGGCAAAGATTGTAATGTTGTCATAAGCTTAAGCTAACTAACTTCCGATGTGACTACTGGCCTTGCTGGTGGTGGCCGACGATAACCGCTGTTGCTGATAACGCTGTTCATTCTGACGCTCCTGTTGGTGTTTTTGTAGTCTTATATATTCGTGACCATACCGATCATGCAGCTCGCTCATACCAAGCGACTTGGTCACGTGCATCAGGGCCCGTACACAGATCAGGTTATCCGGAAAGCGTAAATAGATATTCTCGAACATGCCCAAATATTGCTTAGGCGGTAGGTATGAATTGCGAAAGCAGCTAGCAATGCGCAGCATCAGATTCGGGTCGTTAGGATCGGCTAGTACAGCTCGCTCATAGTAATAAAGAGCCTTTTCCGTAGCCTGCAGCTTAATGTAGTAAGAGCCAATGGAGCTGGCAATACCTATGTCGCTCATATTAATTCGGTAAGCCTCGTTGTAATACTCATTCGCTTCTTGGAAATCTTTTCGCTGTTCGTACATGCTGCCCACTTTTTCGTACAAGTGTGAATCAATATTGGTGGACGAGATACCCAGCACTTGCAGATATGCTTGAAGTGCACCCGGCATGGCGCTGGCGCCATAGCCGGCAATTGATGCGTTGCACAGGCGACGTTCTTGTAACTTTGCCAACTGGTAACAGACGTGGCTGTGCTGCATCGAATGCGGCTGCATGAGCTGCGCTTTTAGTAGCTCAAAATGCTCTTCGGCCTGGTCGAACTCCTGCTCCTGCAGGGCTAGCAGACCTAAATTGTAATTTGCCTCAAAATTAGTGGGATCTACTTGCAATGCATGTTGCAATCGCTCCCTGGCCAAGTTAAGATTCATATTCTCCATGTCCACAATGCTGGCATTGACAAGCGCTAAAGGACTTGTCTGCAGTGTTCCAATCTCCTGCAACTTATTTAGGCAGTGGGTACCCATCTCTAAATTTCCCAACTACAAGAAAAATAGTTAAGTTAATATACATAGATGTTTAGATACTTGTAGGACAACATATTTCACTTAGCGTTCGCCTAACATCCACTCTTTTAACACGATCTCGGTCTGAAAACCTCGTTGTTACACAATTTTACAATAATGTTTTTTGTCGCATAATGAGTGAGAGGTTTTGTGTAGCAATCACTACGCACTAGGTGCGTGTAGAAAAGTGGATATCCCTTATTCGAGCTACCAGATGTTTATATCAGAAGTATTTTAGTAAGCGACCAAATCTTTAACAACTAAAGCCAAAACATTTGTGATTGCCTGTTGTTTATAAGTTTCTTTATAAATTTTTTGTTGGTGAAAATGAGGTTGGACTTGTTCGGTTGGTAAGCAAAAAGTTTTTAAAAGTTTTTCTCGAATTTCCGAAATTGAACAGAAATATTTTTAAAATAACTTCATTATATATGTTTTTATATTCGAAACCGAAGGTAAAGAGTATATTAGGCTTGTGCAATGTCCGTCATTGTGTCTGCCTATCTGTCCGTCAGTATGTTCGCAACTTTTTTCAACACCCGTCAAGCTAGAGATTTGAAACTTTGCAAATATCTTTGTGGGATAACAGTTGCTAAATAAATACAAAATTTGATGACTCTAGCTCAAAGTTTGTAAATGGTTAGGGAAGGGGGGCTGGGGTTGGTATGTGTGGGCGTGGCGTTCAAATTTTTTATGGGAATCTTTGGGGTCGCTACCAGTTGTTTTCCCACCAAATTTGATGACTTTAGCTGAACCACTATGAAAGTTACACATTCCCGTTTTTAACGAAGCGTTGGGATAGCTGGAGGCGGCTAGGGCACCAAATTTGGTGCCATTAGCTCGAAATCTGTGAAGTTGTAGATTTTTCTGATTTCAAACTGCGGGGGGCTGGTGGCGGAACGGGTGTGCGTGGCTCCAAAATTTTGTATGCATTATTTTGGTATTTTGATAGTCTTACTGTAATGGTGGATTTACACTAGTTGATAAACAAGTCAACGTTGATATCAACTTTATCAATCCTAGTGTGAACAGCTATCAACTTGATCAACTGTTGCGTTGACAGTAGATTGACAATGCGAAAATCATCAATTGTTGCTCTGAGTGTAAACACTTTGTGTCAACAGTTGAAGTCACAATCGGCGCGTTGACAACACAAAATTAAGTTGAGCTCATGTTCGTTCTTTTGCTTTGCGTTGACAAACTTTATCTACATATTAGAGGTGGCAGCACTTCGCTTCGCCATCCGTTTTTATTAATAATGTCTGCTTTTTCAACTGTGCAGTCTATAAAAAAACAAAAATTAGTAATAAAAAGCTATTTAAAATTACAATTTTATTTATTTTTATGCATATTTATTGAACCATATTTTAATATCGAAAGTAGACCTGATTCAGTTGCTGGCGATTAACGATATATTGATGTTTATGTTTATTAATGTTTTGCGTATACAATAAGTAAACAAATCTCAATTAAAGGTGCAGCTCCAGCACAACAAAAAATTCCTGGCAGGAATGTGTGATATATTTTGGCAGCGTGTGTTGTTGTGTGACCATAGTCAACTAATTTGTGGTAAAAATATGGCATTTTGCCTTATATAGCTTAGAAGATACATGGTCACACTGAGGCATCATATGCAAAAAGTAAACAAGCCTATAAACACAAAATAAAAAAGAAAATATGAATAGTGCGAATATGCTTATTAATTATTATTATTATTATTATTATTATTATTATTAAACATAATCTTGCCCTCGTGGCTAAAATTTTCCGCACGTTTTTTACTTTTCTTTTCCATTTTGCTATTCGTTTTCCTCTGTCGGCACAAAAAGATACATGTTTTGGTATTTCCTGTGCCCAGTGTGTACATATTGTATAAAATCGATACTATCGATAACAGTTTAGTATTTGCTACGTTGCTGTATACCTAAAACACACGCTTCCAACAAAAAAACATTCCCGCTGCGATGCTTTTGTATGTAAAATTTTGTTTTTCGCTGTGCTGCGTACCCACCTTAACAAAACAACACAATATCGATTAAAATCAGTTTCAATACATTCACAATATCGACGTCAACGAAAAATGCAACGTGAATGTCAACTAGGGGTGTTGTAGGGATGTTGATATTATATCAAAATATCGATATATCGATATTTGAAGAAATACGATACGATATAATGGGGCGATATTTTCGTGGGGCGATATTATCATATTCGATATTTAACGTCGATATATCACGTCGCCATTTTAAGTATATCATAACGGGAAAAATTTGTGAAATAAATGAGAAAAATGTCTGACATTAAACGCTATTTTATAAAAGTTGACGGACGCAGTTCCACCTGCATGATTAGCAACAAACTTGTAAAAACAAGTGGGAATACGACAAATTTAAAAGTGCATTTGAAGAATAATCATTTTGATACTGCACTAAAATGCAAACTGGTGACTGCAAGCGAGCCGCAAGCCGCCAAGAAGAGAAAACACGTAAGCATATTTTAACATGCCAAATATAAATAAGGACTCAGATCCACTTCAGTACTGGCAAGCCCAAAACAATAATATGCCAAATCTTTCGAAGTTGGCACAAAAATATTTGATTGCTCCTGGCAGCTCAGTGCCATCAGAGCGACTGGCATCTGCCATAAAACTCGTGTGCAATGATAACCGAAGCAGGATGACAGACGAACACGTTCAACAACGCGTATTTTTAAAGTCACTGCACGAAAAGTTATGGAAATAAAATATAAGAAAAGCAAACAGTTGTGTCGTGTGTATTCATTTTATCAAAGGTTTAAAAAAAATATGTAAAATTATTTGCATATTACTCGTTTTGTTTGGGAACGATATTTCGATATAGCGATATATCGATATTTTTTAAAACGATATTGATAATATCAATATCGTCCTTTACAATATCGCGATATTATCAATATCGATATTTTTACAAATATCAACATCCCTAGGGTGTTGATATTATAAAAAATATCAATATCGATAGTATTTCGATACTACAAAAATATTATTTTTAATGATATATTCAGAAAAAAATATCGATATTATCGATGATATTTCTAAGTACAATAGAAAAATGGTTGGCCCGCAAAAACTTTGTTTCACACTAAGCCAGGGTGCTTTTATTCAAAATAAAAAGTCGTTTATTTCCCAGAAATAATAACAAATAATAAATCAAGTTACATTTTACAAGTTTCAATTATATTACCATAACTCCGAGTAGTAAGATTTTCAAAAAAATCGCTGCTTTATGTACTCGTCAGTCATTTTACTGCGAGAGTCGCACACCACAACTTAAATGGCAGATGCCATGCGTTCCGAAGCAACGGAACTTCCCGGAGCAATTAAATAAATAAATTAAATTAAAAATGTTTTTGCCTCTATGATGACAATAATTTTAGTCACGGGAATAAAAAGCAAGAGTAAAATATATCGCTTAGGTATATCGCCGAAAAATATCGATATTGGTAATATCGAAGTGCAAAAATATCGCTTCAAAATATATTATCAAAGAAATATATTATCGATATTTCGATATATCGATATATATTCAACAAGCTTAATGTCAACGAATGTGGATATGATTTGGTGTAAATTAAGGCCTAATTACTCCAGCGATAAGACGTAAAACGAGAAACGTAAAACGAGAGACGTAAACAGCTGTAGCGATCAACCTTACGGCAAACAATGTTAGCGCTTAAGGCATAATTACTCCAGCGATAAGACGTAAAACGAGAAACATAAAACGAGAGACGTAAACAGCTGTAGCGATCAACCTTACGGCAAACAATGTAAGCGATTACTCCAGACGGAAACGAGAAACGTAAAACGAGAGACGTAAAATTTTTCTGCAGAAAACAGAAAGCAGGCTCTCGTCTTACGTTTCTCGATTCACAGCTGATATCATTTCTTGTATTTTTGGCTTGTTCATTAGTTGTGCTGCAATTCATAACTAATAATAATAATAATAAACATGGAAATAAATGACCATGACGCTCCTTTCGCACTTCCCTTATAATTTTGAACATTGTGCACAAACAAAAAAACAGTGTGCCTATTTCCTCCATTTCCATATCCATTTTGGAAAAGATAAAATATAAATAAACCAAATAAATTCGTTCACTTCAATTCTTGTTGCCTTTGTTCGCTTTGTTTTGATGTGCACAGCTGTTTACGTCTTACGTTCAGAGTAATTGCAAAAAAATTTACGTCTTTCGTCTCTCGTTTTACGTTTCTCGTTTTACGTCTTATCGCTGGAGTAATTAGGCCTTTACTCCAGACGGAAACGAGAAACGTAAAACGAGAGACGTAAAATTTTTCTGCAGAAAACAGAAAGCAGACTCTCGTCTTACGTTTCTCGTTTCACAGCTGATATCATTTCTTGTATTTTTGGCTTGTTCATTAGTTGTGCTGCAATTCATAACTAATAATAATAATAATAAACATGGAAATAAATGACCATGACGCTCCTTTCGCACTTCCCTTATAATTTTGAACATTGTGCACAAACAAAAAAACAGTGTGCCTATTTCCTCCATTTCCATATCCATTTTGGAAAAGATAAAATATAAATAGATCCAAATAAATTCGTTCACTTCAATTCTTGTTGCCTTTGTTCGCTTTGTTTTAATGTGCACAGCTGTTTACGTATTACGTTCAGAGTAATTGCAAAAAAATTTACGTCTTTCGTCTCTCGTTTTACGTTTCTCGTTTTACGTCTTATCGCTGGAGTAATTAGGCCTTTACTCTCAACTTCAATATGATCGCGTTGGCATCTTGCGCGTTGCTCAACTCGAAAATTAGTTGCAGCCCGGTTTTTTTGTCAACTCAATCAACTAATGTAAACACAACAAATGCGTTGACGTTGGATATCAATTGTTGATATAGCTAGAATTGACGCTGCATCAATTAGTGTAAATGCACCATAAGGCTTGCCGCACACCGGAGCCAACAAAACGTTCGACTTTTTTTTTATGTCGAAACGAACATGAATCCATTCCCAGCAGTCTAATTTCGGAGCGCTCTGAATTATGTGTCTGAAAAGAGCCTACATTAAGAGCGTTTTAAGAGTGTACACATAAATTTGAAGGTTTTCGGAGCACACTCTATGTTCTCCGAGCAAGGGCTCATAAAAAGCACTTAATTCTGAGCATTTTCGGAGCTGTAGTAGGCATGCAGGTAAGCGACGGTGTTTAAAGCAATAATTTCACATTATATTATTTATTTTTTGAAAAATTAAGAAATTTTGGTCTGTATTTTATTTACAATTTATAATAAATATATATAAGTTAATGTAAATTAAAATTCAAACCTATTATTATTACTATACTTGTTTCCTTCGGTTCGAGTATAAAAATGTGATATTTCTTTTAATCAGGCGCGTAGCTACCGCAGTATCAGTTGTATAAATTATACGGGGCCCCTAACTTGCGTACGCAAAAATTAATAAAAAATTCCTACATTTTTTTTTTTCAGAATTGGCAGAAGTCAAAACAAATAAGAAGGCTCTAGAAGATACCCTGAACCCAGTTGCAATAAAATTTTAAATTTTTTAATAAAAATGAATGAATTTAAATTTATAAAAGACGTTGAATAAACTGACTTAACTTCAATCGATTCAATTCGATATCTCCGGTGTTTCTTAAATTTTCAGATAAGTTCTATCGTTACCCACTATTTCAACCCCCATTTTTAAATTTTCCAAATTCGATATTTTTTGTAATCGATACCATGTGTATATCGTAAACCAGAATAGTTATCGATAAGTTGAAACAAACTTGTTCTGCTTATCAGGCGCGTAGCTACCGCTGTATCAGCTGTATCAATTATACGGGGCCATCAACTTGCGTAAACAAAAATTATAAAAAAATTACCAAATTTTTTTTTTTTTTGATATTACATAACTCAAAAAATTTGATTTTTACCTGCGTAAACAAAGCTCGCTAAAAAGTGTCCACACTTTCACATAATGAAATGAGGGAGCGAGAAAACACTCAACTCTGCTCTTGATCAATGAGTGCAAAGACAATTTTTTTTTCGTTTTCGTTTTGCTAGTGTATTCCAAATACCGTTTTGGGTGAGCACCAACGCCCAAAGTGTCTTTTGCGTGTGTTTGCTCAATGGAAAACAATCCGAAAAAAGTGTTTTGCTGAGAGAGAGAGCGAGTGTGAACGAAACTGCGCACATGACGTCACATGTGATACATGTGTTGAATATTTGCCTTGTTTACATGTTAAATTACTATATTTTGGCTTTTAATACAATAAAATAATAATAATATAATAAGAGAAGCAGTTTTTAATTTATTATCATTCATTTTTATTAAAAAAAATTTTTTAAATCGTAATCACCTGTGACGTTGCGAACAGCTGTTTATGCGCAATGCGTTATCTGTCTTTCTTGTATCATGGCAACACCTTACATCAGTTATCGGAGGCAAGGAGAGTGTATATTTAAATTGATTGTACAAATTAAATTTAAATTGTTTGTAAACATTTTGAAATAAGTGACGGATAATTATGATGAATAAATATTTATTTTAATTTTATTCAAACTGTTTTTTTTATTTTGTGAGAACCTTTTACCCTTCCAAAGGGCCCCAGAACAAATGTTTATACGGGGCCCCGCCAAGTTACGCTACGCTACTGCTTTTAATAATTTAAATTTCATTTATACTTTATACAAATATATTTTTTTTAATGTCAATTTTTTGATCTGGTCTTTTCTGTGAAAATGCCCATACATACATAAATATAACTTACTTTGATGTAGATAAAGCTGAGGTTGGTCAACGCACTGGACGTCATAGAGCTTTGGCTTTTGCGATCGTACATTTGCAGCATTTCGATGGCTTGATTGACATCGTTTTGGCGCAGATAAACAAGGGCCTTATTGAGCTCCAACTCGTTGGCCAGCCAGGATAGATTTGATGTTTTTATAACTTCAACACACCAGTTATAACCTAAATAGCAAACCGAATATAAATAAATATTATAAAAGTTTAATATTACTTTCCTCTAACAGCTTAGATATATAGTCGTTCACTACTTCGAGACTCACATTTTTTGCTCAAAATAAACATTTGTGTATGGAAATGCTAGATTTAAAATCAATTAAATAAATTTATAAACAAATTAAAGTAAATATGTATCTTTATTGAAAAAAATCGCGAACTTATGTTTGCTGTTTCAGAAATTAATTTTTGGACAGCTTTTTCACGTAGACTTTCTTTCTTTTTCTGCTTAAAAAATTTTGTTCTCTATTTCGAGTTTTTCGTTTCTTTAAATTTTTTAGGTTTCCCTTTTTATTTTTGGGGGGTTTCTTTTTTTGGGGGGGTTTCCTTTTTTGGGGGCTCCCTTTATCCAGACACGACTGTAGTTTCAAAAGCAATCAAAGTCAATGCTTCTATTAACTTATACTTAGACCCCTTTTACACGGTGAAACATTTCACTGAAACATTTTTTCATTCTGTTTTAGACCCCTTTTACACGGTGAAACATTTCACTGAAACATTTTTTCATTCTGTTTTAAAGTTTCTTCGCAAATCTGGTCGCATTTAAACGGTGAAATTGTTTCATAAAACATTTCACTGAAACTTTTTTGTAAATGCAACTCTGATTTAAATTTATGGTCGATAAACATACATCTTTGCCAACGACTGTTTTATTTGTTAAAATCTAATTGATTTGATAGAAGTAACAAGTAAATAATTTAATTTAATTTAATAATTTATAAGCCACAACAGTGTATTTACTATTTGCGCTAATATTTGCTTGTGCGATATTTTGTATCGATAACTTTATAATTCACATCAAACACTGTGCAACTCTGTGTTTACATGCAATCGGAAAAAGGCAAAGCAAAATGAACAAATGTTTCACTGTTTCACTAAACGTGAAACTTTGCCTGAAACATTTACCCCTCTAAACCCTTTGCCTACAAACGAATGTTTCAGTGAAATGTTTTACCGTGTAAAAGGGGTCTTAGTAAATGTAATCAAAAAACAAAAAAAACAATGAAAATCGTTTTTAAATTGTGTACGCTAAAACAAAATTAGAAAACCCAACAAAATGGCAACATCGCACAGTGGGAGAAACGGCTGATTTAGCAGCGATTTATTAATATCTTCTGCAATAATGATGATATTTTTGTACGGATAATTATTTTTGGTAGAGATTCGAACCACAAATCAAAACTAATATACAAAAGAATTTTTATTTTACTGAAATTTTTTTTTTATTTTTTTTTTTTCGTTTTTAATACGAAATACCATGGTTCTCCTGCCATTTCGATGCCAATTTTTTGGTTACATTTTTGATTTTCTCAGTTATTTTAGCGCAGTCACTATCATTATATATATTTCTGTCTATATTATTTCTGTTTAATATTGTTGTAGACGTATGTCTGCACAGCAAACAATTTGTTGGAAGCATCATTTTCCATGAGCCATACTGAAAATAGCACGCGCTTGGACACTGACATTGAGGCTAAAAAACTATATTTAAAGGTAATATGCGGAAATATGCGGCTCATGTTGGACAATTTCACAGCGCAAAACATTGACTAATTTTTAGAAAAAACTTTGGTATTGAACCCAGTCGAACCTCAAAAGTTCTGGTCCACGAAAGTTTAGTTTTTTAGTAAACATCATATCTCTTACATGCACTCAGCTCATACAATTTTGGGACGAACACAATCACAGGTCACAAACACTTATTTTGTAGTTAATTACATACCTTTTTCCATATTTAATAGCAAAAAGTTGAATTGCAGTAAATAAAATCAAATTATTTGTAAATTTTAGCAAGAGGTCGAAATTGGTGGGAGAGCAGTTAGCGTCAGCTGATGAAACACATATGTTGTGTTTGAAGCTTTACAGCTGTGCGAATATTGAGAGGAAAGCGGAATGAAAAGTTTTTTTGGCCTATCGGATATATTAGTTTTCGATTACAAAACATTTTTGGCGCCAATAATTAAGTTGAAATTTGAATTAATCGCTGCTAAATCTGTCATTTCACCCACTGTGCATCGTCGAGATTTCTGTAGTCATAGTTCTTATCATAATTATATGCCGCCAACATAAATTCAGTTTTTTCCCTTGAGTTAACCAATCCTACTCGATTGGTGTCAAGTCGATCAATCCGTTGTTCGCTTGTTTCTTTGTTTCTCAAAGTTGATGTTCTGACGCATTTGTTTTGAAGGCGAGATTCTCATTGCTCAGTTGTTTGTGCATCATTTGAAGTAGAGTCTCTGACGGGTTGTGTTTGAAGGCGATATTCTCGTTGTTCATCTGTTTCACCTCTTAAAGGTTTTTTTTTTTTCATTGCTTTCTTTGTTTTTTTGCCCAATCAACCCCAACCAGGGACTGTAACGATTATAATTTTTATATTAAAAATTGAGATATAAGAATTATTTGCCAATTTTCTATATATTTTACTTAACCAATAACTCTTATTTTTCGACCTGAATTAAAAAAATGTTATTTAATTATTAAATTTAAATTTTTTATTAAAAATTGTGAAATAACACTTATTTTTCAATCTTTATTATAAAAAAAAAAAAAAAAGTTGGTTATCAAATTTTATTTTAAAAATCAAAAATAAGAGTTATTTTTCAATTTTTAGCACAAATGTTGACATGTATTCATGATCTACACTCAAATACCTTTCCATTGATATACTATAACATGTACAAAAATTTTATTTTTATTTTATATTATTTTTTTTGTTTGCATCATTTATTCAAACAACCATCTATGAAAAACAATTAATTTTTCTCGATTTACCTGCTGCAAATTCGCGTATTATATCCTCGTAATATAACATTGCAGAGGTTTCAACTTCGATTGACAGAATTGCGAGGTTTGATAATCTACTTTGACCCATATTTGATCTCAAGTAATATTTGATCAATTTTAGTTTGCTGAATGATCGCTCACAGGAAGCAAGTGAAACGGGATGGTTAGAAGTATTTGCAAAGCTGTCGCTAATGTTTTATAAGCTTCTCGGCCCGTTGAAGAAATATACAACAGAAGTTGTTCAGGCGAAAATCCTATTTCCTCTTCGTTTTTCTTCGCTCTTTTTAATAGTAGTAAGACGTTTTGGATATCGTGGAACAAGTCTTCATTGTCTAAGGCATCTGGATAAAACTCGGCAAGTTTCTTGCATTTTACTTCGATTTTGAGAAGCTCATCTTTGTAAAATTCACTGGGTAGTTGCATTATGTTTCCAAAGTCACAAAGAAAACCAAATCGATCTTAACTGTTAAGTACAACACTGCATGATGCGATAACAATAACAGGTACTTTAACATTAAGCGATGCATGTGAGTTAGTTGGTATTCGGCTTGTAATAGCCTATTTCCATTGCTCAGTTACTGTTAAATTTAACAGTCAGTTACGAAAGTTGTTTCCATTGCTCTGTAACTGAACCTCAGTTAATGAATCAGCTGTTCGGTTTGTTTTGTTTTGGTTTGTAATAGCTAAAATTACGAATTAATCATGGAGCGAAATTCATTATTGCAAATTTGTAGTGCATTATTGTCAGTTTGATTGACATACATGCTATTTCTACAACCTGATTTGCTTATTATGAAGGAGCAATGTAATTTTAAAGAAACATTGGCCACGAACATTGCAAATATGTAGCAGAAAACGAAAGCGTCCATCTGAGTGGTCATTTATAAGTTAAAATTAAATTGCAAGCATATTTGAAAACAGTATAATATCTCTATATTTATGTTGTAAATAGCCAAGGCATTAAAAGTTTTGGGAGCTGGATGTGCCACAAAATAGTGATGTGTTTTTCATGGAGAATTTCCATCCACGTCCCACATTCCCGCCCTGGGAGCTTCTCTGCATTACCCTGAAACAAGTTCTCCATGCCTGGCTCTCAAATTACGTATTTTGTTCGTAAATACATCTAAAAAAGAAGTATATTAATTATTTTAAAAATATAATTCATAATTGCGCTCTCCTTTTCAACGTTCAATCAGCTGTTTTGTGACTTTTTCGATGAAACATCGCGATGTTTTATCGAACAAGTGTTCAAATGAACTGGTTTCTCTTCAGTTAAGGGCTGTACGCAGCAGCCCCGTACAGCGCCAGTACAGTAATACATGAGTTTTACGGGCTGTAACGATAAGTGTTGAAAAATGCACATATTGTGGCGGTAGGTTGATTACTTTATGTAAATTAATCGGAAATGCAACTGTGTTTTGTCGTTTGTTTACATTTGGGCAAATAAATTAATTAAAGTAAAATGGATTGCGAACAACAAAATTTATTTGTAATAATGTGCACAACCAACACCATACTGTTGGCACTTATATAAAAAAAGGGACGCTTCTTATTAAAATATTATTAAAATGCAGCTTGCTGGTTAAGTCCCACAAGACTGGCCGACGCTGAATTTGTCCCCATCATTTTCAAAACTTTTGTAGCGCGACTTGCGTTCAGACATTTTGCGCTGTTTTACTCCCGTAAATAGCTTCTGAACGCTATTTACAGTCGTACAAATTTAACATAAGATTTTAACAGTTTCATTATCCAACACTACGTACGGCTCGTAGAGAGTAAATGCTGCGGACTTGAAAATGTTATTACTGTACGGGCGCTGTACGAGACCATTTTTTTTATATGAAGTTTTTACAGTACTGGCGCTGTACGGGCTGCTGCGTACAGGCCTTTAAAGTCCGCAGTATTTACTCTCTACGAGCCGTACGTAGTGTTGGACAATCGTATGTTAAATTTGTACGAATGTAAATAGCGTTCAGAAGCTATTTACGGGAGTAAAACATCGCAAAATGTCGGAACGCAATTCACGCTATAAAAATTTTAAAAATGATTTTGACAAAATTGCGCTGATGGAGGCAATTGAGCGTCGGCCAGTCTTGTGGGACTTAACCAACAAGCTGCATTTCAACAATATTTTGATAAGAAGTGCTTGGGAGAAAATTGGGGCCCTGCCCATCAAATATGGATTTACCCAAATGCGTCTCTGGCGCTTTGCTTTCGCAGCGTCCCTTCTTTTTTTTAAAAGTGCCAACAGTATGGTGTTGGTTGTGCACATTATTGCAAATAAATTTTGTTGTTCAGAATCCATTTTACTTTAACTTAATTTATTTGCCCAAATGTAAACAAACCACAAAGCACAGTTGCATTTCCGATTTATTTACATAAAGTAATCAACCTACCGCCACAATATGTGCATTTTTCAACACTTATCGTTACAGCCCGTAAAACTCATGTTATACTGTACTGGCGCTGTACGGGCTTCTGCTTACAGGCCTTAAAGGGGCCTACGCAGATGACAGTACAGCTCTCGTACTGTAAAAACTTCATATAAAAAAAATGTTCTCGTACATCGCCCGTACAGTTCTACGAGACCCTTGTACGCAGTATGTTAGTTACTGGCCTTTAATAAGTGTTGAACAATGAAAATGTTAATTAACAGTTTGGCTGTGTACGGCCAGTGAAGAATGCTGAGCATATCTTCACGGCTCGTTAAATGTGGCAAAAAGTAAACAACATGTCGGGCAAGAGCCGGCTTATACATATTTCGGAAAATATTGACAAAATTGAACTCCAATAGCGCCATAATTATTGTTTTGGCAGTCAATGCTGCACAACAAGAAATTAATAAAAATATATAAATTAATTCATATGATACAATTTAAATAACATATAAATTTTTATTCTTCAACTCAAGCCGACCCGTACTGCCCGGGTAAAGATCTGTAAGGTGAATTTGCTTTGAGTCTTTTAAGTGGTTTCGGTTATGTTTATCATAATCTCTGGTAATTTCAGTTGTGCTCATCAAACATGGGTTTACTAAAATGCTACCATTTTTTTTTTGCATTTGCAGCCTGATTTTTTTTTTATAGCCGCCAGTATCAATTATTTTGTTGTACAGAAACACAAAAGTAGCGTACGTTGTTCGTTAATTATTATTTAAAATTTAGTTAAATTTAAAAAAAAACACTGCTGCATTTCCGATTTATTTCGAGAAAGTAGTCAACCGACCGCCACAATATGTGCGTTGTTTAGAACTGGTCGATACGGGTCGTTAAATTGGTGCAGTACGGTACGAGAGCTGAACTGTCATCTGCGTAAGGCCCTTAAAAGTGCAAAAGTAAAATTAAATAGAAATACCTCTTGGAAGTTTTCTTTTGGTTGACATGCTTAGAAAAGAAGAGTTTGCGAAAGAAAAGGTTGAACGCCGGCTACTATAACACAAGTCGATAGTGGATCCGATGCGCTTCTGGATCCACTATCGACTTGGGACAGCACGTATGCAGTGGCGTACCAAGAAAATATGCCGCCCCACCATCCCCCCCTCGTTTTGCATGCTCCTCATACAAGTCCTGCTATAATTTTCCAGATCACATAAGCAATGCGAAATACAATAACAATTTAGCATATTCTTTTATGTGTAGAATGCCGGTATACACACAGTGTTTTTTATTTAATCTGGCATATTTACTACAACCGTTCGTCTTATAGCCTATTTCCACTGCTCAGTTATTCATTTAACAGTGAGTTAACAGTAACTGAGGTTCAGTTTGCATGTACATATTCTCCCATAAGGAATTAACTGAAGTAATAGCCTATTTCCACTGCTCAGTTATTCATTTAACAGTGAGTTAACAGTAACTGAGGTTCAGTTTGCATGTATTCTCCCATAAGGAATTTACTGAAGTAAAACTGACCGTAAATATTAACTGAAGCAACGTAAATGTTATTACTGTACTGGCGCTGTACGAGACCATTTTTTTTATTAGAAGTTTTGACAGTACGGGCGCTGTACGGGCTTCTGCGTACAGGCCTTTAAAATATAAACAAAACAGATTTGCCATTCACGAAATACGTGGAACTTCTGTTCAAGCAAGCTATCACGGTAGGGCTGTCAAGCAACATTGCGGGCAAAATACTAAATATTTATTTTGTATAAGAATTACAAGAGATAAGACCTAACATATTTTTATTTAACCATTTATTAAATATAGCACTAATGGCCAGCGGCCAACCTTGAAAACAATGACAAAAATAGCAAATACATTTTAGTCAATTTTTATTTTTGAAAGATAGCAACTCTTTTTGGCCATTTTCGATTCACGTATTTGCTTCGAAACGTTTTACCGAAAAATGAAATCTCCCTAACTTCTGGCACACCTACGGTTTTTTTTTAGAGATTTGAAAACCTGCTCAACCCAAAATCTCTAGAGATTGCTGTCACACCCCTGATAGTAACGAAATTTCTTTATTGTTTAAATATTTGTGAAATGATGATGACGTATAAAACAAAGCGGGCGTAAAAGGTTGGTGTGGCAACATTTTTTTGGCCTAGATTACTCCCGGGATTGATTACAACAACTCACCAAAATTTCATCAAAATCGGTTCAACGGTTTCGGAGTCTATAAAGAACAAAGCCTGTTATATATATAAAAGAATAATCTTTGTTTGCACGTTTATTTGTACCCTAATATCAGCGAAATTACTTGGCAGATTATGTTGAACGTTAGTCAGTTTGTTCCGATGGATCCCGGGTAATAAGTTTTTAAGTGAACAAGTCGTGTTTGTAAAATTTAAAGACCAGAGAAAAATTGTTAAAACTTAACATTTGTTGTACTTCGAGCATACCATATGACCGTAATAACCGATCAACCACTAATGTTGAAAATCAAACTTACGATCATCAGAAACAGACGAACAACTGGAAGCTAGACTGGAAACTGCACGTCTTCGAACGGCAAAATCGCGTTCATTTGAATCACAAGAACGACAAGAAGCAATAATGGATGCTGTTCATATTCATACTGCTCAATCGAAACAAAAAATTTCTACTGATTTAAATCTTGGTGCTTTCCATTATGCTAGTTATCATTACAGTCTACATGCAAATGACGCTTGGATAGATAAATTGTGAAGATATTCCAAGGGGTAAAAAATTAAAGATTGAAACAGCAGGAATGCACTGCGCTAGTGGAAAAGTGAAACATCTACCACCCATCAACGTTAATGTCAGGTGATACAAGCGAATCTAAGGATTTTTGGAAAATATTAAAATATTTATTCTTTGCTTTGAAAACTAATATGCGTTTGCCTACAGAATGAATCATCCCCTGAACGTTTCGACAAACTAGTATTTCGCCGCAATCATGCAATCATTCTTCTCCGAAATATCAATCTACTACTTTAATGTTATGGTTAAGAAAGTAAAGAACAATATCATTGCAGTTACAATTTTAGAAGGAAAGTTTCAACGATAAATACACTTTTCGAGTGTTCATTGCAAAGGCAATTAATAAGGCACAAGAACAATCGGGAAAATCATTGCTACTCCAATGGACAACAGCCTGCTCACCCGTCGTAAAGGCTTCAAATTTTATGTTTATGCACCAGTTTTAAAGACAAAAAACCATTTTATATCCAAAAGCATTTGAATAAAAAATAAGTTAAAATTATATTTTTCTTTTTCCTTTGAACAGCTGGGCACGCATAATAAAGCTTGTATGTATAAGGGGACAAGAAAAAACTTCGTTGTATAGAAATTTCGTTATATAGAAATGTTTGAAAACTTGTGTGATTTAAGTAGTTTTATTTAAAATAATCAGTAATTTTAGTTTGTATATGGTTTTTCCACTTCTCTTCCTCGATAAATACTTCAAGCACGTTTAGCGAAGCAAACACATATTCATTTACGTCATTAGCTCCAGCGAAATGCAATTTCGTGCTGACATTTTGCTTGCTTTCAGACCCAAAGTAAACTGCAGACTAAGGAATCGCGCAAATTTTCACTTTTGTACAATGTGTACAACTATTCTAAATACAGCTAATCACAATCCGTTATTCTTTGCTTTGGTGCCTATAAAAAATAACGGAGTAATCCCAACAACAACATCTACGTCTACATCTACATATGTACATCTTCGATGCGCAGTATAAAATGTTCATAAAAAACTGTGCAGAGAATAAGCAAAATATGACACGAAAACCAAACGGTGAATGAAAAAATGTGTTATTGTTATGTTTTTGCGTTCTCAACGTAATTCGTACATAAAATGAAACGATAACGAAAAAATTCGTTGTAGGGAATAGAAAACGCATGAGCGTAAGAGCTACGTCCTAAAAATAAATTCGTAATAAAGAAATAATCGCTATAGGAAAATTTGTTATATGGACATCAAAACACACTGAAAATTGAACCAAAAAGCAGTGTCCGCGAAATTACTTCGTTACATGGAATACTTTGATATATGGGAGTTCGTTATATGAAAGTTCGACGGTATTTGTTAATTTGGAAAAAAAACTCACCATCATTGTAATTCTCTTCAATAAGTGGTGATATCAGATCGATAATCATTGTTATGGAACGTTTTTCCGCATTTCTTCGCTGTTTGGTATAAATTGCCAGTTCATCGGCTTGCAGAGCCTGTAAAACATATTGATTTGTTGCACTTGCAAAACTTTTGTTTTGCTCATTCATCTGGTTATAGGAGCTGCCACCGTCTGCGTCAATGATCGCCACCTCAGCATGATTCTTTCCACCTTGCTCCAGCCTTGTGCCCAATTGAGTGGACTGTTCAGCGTGCTGCTGCAATCGTATTATATTGTTTTCATTCTCTATGTCCCTTTCGTTCTCAACGGGCTGCACATCGCAGAGACTGCGAAATGTGCTCTTGATTTTTTCCACATCACCCAAGGCATAGTAACAGAGAAGCAGGTGAATGCCACTGCGTATATCTGATCGTTCCGACATAATAAATTCATAGCTTGAGGCTGCATCCGAATACTGTCCCATTCGCACAAACAAGACACCAATATTCTCGGTGATTTTAAGACGGAGCTGCTTTAACGTATTAGGCACCGAATCTAAAGCCATGTGATACATTTTAATAGCCTTCTTATGCATTCCCATCTTAAAATATATGTTGCCCATATTTAACTTCAGTTGATTTGCGTGGGGAAACATTTTGTTCTTGGTCATTATGCTATAGGTGTTGAGAGCCTCAATGTGCATGTCATTGTATCCGTATTGCTCGGCAAGATTGAAGAATACCTAATATCGCATGATTTAATAGCGTTAACATATAAAACAACAAGTAAAAAGACTCGAGTCGAGAAAGCTCGACTAGGAGATGCCATCAATCCTAGACATTTGTTCAACGTGTTTAATCAAGTTTTAAATTCTTAAAATTCAAAATTTTTTGTTGTCGAATAGATGTGTTTTTCAAAAAATTAAAGAGCTATCGATAATTTGAATCAAACTTGTATTGCGTGGGGTACACGAGAACTTAAATCACGTTCCTCAAGTCTCTCGATCTTACAGTCACTGAGATTGACGCATTCATACAGACAGGCGCACAGGCCAACAGACAGACGGACATGGCCAAATCTACTTGCTACTTAATCAAGACGGGGTAAGAGATGCTTACTTCCGCGTGCTATATATATTTATTTGCACATAACCATTGTACCCTTTTTAGCCATTTTATAGGTTCAAAGTATACAAATATAACAAAAATAATATAAAATGTGGGATCGCCTTTAAATTTTTAATTGTAAAAAAAAAACAGATTGTATATACAACTTTGCCCAAGAAACTATTTTATATTACCGCATAGGTCAGTTCAAAGTTGTGAAATGCATTTTCGCCCTGCTTGTCCTGTTCATGGTGCAATATGCGATCCAATGAGGACGCATCCTTTGCCTTATTTAGTGCCTCGGCCAGAAAAGATTTATATTCATTATTATTAGGTATACTTGTGCGAATAGGTGAACACTGAGCTGCCATCACTATCGATGATTCCAATAGTTTCAATATTTTCGTTTCCATATTTTTGTACTTTATCTGCGGACTGTGCTGTATGTAAATACATAACGTTTTAAACCTAATACAAATCTTCTACTTACCTAACATCTTTCGCTGCATCGACAGCCGCATTGGCTGATGAGAGCGTTTGCTGCTTGACCTTCTCCAAAAAGAATTGATCGAAACGTGCCGACCCGCTAGTGCTAGGCGCATAACCGACAGCACGCACCGCAGTTGATGGCCTGGCCAGAACAGTCTTATCGCCTGAATTGCGACTACTTACCAAATTTCCGCGCTATAAAACATTTAATTTCAGTGGATGGTATCATTTTCTGATTTGCACTTACTGAAAAGAGCTGCGAGGTAGGTGGTCTGCCGGCAGCTGTGGGTGGGGTCGATTCTGGCTTCGCATGGCTAGCAACCAGATTAATTTTTGTTTCCTTGGGACTCATGGTCTTAATTAATTGTTGTTTATTTAACTTACATATATTAAGATATAAGTAAAGTAAAAAAGTGTAAAGTTGATGTTACGAAGGTCGCTGTTAATATTATTTGTGATGGTTAAGGGTTGCCAAGGGAAACAATTTATAGTTTGTTGTTATTACTTTAAAAACGTTGCTAAGGTTTCGATAAGTTTATATGAAGTGAATCTTTTTCACTATTCAAGGGTGTTTTGGTTTGACAAAAAACTCTGATTTAGTACATATTTTAGTCACTACAAATGCCCCACTTAATTAATGTAAAATCAGGGCCTTATTTAACTTTAACAAGTCTTTTTTCTGTTTTTGTTCGTGACATTTGTTTGAGTCTCATTCCTATGCCATTCGCAACCGACTGCGGTATACTCTGATACCTGCATAAAAACGGGTACGCCCATGCGTGGGCGCTGCATTCAAAGATAGTTTAAAGCACATCTTGTGAGACATCGCAGGCCAAATTGCCAATAAATTTTGTAAATCTACCTAAAAAGCGGGTGGCATGGGTGGGCGTGGCCTCCAAATTTTTAGAAACCGTTCTTTGGGGGACGCCAATAGCTATCTGCTTACCAAATTTGGTAACTCTAGCTGCTGGTTTAACCTTGTAACCGGTGGATTGGTATAAACTGCCCGAGGTGATTTTCAAATGGCTCTAAAATTAAAACTACTGAGCCCACAGAAAATGCGTTTATTGTTCGTTGGAGTTTTTTCTTTAATTATCTGTATGGATCATCAAAATTCCATACATTTCATAGCGAAAAATGTTTGTAAAATTCAAATTTTTACGTAAAGAGTATATTGGGTCTGTGGAATTTTTGGCATGGTGTCTGCCCGTCTGCCAGTTCGTCGTCCGCCCGTCCTTCTGTACGAACGAATCCTTTTTCGACACCCTTCAAGCTAGTTTTCGGTTTATTTTTGTGAAATATACCTAAAAACTCATGTTACAAATTATGTTTTGTCCCTTTCCTGGATCTTTGCATTGATGAGCAACTCTTAGTTACACGCAACAGGTGCAGTTTCCGGCAATACATACCATCCAAGCCAGGAAAATCTGGCATCAACATTTTTTGGCTTGATGCAGGAACCAACTACCCAGTTGCAGGGGAAATATACGTTGGTAGGCAGCCAAATGAAAACAGGACGAAACAAGTATATCATGAATTGGTGATGCGACTGTCGAAAAATGATCTAAACATTGGATCAAACATTACAATGGATAACTTTTTCACCAGCTATGAGTTGGCGACTGAATTAGCCCAGCACAATACAACAATAGTTGGGACTTATCGCACCATGGAGGTATGCCATCCCACCTTTAGGAGCAACAGGAACATCAGGCGGAAGAAATTATCAAAGAAAACAATATTTATGTCGAAAGCAGCGAAGATGACGACGATATTCCATCAACATCAAACACAGGAAACACAAAAACGCCGTAGCAATCACCAATATAATACGTATTACACAGATAATATATAGTATATATATATGTGTCTATTATTAGTGTTAATGATTTTTACCTTCTAAACACAACTGCATTTACAGAATTTAAATAAATTGAACATGCACAAAAATATTCCACATTTTATATTGATTTTTGGCAAAAAACGCAGTTTTACGTGTATTTTCCCATAAGGGCACATAAGGGCTTAGCACCGGTTGAGTGTATAAAAAACTATCACCGGAGACAAGGTTAAATAAGTTAATTTATCGATTTTCCAGCCTCCTAGTTGACGCAGAAACTCAATCCCGCCGACAGGAAGAGATATTTGCAAAGTTTTAAGTCTCTAGCTTGTAAATGTGTTCATACAGACAGGCATGGCACAAAATCAACTTACTCTTTACCATCGATATCAGTGAAAGTAAAAACGTTGCACTCAGAAGCAACCGACAGTGGTATTCTCTGATACCTGTATAAAAACCGGTGGTCAGCTTGCAAAGAAAAAGTACGGGGTCGCACAGGTGTGAGAGCTGCGTTCAAAGATAGTTAAATGCACAAAAAACTGTTAAGTATATGGGGATTTCCGATTTAAACTATTTATGGGCGTTGAAATTAAATTTTTAATGAAGATCTTTGAAGGAAGTCACTAGCAACATTGGTGACTCTAGCTCACTTTTTCCGTATGTGCTTTACATCCAATATGTGCATCCAATCATGCCAGTCGATACCAAAGTACCAATTCTTCTATGAGGCGACTTTAACACAAACGTAAAAAATAATGACTTTCCTTAATTCAAGAAAAACATGTTCAATCTCGACTGCGCATCAAATGTTCATAAGTGAACAACGCTGGGAGGAACAGCCATCGATTTGACTTTTTTGAGGCTTATTAATCTTGAAGTGTCCCATTCATTTCCTACTTTTCGTATCATCGTCCTATCCTATAAGAATTACACAGATTGGAAAAAAAAATAATAATATATTCATAAAAGTATGCAATCATTTCATCATTGTTTTGTTATGACGTTGTCACGTAAGACTATCGTCCGTAAACCGAACAACTAATTTTTTTCTAAGACTTTAGATTGCTTAGATTGTATTCCTTCAAAAAATCTTCACTCATATCTATTTAATAAATATATTTATAAACGCTACGTCAACGCAAAATCGCCAGTCACTTTAACAGGGCATAGTAATGCAGAATGCGTTTGTGCCGACAGAGTTCAGGGTATAAAAATGAGTGATAAGAAGTCTGCTTGCAAAAGATGGGTAAGGCAGGGGTTGGCGTGACGTTAGAAAATTGTTTGATCTTTAGAGGACATCACTAGCTAACTCGCCAAAAAAGGTGTAAATTAAAATTTTATTTTTGTTGTGTTTGACAAGAGCTTAATTGAACAACTAAAAACCACAATTGCTTTTATACGCATATCGCTATAAAAAATACTAGCTACTGCTTACAAACGGCTTCAGAAGGAACGTTATGTTTTACGTTTTTCATTTGAAACGCTAAGCTTAATTTTGGATCTGACAACGCAATTCGCTCATGTGAAAGCAATTTAGCTTATGTTACCGCAACAGGGGCAGCATAATTCGCTAAAAAAAAATGGTATGCTGCATCTAAGGCCCGAAACAGAATCGCGAAGTATGCAGTCCATTTCTTCCACAGCTTTTTAGCAGAGTCACAAAGTTTGAGGAAGAATAAGAAATCAAAGCCTTCATATTGCAAACAAATAATTTACCCCATGCCAACGGAATAGTAGTAAGTATTCTAAACACTTTTGCGATAAATTTAAACAAACTTGTTATGCTTATTAGATTTCAATCTGTATAAAATGTACAAGCATAAGGACAGACAGACAGATAGGCGGACGGACATTTAACTGTTGCGTGTTTATTTACCTGTTACATGATACTTGTGGACGTCATCACATCGGCTTTTGATTAAAAGCTCTTATCAAACTTTTTAATGATCTTTTTGTAGTCAACATGAATCCAGCTTGTATGGCGGATTTAAACAGTACCAAGTGCCAGATATGGATGGAAAAAGTGTGTGCCCGTTGTCGGAAACTGTTTTCCCAGCAAGCTGACGACTCTAATTTGTGGTTCGATGCAACACCAGCGTTGTATAAAGATGAGCAGGAGATGACCGTCTACGACTGCAGCAAACTGAAGCATCTGCTTGAGGTGCAGGTAGCCGCAATAGACACACCAGCAAAACCACTAAGGTTCCCGCATTTTGCGTGGTGGCAAAAGCTGCTGTTAATTTTTATCTATATTGGAATCATTGTGCTTCTGGTGCTGATGTGTCGTTATTGGAGAAATGGACGTCAAACCACAGTTCAGGAGACGGATGAAGAAAAAGGAGCACCACGTCAACCGTCCCCTCCAATGTCTGAGGCCCCTCAGAATAGGCGTGAGGATGACCAGAAAAGCAACAAACGCAAGCACACGTTAAAATCATGGATGCGCCACAGATGTCGTCCTATCTTTGTGCACAACGAAGCAGCACTGCGACGACAGCAGGCAAAGTACAAAGAGAACGAACTATATAGGGAAGCACACACACAGCAGAACATTGAAAAGTGGACAAAAGCGCGCGAAAAAGTCGAAAGGAAGCGACAAAAAAGAAAGGATACTCTGCTGGAGTTGGAGCAAAAGCCATAAAACTAAAAAGCCCGAAAGATCTGAGAAATTTATATTATTTATAATATTTGCTCTCTATAGTAAATGAAGACAGAGAAACCTGATCATTATCTAAATTTTAAATCTGGGGTCCCAATCCCAACACCATTTTGTTTTTTTGTTTTCACCAATCCGCTATAAGCAATCCAAAATAATAATAATAATAATTTGCTTGCCTGTGTTCAATGATTTTCCAGGCAAGAGGACTTTTTCAGAATTATTCAATTTCATTGCTTTCGAATTAGGTTAAAAATTCATTGCTTGTAAACAAGCAATTTTTTTAAGACTAGCTAATTTTGTCATAATAAAAAGAGAAGGATTGAAAAATTGTTAGTTCCTGTGCTTTCAAGTAGTTAATCGAATAAACAAATTAATTATTTACCAGCGATCTCCAGGCAACACCTCAGCCACCAGGAATTGACCCTTATATTTCTGATCCAACTTTGTTTGGTGCCTTTCTACGTTCCTGAGCAAAACATAACATAAAGCGTACTTTCCCAAGTTGTCTTTTGCCATTTTTATTACATAGCTTAAATGGACATTATTTTCCTCACACATACAAAGGTAACATATTGAAGGGTCTTGCCTCCTTTCCAATTAACAGTCCTAGGGGACTAGACTTTGTTGTTCTATTTATTGTACAATTTATGGCTAGTTGTATTTGACCTAAAACATCCTGGCAGGAACGCTCACTACAGCGCTCAACATACGTTTCACCGTTTGCTCGACAAGCGTTTATGTAAGTCTATCTTTTGCACAGAACAAAAATCATTGAAACATGCACCGGTAATTCACCTTCCCTGATCGGCAATGATTCGCATTGTTAAGCCAAATACTGATATTGCCGACCTTACAGCATTTATACAACGTTCGCTATTAATATTAACGGTGTGGTATAAATAAACCAATTTAGTAAACGCATCTATTTGAACGATAATATGCTTCTTTTGGTCCTTTATTCCGCTTTATTTACTCGTAATATTGTGTGTACTGTATGCCATAGAATGTCAACCTCGAGTATGAGGTGAAGCTCAATTGGCAACTTCCCCGACGGAGGCTTACTTAATTTGCAAATAATACAATTATCTTCAAACTTGCGAATGTATTTAGCCATGTTTTCAAACCAATAAAATTCAAAAAAATTTTCTAAATATTCTTCCATCCATAATGTACTATTGCTTCATGAACGTGACTCACTATAAACCATCTAAAGGGTAGGTTTTTGCCAAGCCTTCATCTAGTTCTTTATTTTAATTTTCGAAACAACAGTTTGAACAATTCCTTTAGATGATATAGGATTATATAAAAAAAACAAGTGGAAACGTTGCACTCGGACGCAACCAACTGCGGTATACTCGATACCGGTAAAAAGATAGATTGCAAAGGGGTTCGGATGCGGCAGGGGTGTACGCTGTCTCAATTGTCTTATAAATATGGGCATGCCACCAGCTATCTTCCTTCAAAATTTTTTTTGTATTTGTCCCCAAATTCGGTGGCTATAGCTGTAAGGATGTGCGAAAGAGGTGGATTTATCTATTTTGAGTTATCGAATTGCCAGCCCCCCAGTTATCGTATCTTGTCCGGCCATAGATAAAGATATTTGCAAAGTTTCAAGTCTCTAGCTTGAAGGGTGTGGAAAAAAGTGGCGAACATACAGACGGACGGACAGACACCATGACGGAAATTCCACCAACTCTTTACCTTCGCTATAGAGTATAAAAATTACCATGAGACATTTTCACACCGGGTATATACTGTGTGTCGAAATCGAAACACTGCATGTATGCCCACCAACGGTGAACTCTTGGCGTAAGGTCAATTTCATTACTCGTAGCTTTTAATAAATTGCAATCATTGATGTGAGCCATGTAAAAAGTGTGGGAAATGTTTCATAGAACTAAATATGGCGAGCTTTTCCAGCTCGTATAAATGGTATCTAGATTCATTAGAGGTGCTTGTTTACTATAATATTCTATAACACGAGGCTTATTGTCAATTTTATGGAGAAGAGTAGCGCCATAACCATCGATGCTGGCATCAGTAAGCAACTCTTTATAATTTTTTGTCGAATATGCTCATGTTCACACCTCCATTCGAATATATTATTCTTGCAAGTAAGACTATACAACGGCTTCAGAATCTCAGAAAATTTCGGTACAAATCGACGAAAGTTCGATGCTAGTCTCACCTGGGTAACGGACTGTGGAAGAGGCAAATTGGTTAACGCTTGTATCTTACGTGGAACTTCGAAATCCCTAACTTAAAGCCCAAGATATTCAATACTCGTTTTAGGAAAGAGAATTTCGCGATGTTAAACTAAAAACCGGCAGGGTTTAAATGTTTAGGACTGTTCCCAATCTTTCTAATGCTTTGATTGTGCAACGGTCCATATAGACTATAACATAAGAATAGGCAACTTCACCTAACGCTTTCATCACACCGCTTTGGAACACAGATGGGGCATACTCAAATTGACCTTATGGCGGCACGAATGCTCTTCACTCGGTATGGTCGTCTATGGACTGTTTCGTTTGGAAAAATTAACGTATGAGCGTGGTGGCAAAAGCTGCTGTTAATTTTGATCTATATTGGAATCATTGTGCTTCTGGTGCTGATGTGTCGTTATTGGAGAAATGGACGTCAAACCACAGTTCAGGAGACGGATGAAGAAAAAGGAGCACCACGTCAACCGTCACCTCCAATGTCTGAGGCCCCTCAGAATACGCTGTCATCACAGCGCATTGGAACACAGATGGGGCATACTCAAATTGACCTTATGGCGGCACGAATGCTCTTCACTCTATTTAATTTGGATGTTTAGGAATCTGGTGAAAACCACTTGCCATATTCAGGCAGGAAAAGTTATTTGCACCACGCAGCCTAGCGATTTGATCAATGATTAGCTGCAGAGAATATTTTTCGAAGAAAGTTCGCGGTAATCCACACAGAGTCGATCAGAACCGTTTTTCTTTTTAACGAGCACTATTTCCTTATCTTCAATGCTTAGTCGGTATGGTCGTCTATGGACTGTTTCGTTTGGAAAAATTAACGTATCTGCAACCCACCAGTCATAACTCGACTCTTCGGAAAACCGTCTATAAATGAATTAGAAAACTCAGTTAAAATGTCCAGCAAATTTGACTTATCCACACCACACAGCTCGGTATTAATGTTAGCAAGATTAGAACAATAATTTAGGGCAGAAAAGGTGTACACGGTCTTGTCTTATACAACTCGGAACTGTCAATAGTTGTCTTGACACCAAAACCCTGGCTTAAAATCTCTCTGCCAATAGTAATATTATAGAAGTTAATGTAGCTGTTTAGGACGACATGAAACACAACTTCTAGAAAATGTCCACTTTTATTAACATTTGATAAGATTTGCAGTGTGCTTATTACTGTATTATTGTCATTGGAGGCATCTCATCTACCTTCGGTAGCAGAGTATAAAAACCCATCTACTAATTTCATCACTTTGGCTTTAGTTGATACCATACCATCAAGAAGTCCATCTGTTCCAAACTCAATACCTAGTTAACTACAATTTTTAACTACAATTGCCAATAATTTTTTTTATTGTTTCCTAAGTTTAAAAGTTTAGCAAACGTTTTCGTTTTCATATACATATGCATTTATAAAAATAAGTTTATTATTGTTTGTATAGCCTTTAAAGGTTATGAAAAATATATAAATTGTTGTTTTTGTAGTATTTGGTATAAAAATTTGAAGTTTAAGCTATTTGTATTTATAAAGTAGCTAAAAATTCTCTCACATGTTTTACATGCTGCTGTCTGTGCTTTTTATGATAGTCTTTATGTGTATAAGGCTCACTCGATGAACAGTTTAATATAAGTATATACATACATACATAGTATTTAGTAGCGAGATCGATGTGTATTTATGTTTGCACAACTCTATTAACAAATACCGAAACGACAACGTTAAAACAATTTTTACTAATTCTGAATTATTTTTTTAACATTTTAATTTGCAATGCTTATCAAATAGGTTGTCCTTAAGCATACACTTAAGTTTTAAATGCTACAGGTGACTTTTGTTTGCTTTCTTTGTTTGTTATTTGAAAGCTTTCTTAACGCTGCTTGGTCCAAGATTTATATACAGTTGCTGGGCAGCAAAGCTATGTGAGTTTCTTAGCCCATTTCATGTCATCGTCTCGCGGCTTTAAGCCCGTTAAACGTTCAATAATTAACTCAAAACTTGACCAAAATCTAAAAGTATACATAAAGAATTTAATTTATTAGTTAATGATATATTTATATTTGTATTTATATATATACTAGCTGTCCCGATGCGCGTTGCTGCAGGGGTGTGCATTGCGTTCAAATATTGACTGATTGCCAACAGATTTGGTGACACTATCTTAAAACCTGTGAAAGATATACGAAGCGAGGGGTGGCTAGAGCGGTATGAGTGGGCGTGGCATCCAAAGTTTGAATGCAGTCTTTTGGGGGACGTCATCACCTATTTTGACAGCAAATTCGGTGGCTATATATCAAAATATATACAAGCCCAGACCACTATTAATTCGTACGGCAAGGTTTTCTACCCGTATGCAATGTTCAACAGAGGTTATATTTAATACTAATATAGATAATTCATTCTTCTTTTGTCTTAAAGATCATTTTATTTTCTTAATTTTAGAAAATTATGGTTTTACGTTCACAACAACAACAGAATGAATATGTTATCTATATTAGTATTGAATATATCGTCTTTTGAACATTGCATACAGGTAAAAAAACCTTGCCGTATGAATTTATAGTGGTCTGGGCTCGTAGATGGCTGTATTTCTGATTTGAAAATGTGGAGGAAGTTTTTGGGGGATGCCAAATTTCTTCCCAAACTTGGTAACTCTAAATGTAAGGGTGTGGGAAATATAAGGATTTATCGATTCTGTGCTATCGAATTTATCAATTTGCCAGCCCTCCCAGTAATCGTTAAACATTATTCACATAATAATTAATCCGTCCCGGCCATAGTTACATATATTTGCAAAGTTTCTCTAGCTTGAAGGGTGTCGGAAAAAGTTGCATTCATACAGACGGACGGATAAATAAACAAATAAATATTGAGCATCGCCCACCCACTAACGCCCTTAATTCCACATTTCGCATGCAGAATTTTTATCACAATTGATTCCGTCCAACAGAAACGTTTTCACTTGTATTCAATTCAAAAATGTTTAAAACATTTAAGAATTTCGTTTATCACTCTCATTTTTTTCAGTTAAAGAAAAAAGATTGAAAATGTTTGGTTACATTGCTGTTACCCTTTTAATACTATATTTAGCAACTCACCTTATCCGCTCGAGTGGCCAATTTAACCAGCCGGTAGTAATGCAAAAATATGTCTCATGGGGCGCCACATGATGTATACGATGATGTTTGCGCTGCAAAATTATATGACAGTTCTGCAACAGCAATACCCATTTGGGCAGGCCCCAATAAGTGTGCGACCACTTGTGTATCTAAATAATAGTTTGGTTAATAGGTTAATAAAGTATAAGAAGTTATTTTCTTGAAGAAAGCTAAGCTAGAAAAACTTTGACGAATTGCATTTGCTTGAGGTTCTAGCTATTGCGTCAAAAGCTGTTAAACATGTTTAATGTTTAACCGAACCCAAGCAATGTATTGGAACCGTGAACCAAGCCGGTTCCATTTTTGTCCACCGGTTCCATGCGAGCACGCAAATACAAAGTACATAAATTTTGCATACAGGCTGTGCGCGCCCGGCATGAAGCCCGAAGCTCGGCCACAATTTCGTGGAAAAAGGTTATGCATGTAAAGGGTGATTTTTTAAGAGGTAGAGTATATAAAATGATTTGAAAACACACAAAATTTGGAAAAAATTATGAAATCTTTATTGGAATCGATAGTACGATCAATATAATTTAATGTTTAAAGATAATTTCATTCAAATGTTTGCCGCGGCTCCGCTTCAGATAGCAAAAGCGCAAGGTCCAATTTTGGCACACTCTCTCCAACATATCGGCCGGTATTTCACGAATAAATGCTTCAATATTGGCTTCCAGTGCGTCAATCGTTGCTGGTTTATCCCTGTAGACATGATCCTTAACATGGCCCCACAAGAAATAGTCGAAGGCAGCCAATTCACGGGCCCCGAACGTGAGATAAACTGTTCACCGAAGGCGGCTCTCAATTTGGCCATTGATTCGCGTGCCGTGTGGCATGTGGCACCGTCTTGTTGAAACCACATGTCAGACATGTCCAATTCTTTCATTTTGTGCTAAAAAAAATAGTCAATCATCAAAATGTAGCGCTCCCCATTCACAGTAACATTCCGAAAATCGTCGCCTTTGAAGAAGTACGGCCCGTTGATGCCACCGGCCCATAGTCCACACCAAACACTGCCTTTTTCGGGATGCAATGGTAGCTCTTACAATGCTTCTGGCTGGTCTTCACTCCAGATGCGGCAATTTTGCTTGTTGACGTATCCATTCAACTAGAAAGGAGCTTCGTCACTGAACACAATTTTTCGATAAAAAAGTGGATCTTCCTCCAACTTTGCCAGCGACCAAATGTTAGACGTTGTAGAAGGTCGTGTGGCTTCAATTCTTAATTTATAGATCAAACTGAACTAGTTGGCTAGTGACACAAGACACGATTCACGCGTGATCTCTCAAAACCATGGCTGCCAAAAAGATACCACCAAAAAAATCACCCGTTACATACATATGTACATACATTTGTAACAAAATGTTACGATCTGTTTCAGCTTGTGCGTCAGCCTGACGCCACAAAAAATAAACCCGCCACGCTGTACAGAACTGAGTTATAGCCGATTTCCACTGCTCAGTTATTCATTTAACAGTGAGTTAACAATAACTGAGGTTCAGTTTGCAAGTATTCTCCCATAAGGAATTAACTGAAGTAAAACTGACCGTAAATATTAACTGAAGCATGAGTGAAGAGAAACCAGTTCATTTGAACACATGTTCGATAAAACATCGCGATGCTTTATCGAAAAAGTCACAAAACAGATGATAGAACATTGAAAAGGTAAGCGCAATTTTGTAATATTTTTTTAAAATAATTAATATACTTCTTTCTTAGATACAGTATGTCCACTAATTGTTTGCAAAATGAAAAAAGTCACACAAATTCAACTTTAACATGAAAAATATAAATAAAAGCATATTTGGGAAAAATTTTTTGTACCAACTATTATTAAGATTTGTATTAGCTGTAGTTAAGACAAAATAAAATGACAAAATTCCAAGTAGAATGAAAAGGAAATAAAGAAAACAGAACAACGGCATTTATGACGCTGTCTATTGATTCTTTGCAAAATGCAAACACTGGTTGAAAGAAGACGATAAAAAAAACTAACGGGACACCAAATGCAGTAACTACGAGACGTGTATATTTCTTAAGTCTTCCTTCATAAAATTTTGTTGAGTTCACATCGCATCTTTGATAATTTAGAGTTTTTGCAATGCCTGGTAAACGCACTACTGACAATTTGATCCAATTGGTGTTCTTTAATTATAACAAAGGCAAGACAGCAAAAAAATTGGCTGAAATGTTTAACATTAAACAGTTTACAATATTCTTAATCGTGCGGAAAAAGAAAACAGGCTGGAATTATACAGCTCTAAAGGCAGACCACCAAAGCTCTCTCGACGGGATTGTTCACATATCCTTAAAATCGTGGACAATTAACCGCAAACAAGCCTTAGAGAGTTGGTTAATGACATCAAAACAAACCTCAAGAAGACCGTGTGCCCTGAGACTGTGAGAAAAGTACTCAATATCCACAAATACTCATCGCACGTAGCAAGGAAGAAGCCATTGCTATCAGCTATAAATATTGAGAAAAGGGTGGCTAAACGAAGCCCTACCTCAAAACAAGGATTGATACGTTGCATACATGAGGAATGGGAAAAAATACCGCAATCATACGACATAAATGCGCTCGTATCGTCGATGTCGCGACGCCTAAGAGCTGTAATGGATGCTAATGGAAGGCATACAAAATATTAGCCATTTGCAGTTTGGTCATAACATGATATTGAGTTGCAAAGAGAAATGATTGCATTTTGCAAAGAATTAATAGACAGTTATTATTTGCACCTTTTTTTGTTTTTATGAACTTTTTTATGTTTTTGTTTATATTTTTCTTATTATTGTTAGTTATTTTATTTAAGAATAGACGCTCGAGAAATATTGTAAAGAGCTGAAATGAAAACAAGTGCCTTTCTTAATAAAATATTATGTTGAAGTTGAATTTGTGTGCATTTTTCCATTTTGCAAACAATTAGTGGACATACTGTAGATGCGCGTAAAAAATATATTATTTGGGAGCAGAGTATGCAGAACTTGTTTATGGAGTTGTGGGAGGAGAACTTTAATGCAGAGAAACTCGCACGTATTTGCAAAAGTGGCGGAGAAATTGATGGTGGCGGTAAAGCGGGACGTGAATGGAGCGGCAGTTCGCTTGCAAGCGCTCCACAAGGATTCCGTTTTCTGCTATTTGCAATGTTGGCGGCCGTTGTTTTATAAAATAACATTGCTCCTTCATCACACGAAAAACAGCTTGTAGAAATTGCATGTATGTCAATAAAACTGAAGGCGCCACAAAATTGGTCATTTACTGCGGCGGTACCGCCCACTGTGCACTTCATTGTGTGTAATTTTTAGGGTTGCCAAAAATCGTAAAATTTACTTGTTTTGTGTATCATTTGTATGGCTCAAATTGATATAAGAAAAACTTCGCACGGTGGCAACTCTTAATACTTAAGAGCTAAATAATAACTAAATAAGCTAACAATAATTTAATGAAAATGTTTTCATTAAAAGTCACATAAGTCATTTCATTTTTTTTACTTGACGAACCCGGGCTTGGAACCGAACCCGAGGTTCCAAAATATTCAGAACCCGGTCTTGGAACCTCTGCTAATTTTCAACCTAGGGTTCGGAACCCGAACCGAACCCTTTCCGTTTTTCCAGGGTTTTGCAGCTCTGCTTTTTTGACGCTTACCTGATTTGTCATAGCCACAAATATGGAGCATAAAAAGACATAGGCTATCCAGCCGAAGTTCTGTTGAATCTCGATGGGCGATTTGAAGTATAAATAATGCGCCAAATATCCAAGTATTGGTATGCCCACCATAAAGTTATCGCCATTTGTCTCAATAAAATCGTGCCTAGTTATTGACGTGGGATCTAAATGATGTTCACGAAACGGTCGCAAAAAGTTCTAGAAAAAGTATATTTTTTTGATTTGGCTTGCTTTTTTAAATAATATTTCTTACCGTCCCAATTACAGCTAAATCTACAGAGCCCCATGTATCAGCTGCCCAATGCACAAGGCCCGATGCGAAATCAGCCGTTAGGATGCCACATAGTGCGGAAAAGAAGGTTATGCCAATACGTTCCCAACGCATGTGATTTACAATTGACGCCAAATTGATTACCATCAGGCCTATGCAGGTGTAAACACAAAAGATTTCCTGAGCCCGTTTACCTGTAAGTTGTGTAATACATGCAGAATAATAGTTAAAACAATTTGGAAAAATATATGTAAACATGATTATCAGTTGCGCGCCTTCTGAATACGAATACTGACTGACTGAGTCTGGCAGGTTTTTATTGGACTATGAAGCCCAACATAGCTTGTAACTTGAGTCTTCGCTACATCAGAGTCGGATCAGACATTCACACTGAACTCTTCAAATATTTCTGATATGTAATGAATGGTTAATTCCCACAGTACAGGTAAACGGGTGTTTGAAAACTCAATCGGGAAATGTTACAAATTCAAAGAAAACTGTAGTATCCAAAATATTTTGTATTATATATATGTACTTATGTATACAAGAGGCACCCGACCACGCGTTGCTATCTCTGTTTTTTACTCCAAAATTACAATCTGCAGAATAGAATATAGAATATTCTATCGCTTCGCACAGAACTTTCTCATCTTATATTAAGGTTAAGAAAGTTTATATTGCCCTATTTCAATATTTTCATTTACATTTTCTTATCTAACTGAGAATTACTAATGGTTTAACACTTGTTGCATAGAAACCCAGACATGAACCAATCACACTGCATCATGTTTTCTGTAAGTTATAGGATGAAAATCAAAGCAATCCCAGCAATTCGAAACGCAATTGAGCGTACATTATTTTCGGTCATTCCGTCTTTAGCCAAAACATATAATCTCGATGGTTCGCCCATGCGAGAGCATGCAAAGTATAAGTGTCCGCAAGCCAAGAATGGTGTGCCCCAATCATTCCCGCAAACGACACTGTTTTTCCATGCAACTTAGGAAAATGAACGCAACATAACCAGCATTAAGTGTTTCAATATCATGGTCGTAGCAGGGTGATGACGGGTTGTACCATTGCGGTTTTGTTTTGTTTGTTGTTTGAATACACCCGTCAACAATAAACCTTAATATTTTTTTTAATTTATCTAACTCTTTCTTAAATTTTAAAATCATAATACATAGTTGAGGCAGGTCAATAACCCTTCAGTACGGCTGGCGAAGTGATTGTCTTTACGTAAACCTAGCGTTGTATTTTATGCGACGAAACGTCATTACAATGACTGAACCCGAACGTTGACAGAAAGAGCGAGAGAGAGAGAGAAGCATCAAAAAAGTGCTTGTTGTCTTCTTTTTTCTTGCCTAAAAGAGCGAGGAGAGAGAGAGACGCTCATGTTTTCATTTTGACGCGTGCCAAGTTCAAAGTGAATAGAAATTTCATCAAAAAAGTGCGTGTCATCTTTTTTTGCTTTTGTCTTGTCTATTGTGAAATTTTCGGCAGACAGTTGGCACGTGTTTGATTTTAAAGTGAATTTTATTTGTGAAATAAATTGGTAAGGTAAGCGGTTTTTTGTTGTTAATAAGTGCAAAATAAAGGTGTTACTGATAAAATTAGTTTTCTATATTTTTCCAGACTCAATTCCGGAGTCCAATAGTGGCGATGTGGAGGAGGAGCTACGTCTGGCCCTTTTCGTGGAAAAGAAGAATCATTTCAAACGAAAGGCTGAGAAAAATTATGAAAATCAATAATAAAACTTATAAAAATTAATTAAAAACATAAATAAAATATCAAAATTATGTTATGTGATATATTTTTATTATGCTTGTTGACGGCATTGGCGTCAAGTCGCTACAATAGAGCGTTTCTAACGTCGCTCCATACATGTCATTAGGACAATAGAACGTCTCTTACGTCTCAGTCTGCATGTCATAAAGTCAAACGAGCGACGCTAACGCCGCTCCATACATGTAATAAAGTCAAACGAGCGAAGTTATTGACGTACTGAGCGGAAATGCCCTTGCAAAATACGTCAGTCGAACACATAGTGAAGGGTATAAGCGAGCGTCGACGTCTGTCACAGAATTGTCGACGCTACGTTCATTCTGCGTCATTCGGCTGTACTAGACGGAACTGATACACAATTGCCACGCACACATTCAAAAGTGCTGCATGTGCATAGATGTAACAAGAAAGAAGGCTCAAGTCGGGAGAGCCCGACTAAAAGATACCCTAAACCCAGTTGCAATAAATACATATATTAAATTTAAAAAAGACTTTGACTTAACTTCTACGGTAATTTTTAACCGACTTGAACGAAATTTTCAGAAAAGTTCTATCGTTACCCATTATTTCAACCCCACTTTTTACATTTTCCAAATTCGATCTTTTTTTGTAATCGATACCATGTGTACATATATCGAAAACCAGAATAGTTATCGATAATTTGAAACAAACTTGTTCTGATTATGGTATAGGAGAACTTATATTCAAAATCTGAAGTCTCTAGCATTTGTAGTCTCTGAGATCGACGCGATCATGCAGACAGACAGACGGACTCGGCTGTTGATGCTGATCAAGAATATATATACTTTATGGGGTCAGAGATGCTTCCTTCTGCCTGTTACATACTTTTGCAAAAAACTATTATACCCTTTTTACCCGTTTTATGGGTTCAGGGTATAAAAACAAAAGCAAATGCAGGACACAGAAAAAGAAAAAATATCAAAAATGTCGACAAGCAGGCCCAGCAAGAAATGTAACAAACGCACATACATCCCATACTAACAACTTTTAACCGAGCTTGCCACTTGTCGTACAATTGACGGGCCGCTGAGCGCAAGGGCAACTGAAACAAAAACGGCTGCAAATGCTATTCTCAATCGCGCTCGTTCACGCTTATTGCTTACTGCTTTTGTTATTCTCTATACCATTTGAAAACACCGCAAGCAAAGCCAAGACATAGCAAAATACAGTTATTGCCTACCTCGGTTGCCTGAGAGAAGCCTTTTCTTACCAATTGCACGCGATAAGAGCGCGTTTATTTATTTGTGGTATTGTTAACAGTATTTTATATGGGACCTATGACGGCCGCAACAGTGTTGTTATTTTGTATGTACTGGACAAATTGGTCTTATCTTTAAAACCAATATTTAAAAATAGCTTATATTTTTGTGGTTTGACGAATATGGGAATGCCTCCGATATAAAATTGATCTAAGACTTAACTTCAATTTTCGATACCTTCGGTTTTTCTCAACCTGTTTTAAGAATATTTTCTCTTAACATTTTGTTTATACTTGCTAAAGTAATTTTCGAACTTTTCAATTAAGATTTTATTGATTGCAATAATATGTGTACACCGGAAACCAAAAAGAGCTATTTATTGTTTGAAACAATCTAGTCTGCCTATGGTTTAAGAGAACTTGTATTCCAAATCTGAAGTCTCTGGCTTTTGTTGCCTCTGAGATCAGCGCATTTATACTTACAGACAGACGGAAAAAATATTTTTCTTGAGTTCTTGTAACAACAGCTAATATTGTTGTAGCTTTAATTAAATAAAAGCCAGAAAAATAGTTGAAAATTAAATTTAAATTAAAAAAGTTTTTATGTGTTGAGCCGCTGATTATGCGGATATATACATACAGAGATGCTAATCCCAGCACTGCCAATACTCGCTTTAAAAAAAATGCGTTTCTTCTGTTATTGAAGTATGGTTCGTTTTCCACGTGACGCATGACGGGAACATGACGCTTACTTTGTTTTACGATGGTGATACAAAGTGCGCATGAGTGTCCCGTTTGCTGAATCAAATGCTCTTGTGCGGGACTCTAATAAATATATAACAACTGAAAGGTATAGCTGCGTATCTCATACACATAAGATGACATATAACCTAGTTCTTCAGTTCAAAAATTATTTAATTATGGAATAAGTTTTAAATATAAATTGAAACACGTTAATAAATTGAAAATCTATTAACAGTGAACCACTTAAGTATTCGTTGCGAAGCATACGGTGCATATACCTCAACTTTTCAACGATTTATCAGCTACATTTTTAAGTTCTAAAATTTACAACGCAAAAGGAATAACTTGGAAATTCCAAACGGTTTCTGAGATATGGGAATAAAACTAAAAAAAAATGTTTAGTTTACATATTGATTCCAATCATGTTGGCATCGATTTGACCAACTTTTGGCAATATTCGGGACTTATGTTGGCCCGATCATCCAGGAAGACTTGCTTTAACTCAGATTTTGATGGAATATGATTCTTCCTGATGTTTATGTCAATGTGAGACCACACATATCGATCGGATTTGTATCAAGACTCTGTGGTGGACTTTTTAATTGCTTTGTAAAGCAGCCAAAGTCATTGTCCGGCAGAGAGTAGAGAGTTGTACAGGAAATCAGGACTAACCCACATCTATTGGCTCCAAAAATTAACAACATACTCCAGACATCTCTGAGCACATAAATCTGCGATGAAACTGTCCGCAGGGTGCTCCGGTCGAATAATATCCATGGTCTGGTTTAAAGAAGTAATCCATTGAGTTTAACAGTTGACAGTTGCTGTTGTATTTTTTGGGTTTAAAGCTTCGCCAGGCTTATGCCACACCATATGTCGAGCCAAAAATGTTGAACTTGCTCTCCCAGGGTTGCATTTTGGCTACGCTTTAAGCGAAATATAATCTCTTTAAAACGTTCAACGGAAAGTGTAGCTAGAAATTCTCACATTAACCTTATGACCGGTGGATTGGTACAAAGTGCCCGAGGTTATTTTCAAATGGCTCTAAAATTAAAACTACTGAACCCACAGAAAATGCGTTTATTGTTCGTGGGAGGTTTTTCTTTAATTATCTGTAAGGATCATCAAAATCGGGTGAAAATTGTGGGCGGGGTGGCCGATTATACAAAAATACCCTTAAACCCGGTGATCGGCCGTAAAGTGCCCATGCCTGTTTTTTCTATACATTTCATAGCGAAAAATGTTTGTAAAATTCAAATTTTTAGGTAAAGAGTATATTGGGTCTGTGGAATTTCTGGCATGGTGTCTGTTCGTCTGCCAGTTCGTCGTCCGTCCGTCCGCCCGACCTTCTGTACGAGCCAATCCTTTTTCGACACCCTTCAAGCTAGTTTTCGGTTTATTTTTGTGAAATTTACCCACAAACTCATGTTACAAATTATGTTTTGTCCCTTTCCTGGATCTTTGCATTGATGAGCAACTCTTAGTTACACGCAACTGGTGCAGTTTTCGGCAATACATACCAACCAAGCCAGGAAAATATGGCATATAAATTTTTTGGCTTGTTGATGCAGGAACCAAAGCACCCAAATGAAAAAAGGAAAAAGGCAAAAATATCGCATGATTTGGTGATGCGACTGGCGAAAAATTATCTAAATATTGAGTCAAACATAACAATGTATAACTTTTTCACCAGCTATGAGTTGGTCATTGAATTAGCTCAACTCAATAAAACAATAGTTGGAACAATGGGAAGAAATAAGCCAACGTTGCCAAAAGCATTCACTTCCTTTGCAGAAAGCAAAAGAAGAGGTGCAAGCAATTCTGTTTTTTGCTTTTCCGGCCCGTGCGAGCTAGTGAGCTATAACAGCCACACCAATAGAAATGTTTGCTTGCTTACAACTGCACATGCCACGGAAGAAGTCGATGAGGAATCCTCAAAGCCCATTATTGTGCTCGACTTCAATAAATATAAAGGTGGAGTCGACACGATGGACAAAATGTTGCGCTATTTTACGTGCAAACGCAAATGTAGTCAGTGGCCAATGCAGGTGTTTTCCAACATGGTTGACGTGGGTGCGCTTGCTCCTTATCGCACCATGGAGGTATGCCATTCCACCTTTAGGAGCAACAGGAACATCAGGCGGAAGAAATTATCAAAGAAAACAATATTTATGACAAAAGCAGCGAAGATGACGACGATATTCCATCAACATCAAACACAGCAAACACAAAAACGCCGTAGCAATCACCAATATAATACGTATTATACAGATAATATATAGTATATATATATGTGTTAATTATTAATGTTAATGATTTTTACCTTCTAAACTTTACAACTGCATTTACAGAATTTAAATAAATTGAACATGCACAAAAATATTCCACATTTTATATTGATTTTTGGCAAAAAACGCAGTTTTACGTGTATTTTCCCATAAGGGCACATAAAGGCTTAGCACCGGTCAAGTGTATAAACAAGTGGAAACGTTGCAGTCGGACGCAACGGACCGCGATATACTAGTATTCAAACCGGTAAAAAGAGGCCCGATTGCAAAGGAGTACGGATGCAGGGGTGTAAGCTGCCTCAAAAATTGTCTGATACAGATGGGGATGCCACCCGCTATCTTCCTACCTAATTTGGTGACTCTAGCTCAAAGTTTGTAAAAGGTTCGGGAAGGGGGGCTGGGGCAGTATGGGTGGGCGTGGCTCCAAAATATCTTTGGCGATCGCTACCAGTTATCTTATTTGGAGGCTCCAGCTCAGTTTCGTCTTCCGTTTTAAACGAAGCGTTGGGGCAGCTGGGGTTGGCTAGGGTGGTGGGGTAGGCGGAGGTCAGCTGGAGCCACCAAATTTTGCGCCAAGATAGGTGATGACGATCCCCAAAAAACTGCATCAAAACTTTGGATGTAACGCCCACCCATACCACCCTTGTCCTCCCCAGCCGCCCCAACTTTTCGTTAAAACGGGAATGCGCGTATCTTTCTTAGTGTTTGAGCTAGAGTCTCCAAATTTGGTTGAAAGATAGCTAGTAACGATCCTCAAAGATTTGTATCAAAGTTTTGGAGCCAAGCCCCCCTTACCGCCCACAGGGGAGCTAGTACTAACTTTTTATAAATTTTGAGCTAGAGTCAGCAAACTTGGTAGGAAGATAGCTATTGACATAAAACAAAGATATGCATCAAATATTTGGATGCCATGCCCACCCATACTGCCCCAGCCCCCCTTCCTGAACCTTTTACAAACTTTAAGCTAGAGCCACCAAATTTGGTAGGAAGATAGCAATTGACATTCTACAAGGATCTGTATCAAAACTTTGGATGCCACGCCCACCCATACCACCCTTGCCCACCCCAGACGCCCCAACTTTTCGTTAAAAACGGGAATGCGTGTATCTTTCATAGTGTTTGAGCTAGAGTCTCTAAATTTGGTAGGATAATAACTAGTAGCGACCCCCAAAGATATTTTGGCACCAGGGCCACCCATACTGTCCCCAAACAAACTTTGAGCTAGAGTAACCAAATTAAGTAGGAAGATAGCTGGTGGCACACCCATCTGAGTCAGACAATCTTTGAGGCAGCTTAAACCCCTGCCGCATCCGTACCCCTTTGCAATCAGGCCTCTTTTTACCAGTTTAAGTACTGGTATCGAGTATATCGCAGTCGGTTGCGTCCAACTGCAACGTTTCCACTTGTTTTTTCCTACGATAGTAAATGAGTTAACTTGAGAACATTTTTTTGAGTTGATCACTAATGCCTTAAACCTATGAGAATGTAATAAAAAAAAGCGAACTGTTATAATTTTCAATTTAGCCCTTTGAAACAAAAAGTGTTACTAAAATTGGACAAGTTTATACTTCAAGAGCACCGGACGGACATAGGCTACATTTTCCTGAAAATCAGTCCCATGAGGAGGTGAAAGGGGCGATAAAAGGGTTAAAATGGAGTCGATTGTATGAAAAACATTTTGTTTTTGGGAGTACTTCAATAAATTTCTGTATGCAGTCACTGTACACGGCTCCAAGCTGTTTTGCCAAAAATGACTTAAAAAGCTCCCGGTTGAGGTATAGGAGCCGTACAAAGTGGGTCATCCAGTTATTTTGTTTTTTAATACTATAAATTTGTATCGAGCGCGTAGCCCGAATATTTCGTGTGAGCGAAGAGAATTAGGGGGCTGGCGAGCGAAGCGATCAGGGGGAAACCCCTTAGAAATATAATAAGTTGATAAACTAAAGTTTCGTCAAAATACTTTTTGATTTACTACAAATAAAAAAAAAACTAAATAAATACAAAAAAATTAAAAGTTGTTAAATTTATATTTATACAATACAGCTAATTATAATAAATGAAATTGATAAGTGTTGTCTCATAAAACAAGAAAGAAACTGATGTGCCGCTATGTCAAAATGTATAGTATGCCGACTAGTGTGAATTATTTTGATGCCCAAACGGGCGAGCATCGCATATACACCTTGATCAAAAAGTTCGCGGAATTACCCCCGTGTGGCGCACCTATCTATCTATTTTTGATTTTCCCTCAAAATTTGAGCGTTGTAGCTTAAAATTTGCAAAAGTTACTTAGCCAAGAGTAAATATGAATTTCGTGTATTGGCGATTTTTTTAAATTTGCAGTAAAACTTCTCCCGACTGCTGAATTGCGTTCCCCGTAATGTTTTTTAATTCGATTGAACAAAAAGAAATCACAGGGAGCCAAATCAGGTGAATCGGTGGCTGGTGGTTTGTATTTGTAGGTTTTTCGTAAAAATTTCGAGGGACAGTGGCGCCATTTAAGTTTTTTCGTTGCAAAAACCATAACTTTTGAACCAAATGAGATAATCGATCAATATGATAGATAATTAATCAACCTATAAAAAAGTATTTGACAAGAATTCTACGATTATTAGGTGCCTGTTTACTCTTGGCAACGTAACTTTTGCAAATTTTAAGCTAAAACGCTACAAAACAGATCTCAAATCGGAACAATAGAAGCGCCACACTTGGGTCATTTCGCGAACTTTTTGACCAAAGTGGTATGGTAATTTTCATTCAAATGTATTTGAAACCGTTTTATTATTATACATATTTTTGCATTTTCCTTAGTTTAAAGTAATAAGCAGTTGTACCAAAATACAATTTTAAGTTTATTACTGTATACACAACTGTCTCACCTGGACTATAAAGGGAAGCCAGCGCTTGTGCACCTTTATTTTGTGGTCCCCAACGTGGTGAAGTCGCTATAGATATTATTTTTGCATCCGCTTCATTTGCCGCCGACTGCCTATCCTCCTGAGCTTTTGGTGAAGGTGCTGAATTTCCATTAGGATCATCCTCATACATGGAATTCGTCAGTATTTCTTTATTGCTTCTTGCCATTATTATCTGTTTGGTTGACCAAAAATAACAAAGCGTTCAATAACAAGAGCACAATTAACAACCTAAAGGTCTTAAAGACTATTCATAAATGACAGGCATTTAAAGTCGCAAGGCTTCGAGAACCTCTGAAAACTGTCAGCTGTTCTATTTCTTGCATTATTTAATAGCTATCTGGGAAAGCACAGCCACGGGTAGCCGTGATATATGAAAGTGTTTTTAAATATAATTGCAGTTAAAGCTCTTTAGTTGCTAACAATTCAAGCTGGATGAACGAACAGGTGACAGCTTGGCAACAATCGTTTAACTCTGCACATGTTGATGTCATTACATGGTCTCTATTTTCAGCCCACGCCTCGTGCTGCTGCTGATTCTGGTGGGAATGTGGAATGTGTGTCACGCAATATTTTGGGAATCATGCCTCGTGGGGAACTATAACTTGAATGAATAAGCTGTTACTTTAATAAAGGGGCGCGGTTAATGTGACTTAATTAGGTTAATTGGATTTTTCAATATTGTGACGAGGTATGAAAAGGTCTTCACACATAAAATTTGTAAGTAGACTTTACATACAATTATAAAAAAAATGAGAATCTCGAAGTTTTAAAATTAACACGTAGAACAAAACATACCTTACCCTACAGCAGTGGTTGGAAAGAACGTTGCCTGTTATCTGTGGTCGATTGCTCGGGAGCAACGACCCTTCAATTTAAATTCTGTCCTTGCCAATGCAACTTCGGTTTTTGTTGCGTTATTGAGTGGACAGAGACAATAGTGAAAAGAAAACGGTGCAGTCAAACGTAACCAAAAAGCAACCGAAACACTCTGATTACACTATTAAAACAGGTGGCACGACTTAAACATGGATATGACGGAGACATGGATATTTTCAATGCTTAAAGTGTATAGATTTAAACAAATGTAGTGAACATTCTAACAATCAAGCAGTTCACTTATGTCAATAAAGCATTTGACTTATAAAAACAAGCTGTTATTTTTATATTTCTTATTTAAATTATGAAATTATTGTAATGTCATCGATGCCTTACACGTATTCAAATTTTTGATTTGATGGGACGTTTCGAATTTAGATAAAATTAGGTTATATAAATTAAATTTTACTCGTATCTTTGGGGTACGTCCTGGCAACAAACTTGATGACTCTAGCTTTAAAAGTGTAGAAGATATAGGCGTTTCCAATTTTAAAATTCGAATAGGCTGGGGTCAGAAGGGGTTGTTGTGGCATCAGACTTTTCAATTCCGTTCACGGTCTACGTTTTCAACAAATTTGATAGGTCGGGATGTACGGATGTGGAAAGTAAATGGATTTCTCTAATAGTTTTTGTGCTAGGACTTAATGATGGAACATTTGAGTCAATAGAAACAAGTCTCAAAACAGAAAATTTACACTCAGGAAAGAAGGTTTTAATGATTCAACTTAACAACATGGTAATACCACAGAAAAACCATGTTCGCTATGGTTGGTGTATACCTAGGCAGAGGCTGACCTGGCGCAAAAACTCTTAGATGATGACCACGAAGTGTAGATCTAAAATGAAAAACTCAACTGGATGCGTAAAAATCAAGTAAATTAGCATGAGGAACAAGCTCTTAGTATTTATACAAAAGCATAATACATTATGTCATCGTGGACATATAGGACACAATTTTGTGGCACTGCTGCTAAATCTTGGATCAAAGAGGCACAAATCTACAGAATAAAACACTCCGCGACATCTCTAGTGCTCTATATTTTGTTAACAATTTTACTCTACACAATAGGGGTCTTCACACGTAAGTTGTTATGCCTTATTCGTTATTCGTTAAATTTGTTAAAGCTTGCCAACTGTGAAGACTCCTTTTTTCAGTTGTTAATCGTTAATCGTTACAATATTTTTCACACTGCTTATGTCAGTTGTTAATCGTTAAAATATTTTCAACACAGCTGGCATTGCCTTTTATTTCATTTCATTTCATACATTTTCATTTTTTACCGAATAACGAGTAGTTTGTCGGGGCTGCCAGCTCGTTAAAGTGTTATTCGTTAAGCCGGCATTCTGTTAAATTTACAAAAACAAAATACATGTAAAACTTTAACGATTAACGAATAACGAATAACAACGTTGCGTGTGAAGACCCCTAATGACTTTAATTTGACAACGGTTATGGAGAAAATAAACAGACATACTAGTCGATATAATGTCCGGACTAAAAAATCATGTCTATCCTTCAACTAACAACTTATGGTCAAACACAACTCACAAAATGGTGAAGAGTCTCCACACAAGTGCATGGGTTGAAGAATTGACATGATTTTTTAGTCCGGTCATTATTTATTTATTTATTGAAGTAAACTTATGTAAAAAATTTAAAAAGATTAAGTGAAAGCTCTGGGAAATTCATCAAGGAAATTAAGTGGTCCAACATTTTTTGCGTGGATTCGGAAAAACCCAGAAAACCCCAATCAGACCAGCGTTAAATTAGTAACTAGTGGTTACGATTAGTTAATGCAGAGAGGATTGATCTTTTTAGTACTGGAATAGAGGCCTCCAACGAGACAAGAGAAACAAGTGAAAACGTTGCAACCGACTGCGGTATACTCCATATAAAACATATTAAGGTAAAAAAAGGCCTGATTGCAGAAGGGTACGGATGCGGCAGGGGTGTAAGCTGCCTCAAAAATTGTCTGATGCAGATGTGGATGCCACCAGCTATCTTCCTTCCAAATTTGGTAACACTAGCTCAAAATTTATGAAATGTGGGGCGGAATGGGTGGGCATGGCATCCAAATTTGTTGATGCAAATTTTTGGGGATCGTTACTAGTTATCTTCATACCAAATTTGGTGACTTAAGTTCAACAACTCTGAAAGATACATGCATTCCCGTTTTTATCGAAGAGTTGGGGCGGCTGGGGGTGGCTAGGCCGGTATGGGTGGGCGTGGCATCTAAAGTTTTGATGCATCTTTTTGGAGGATGCCAGTAGCTATCTTCCTTATGCGCGAAAAAGGTGGATTTATTGATTTAGAGTTATCGAATTTATCGATTTGCCAGCCTCAAAGTTTTCTTAGAACCCCAATCTTGACACTTTCTCTGTCTCAGCCATAGATAAAGACATTTGCAAAGTTTCAAGTCTCTAGCTTAAAGGGTGTCGAAAAAACTCTACTACTTGAATACGGGGGTAAGTCAATTGCAGGAACCCGATTAAAACTTGTAAAGGCAAAAAGAAGGAATTTCTTCTGCACACATTCAATTCTATCCTGTTGAATCCCGTATTGCGGAGACCACACACAGGATTCATACTCCAGAATGGACCGTACTAGGGATGTATAAAGCGTTTTAGTGGTGTAGGGATCATTAAACTCTTTTGACCACCGCTTGATGAAGCCAATGACATTAATGGACTTATTGACCATCGATGATATGTGTGGGTAAAACTTTAATTTGGGATCAAGAATAATTCCTAAATCATCAATTTGAAAGACACGGTCAAGTGGTGAATCATCAAGCAAATAGTGGGCAGTAAGAGGTGTACTTCTACTAACAGATATGACTACATTTTGAACAATTTGAATTTAGTAAGTTATAACGGTACCAGGCCTTCAATGCACACAAATCAGACTTTAGTAAGCTACCCTGGGAAACACCAGAGCACTATGAGGAAAAAGTCGAAAATTTTCGCATAGATGCAATTTTTTTTGTGTTCGATATTATAAAATTGACTTCATTTTATTATAAACAATACTCCAAAAGGCGTAAAAGGTAATTTTTTAAATTTTTGCGGGCAGCGGTAAGTGATTTAGAGTATCGAGAAGTATCGATATGTTTGGCGTGAACATTTATCGTAAATGCACATGTCAAATTCTCTTCATTTCACATTGGCGTAAACTTGACTGTGTAAACAAAGCTTGAAATTTTGTGATTTGGAAACAATGAGTCAAGGTATGTAGAATAAACTGTTATTAGTGATTTTGTAGTAAATGTGCTTTATAGTCCAATTGTCCAATGTGTTGTTGATAGTTTTGTAATGAATTTGTTTTGTGTTTCTGTGGAATGTAACTTTCAAGGCATCGAAAGGCATCGCAAAGTAAAGGTTGTACGTTACTAATAGAACTATTGTGAACCAAATATTAATATTTTCATTTGCTACTAATGGCTACAACTATGTGTAAGATACACACATTGCAGTTGTGTATGAGTATTCGACGTTGCTGACAGCTTGGTGCGACAACAATCGCCAAGATTCACCGTTAGTCGAACTTATTTTGCAAAAAAATAGACAGATCGAAGATAACAGAAGATCCGTTTCTTATAATTAATGAAAAAGTACAGAAGTTCACCATGTTTGTAAATGAAAATGCCTCCGAAGCGAGGAATAAATATTATAAATACGACAGACTTTCTCACGCGAGAAAATGTAGTCGGCTACCTAATATGACAGACATATTTAACAGAGCAATGGATTCTTCCGATCCATTGCTCTCCACAGTAAATTTAAACCAACGAAAAAAGTTAAACAAAAAAAAGAAACTGCCGAAAGAAGTCATCGATCTTTTGGAATCTCCTGATGCTGACTTACGATTAGATACGAGTTGTAGCAATAATGACGAGTCTGATGAAGTAATCGACATTTATGGTCTGGATACCATTGAGCTACCCGAAGAAGATGCAATTGATGACTAAACTATGAAGGTATTGCGTATAAAAAAATAAATACTAACATAAAACGTCAATTATTACATAAAGAAATATTCTCGTATATTTACAGAAATCCAGATGATACCACATAATTTGAGACTTATTATACCGCCTATATATATATATATATATATATATATATATATATTACATTTAATTGTTAATTATTTACATAAAGAAGTTATTAAATTTAATTAATATAAGTTGTATATAAACTTTATGAACTGTGTGTATAATTAGTTATCTGTATGTATATAAGAGGCGTAAAAAAAGGCGTGGTCTAATCAAAAAAAAATCCGAAATTTTAGATAATTATTAGTATTACACTTGCAAAGTTTCAAAGTTTCTAGCTTTACATTTACAATTAATGCGAAAATTTTCGACTTTTTCCTCATAAAGTACAGAGGTCACAAAAATAGGATTAGAAACAGATGATTTAAAAACAACTTTCTGTGTTCGACCACGCAAGTACGCCGAAAGCCACGACAATAGTTTTGTTGGAAATCCAATAATATTTCGTTTTTGAACAAACAATGACATACAGAATGAAATGCCTTACTAAAATCAGTACAAACAACGTCAGGTTGCATTTTGCCCCGAATCCCTTCGATAACTAGCGAGGTGAATTCCAGAAGGTTTGTAGTTGTAGATCTTCGCTTACCAAATCCGTGTTAATAAGGTGATTTATTTGAACTACATATGTGCTGCAAATGAGAACATATAATTTTTTCAAAAATTATATATAGTAAAGTTTCTCGAGCAACGATCAAGGCTAAGGGGTAAAAATTTACGTGAAGATCTAATTGGGACATTTAATTTTATTCGACTTTAAAGAACTGATGAATCGATTTTACCGAACATTTTTTTTTATAAAACTAAGAGTTAAGGCGGGTTTACAATGTTAGCTTGAGATTGCAAAATGTTTTGTTCCTGTCTGACACACATGTTTTTCACATAAGTTCGTCTCACGCACTTTCAATCTCTAACTGGTTTCACTTGTTTCACAGATTGCATTGAGAAAAAGCTATTCGATCATTTAGTTTTAAAAATTGTCAATAGATGGCGTATTATCGAAATTAGTAACATGTGTTTGAAAGCTCCTTAGTTTTTACCTCTATTTTACTCAATACTGAGGTAAATGATAATAGAATTCACTATTTAATATTTATTAAGTACATATAAACGAATAAGTAACAATAAAATCATTCTTATATAAAAAAACAAATCGTTAATTTGTGTGCCATTTCACATGTGTTAGCCGAGTTTTAATCAGCTGATTGCATTGTTCACATATTGTAGCCAAATTCCAATCCATTGTTCACCGATTGTACACGCTGCCAATGTAAACTAGCAACGTGAATTTCAAATTTTTAAAAGCTTCAATCTAAGCCAAGCTGACATTGTAAGCCCGCTTACTCTCTTAATGATCTTACAGAGGAAAATAGTTTTTATATGTTAAACATTGCATACGGGGAAAAAAGCTCGTATCTTTGTGGGTTTGTTTGTTGGTATACCAAGTGGATATGTATCGGAGAAACTAAGAGACAATGGATTCATGTTCGTTTCGACATAAAAAAATGTCGACCAACGTTTTGTTTTAGTTTTTGTTTCATAAATTCATTGTTTTGATAGTTTCTTACAGCCATAAAAAGTGGCGGTTCTCTTAAAGAAATGGAAAAGTTTTTGTGCACATCAAGTAAGTAATATTCGCAGAATTAATGGCCAATTTTATAACAACTCAATATCGTTTTAGCCCAAGCCAACGGTGCTTCTACTTAAACGTGCGGCACTGACGCCAAAGGCAGACAACATATTGCTTTTTTTATAAAAAAAAATAAATGGATCAATGATCATTGCTTGCACGAAAAAATTGCAGCACCTTTAGCATAATATGAAAGGTTGCTAACATTTTTATTGTGTTAAGAGCTGGTAGTGAGTCAAAGCATATTATGAATTGTCCTCGCTTGACTTTTAAAATTAGAATAGCTTCAAATATTGCTATAATTTCAGATGAAAATACAGTTAAATATGGGGAGATAGGAGATTTTTTACGAAGTGAACTGAAATAAGTGTTTATAGCTTTGCAGTTGACAGCCCGAGAGGGAGCTTTGTTTTTGCTTTTTTTTTAGGAGTTTAGTATCAATTTAGTAGATAATATGATCTAGAGCAGTGGTGGCCAACGCAATAGTATGCACCTTAAGGTTGTGTGCGTGAACATTCTCTGAAAACTCTGTTGGCAGAGCGAGCAAGCAAGAGCGAGCAGAGTGTACGTACACGAAAGCAAGAGCGAGAGGTTCGCCGACGTCGCAGCAGGTAGCCTATACTCAGAGCATTGCGACGTCAACTTTGGCCACCACTGATCTAGAGTGTAATGTTTTTTGTTTTGATTAGGTGCCTTGCAGTTTTTTACGATTTTATAGAGTGGAGAGTTGAAGTTGTTTAAGATTGAGTTGAAAAGTTTGGTTGTAAGGTATTTTCCTATTAAATTAGCCTCAAAGAGTATATTTTTTGTTGTGGTCGTTCTAAGTGCGCCGAGTGAGGTTCAGACCACTGAGTTATTTTTTTAAAGAGCTTTTCGGAACTGTGCCATACAGGGGTAGAGCATAATCGATCCTTTGATTTTTAAAGCCTTAACTATTGTAGAACTGAACAACTCAACCGTTCTTGTTCGCTGTCGCACTCAGACTGACTCTTCGATCAGTTTCTCCTTTATTGCATGTTCGACTGCTTCGCTCGTCTTGCACATATTGCGTTCTTAACGAAGCCTTCGATATGTTACAGTTATATTATATTATATACAATGGGATGCTTATATCTATTTGGTACAGTGTGGTCTTACATGCTAGTTATTGCTACACTATTGATATAAGGGAAAGTGTACTGTAATTGAATTACAACCAAATGGTAATTTTATGATGGGTTAGTTTAGGGAGGGATATATTTACACTCGATACCGAAGGTAAAGAGTATATTGGGTTTGTGCAATGTCCGTCATGGTGTCTGTCCGTCCATCTGTATGAACGCAACTTCACACCCTTCAAGCTAGAGACTTGAAACTACGATGGCAAATCGATAAATTTGATAAGTCAAAATAGATTGATAAATCGACTTATTCCGCACATCCTTACAGCTAGAACTACCAAATTTTGTGCGAAGACAGCTACCAGCATCCGTCAAAAATTTTGTAGTCACGCCCTCCCATTCCACCCCCGACCCCCCCGCATTTGCAAATCAGAAACGGCTATATCTTTCTCAGTTTTTGAGCTATAGCCACCGAATTTGGTGACAAAAAACTGCATCAAAGCTTTGGATGCCACGTCCACCCATACCACCCTAGTAACCTCCAAAAAAGGGAATGCGTGTATCTTTTAGAGTTAGTGAGATAGAGTCACCAAATTTAGTAGGAAGATAGCTGGTAACGACCCCCAAAGATCTGCATTTCGGAGCCACACCCTCCTGTCCCACCCCTAGCCCTCTTTCTACAAACTTTGAACTAGAGCAGTGGTGTCCAAACGCACACAATGAAAGAGTTGCGCTTGTGTGCGAAAGCAGCGAAACACGAAGGCAACGAGACGTTTTACTGCTTCACCAAACACATGAGTCGCGAGGGCAAATGCAGCCGAACACGCAGCAAATGCAGCCGAACATGCGCATCGTGAGAGAACAAGCTGAAGAGCGCTCTATTTATAGAACACACATATTCTCTCTCTCTATACATGTGTCGGCTGCGACGCCTGCAGAATTATTTTTTTCAACCACGCGTGGTCGACTTTTCGCATTTTGGACACCACTGAACTAGAGTCACCAAAATTGGTTGGAAGATAGAGATCCCACAAAGATCTACAGCAACGCCCACCGACAACACCCCCAGCCCCACTTTTCTTCCTTCTACATCTTTATCAGACAATCTTTGAGACAGCGTGCATCCCTGCCGCATCCGTACCTCTTTACCTGTTTTAACACTGGTATCAAGTATATCGCAATCGGTTGCGTCTGTTTCTACTTGTTTTTATTAATTTGAGGTTAAAATTTAATTTATAAAACAAAGTATTATTATTAGGTAGATAAACAACACTTTGTCAAAATACTTATGCCATCTAAGGAGTTTCTTTATTTTTAATTTTAAATAAAAAAAAAAAAAAAAAGGAAATGTTAAATTTATATTTAAATACATTATTGCTAATTATAATAAATAAAATCGATTAGTGTTGTCTCTTAAAATAAGAAAAAATTGAAAAGAAACTGATGCATTGCTATTAGAGGCTGTAAAAGGCCCGGCCCGGCCCGGCACGGTTTTTTTTCACAGAAGCCCGGCCCGAAAGTAGTACATACAAAATTTTTCCATACTTGAATTTTTAATATTTTTACCAATACCATAGCCCGATGTTGAAAACAGCCTTTCGCTAGTTGCCGAACTTGCTGGAAAAGCAAGTACAGCAAGACCTCGCTTTGCGTCGTTTCGCTTTGCGTTTTTTCGATGTTGCGTCGCTGCTGAATTAACACCAATTTTCACTTTGCGTCGTTAGAATTTCGAATTGCGTCGCTGCTGAACTAGTTCTTTTTACCAATCTACAAAGTGAAGTTAGTTACGCTTACAAGTTATCGCGTCACTTCATCATTTAATTTAGCTTAAGAGTCTAATTTTGAAGGTATGGATGAGCCGGACATAGATGAATTGCTAACCTCGCACAACCAAGAAATATCAAATGAAGAACTATTGCAACTGGAATTGCAATCTGCTCATGAAGATGACAGTGACCATTCAACACAAATCTCCGAACAAGAAAATTTAACATCCAAGCAAATTTCCAGAGCAATGTGTTTAATTGACGAAGCTATGTTGATTTTTTTAAAAAACGATCCTGACAGCGGGAGGAGTTTTAAAGTATCGCAGGCGGAGGCTTCAAATATCAGCTGCTATAAAGAAATGTACTTAACTTTAAAGAAAAAAGCTGTTCAGCATACAATAGACGAATTTTTTGAGAAATAAAAGCAAATATGATTAATTTTTATTTTGTTTTTTATAAATTAAGTGAATATTTTATTTTGTTTTCATTGAATTTGTTTTGTTTTTTGTTTTTATTATGTATGTAATAAACATGAATAGTATTTTTGTTTTGGAAATGTTTACTTTGTTTATTTTTCTTTTTAAAAAGTAGTATTTTCGTAACCCCGGAACCTATCTTCGAATCTTACATGGCTTGCCATAGAAAATCATTATTCACTTTGCGTCATTTCAGTTTGCGTCCTGTTTTTTTGGAACGTAACCACGACGCAAAGCGAGGTCTTGGTGTATTTACTTTTCTAATATTTTAATTAAATTTAAATCAGCCATTAGCCATCAGTCGGGATTTTACGGGCCTTATCGGGCCGGGCCTTTTAGCTTAGGCCCGCACGAAACTCAATTTTGAGGCCTGGGCCCGCTCCAGGCTTGTGCAAGCCCGCGGGAAACAAAAAAAAAAGCACGGCCCGCGCCCACCTCTTACCGCTATTTCTAAATTTATATGCTCATCGCTGTAACACATAAAATCCGAATTCATATTTATTTTAAAAAGCTTTCAAACAACTAGCATTTCTGCATCACTAGTTTTGTCGAAGTGGTTGAATATAAGGTTGTATTTGCCAACATTCGGATATTTTGTTAATCCTTTTATTTCGCTAACGGAGAAGAATCTTTATGCTCCGAAGGTAAAGAAGGTAAAGAGTATATTGGGTTTGTGTAATGTCCGTCTATCCATCCGTCCGTCTGTATGATTTTTTATTGTCTTGAGCAAAGTCGTAGTTATTTAACAGGTTAGAAATACATCTAAAAAATCAGGGTGTCAAACCGATACGAATTTCGGTTCCGGTTCTGATTCGGTTTGACACCCTGGAAAAAATACATCTTAAGTATCAAAATCTAAATTTCAAAATTTCTTTGCACTGTTCTGTTTTGACACTCAGCTCAGTATTCACAAGTTAGTATTTGCCAGACTTTTATCTTTGTACTGTCCGTCTATCCGACCGCTCCTACGTATGATCACAATTTCATGCGACACCTTTAAAATAAGAGACTTGGAGCCAACAAGAATACATACAGATAGAGCCCAAAATCATACTGCCAGTTGGATTTTTCAAATCCAGTCGACCACTCTCTCAGTGAGCGCATTTGGTAACCATTTGGCTCGACGTGCAAGGCGCGAAAAAAATGCAAGTCATTCTGCTTGCTGGCTGCCACTGCGTAACAGAGTCAGCCAGCCATTTTGTGTGTATGCGCTCGTATGCCAGCGATTTCCTAGCGCGCAGACCCTTGTTTTTTGGGATGATCGCCTGTTACTTCATGTTTATCTGCGTGTGTATTCTTCATATGTTCCTCCTTCCTTTTCGTTTTTTGTGTAACTAGCTGTATAACTACAAAACACTAGAGCATATGCATACCAACATACATATAGTTACATATATATATACTAGTTAGTGCCCCGCTTACTTCGCTGCGCGGATAGTTTATAAAAAAATTTTGAAACAGAAGATAGATATAACATAAATAAATTAGAAAATATTTCACAAAATATTAAAGCAATATTCTCTTTTCACCATTGAGGTAGAGAATCAGACTCGATACCGAAGGTAAAGAGTATATTGGGTTTGTGCAATGTCCGTCATGGTGTCTGTCCGTCCGTTCGTCTGTCTGAAAGTTCGCAACTTTTTTCCACACCCTTCAAGCTAGAGACTTGCAAATATCTTAATCTATGGCCGGGACAGATCAAGTTTTAAGATTTGAGTTCTACGATAACTGGGAGGCTGGCAAATCGATAAATTCGATAACTTAAAATCGATAATTCCGCACACCCTTACAGCTAGAGCCACCAAATTTGGTAGGAATATAGAAATTAACATCCCAAAAAGATCTGCAGGAATAATTTGGATGCCATACCCACCCATAACGCACCCAGCCCCCCTTCCCCCACTTTTAACAAACTTTGAGCTAGTGTCAACAAATTTGGAAGGAAGATACCTGAAACTGTTGCTGCTGTGGCTGCAGTGCACAGTGGTTGGGCTTGTATGGAGCCGCGGCCATAAATACTTCCCGTTGAGATATCGACTTTATCGATTTTACCAAAAATCTATAAAAATATTTTAAATATGTTGTAAAAAAAATTGGCCACATCGGATGACTATATCCGATAGCTCCCATATAAACCATCGGTATGAAACTATTGATTTACTATATAATATCAACTGCCATTGCAACAATTGCAAAAAAAAACACGTTAACAAATACATATATAAGTTTCAAACATTAGTCATTTTATTATAACATTTACATATATAAACAAAATAAGATTCATAACAGGGGCTTGGTAAAAATTAATCAGACTCTTCTAACAAATCTAATGCAGACTTCATTAAGTTAGAATTATGTTTGCATGGCAATTTCCTTAGTCCCGTAATAAAGGGATCGGAAGATAAAAAAAAGTCTGTTTATTAGATCCGTGTTTGTTGAAATTCGAGATGTCTTTCTAGTATGCTGCTTTCTAAATAGTTTTATGCCTTTGTTTCGCGACTCCGCAGCTTCTTCCGATAGTTCTCCAATTGAAACAAGTGCAATTATGTTATGAAAAAAACCTAACTTAACTCCGCTGCGCTGCAAAAATATACACATGATCACGCTTTGCATTCTATTTTTAGAAAGTCCCGTTAGATTTCCAGACAAAACCGGTTTGCCATCAAGAAGTTTGGACTTTTAAGAGATAATTTGTATACATTGTTTCCAAATATTTTGTGATAGATTTTTTGATTTATGGCCTATGGGCGCAACCACTGTGCAGTGGCTGCATATAAAACTATGGCAGCGCCACAGCAGGCAAAGCACCCCAATAATTTTGTCCGTTCATTCTTGTATCACTTTTAGAAATGAAATGAAGCAATGCGCAAATGGCACACTAAAGTAAAAATTTAAAAATTCCCTGAGAGTGAAAGAGTTATTTATGTGAATTGATCTCATCTACAGAACAATATCACATTTTCATGCTCTTAAGCCAATCGCATTCCTCTTAGTCCTCCTTTGTTGTTTCAAATTCGTGTGTGCATACAACGGCTTATAATAAGCCTGAAGCGATCGACAAAAACAGCAACAACAAATCTTTTGCATTCACAGTTATATTTATACCCTGAAATGGGTAAAAAAAAATGGTATAATTGTTTTGTGCAAAAGTATGTAACAGGCAAAAAGAAGTTACGACTGCTAAAGGTGAACTAATTAATTGAAAATGCGCTGTGCAGTTTTTAGATGAAACAATTATAACAAATTGTTCTTAAAATTGTTATTATTGTTTCATCTAAAAGCTGCACAGCGCATTTTCAATCAATTAATTCACTTTTAACACTCGTAGCTTATTCAAATCCACTACAATGCACTATGGTCCAGCCGACCACTTTTTTCACTTGCAAAATTTAATAATAATTTAACAATTTGTCTTGAAAGTGATAAAAAAAAACTGTTTAAAACCAAGTTTAGCTATGCAATCTTTTCATTGGGGTTTGTACTTCGTTCTTTGTAATGTGTCTTGTTTGTATTATCTGTGGTGTCTTCGTAATTTTATGTAAAAGCGTGTCGTCTTACATGTGTTAAATCCAATTTTTAAAAAGGCATATAAAACGATTCCGACCTATTCCGGTCTTGCCACAAATTGCGTGTCGTAGATTAACAAATTCCTGTTGTAATGCATGTTTTAAGTTGACTTGGACTTACTTGGTTCTCTTTTAATTTGCATTAATAGATCATAACCTCAAATTCAGCAATGCGGAATTGTTTGTTTTGTGGAGGTCAGAGAAAACAAAAGCATCCAAGAAAAATGCCGTGGTCAGATTTATGAAATCAAAACTCTGTGGCGAAATTTCAGATGAAATGGCTAAGGCTGTGACAGATGCTTCAAGAAGATTTTTTTTTTGCCAAGCGATTTTCTCCTAGCAAAATTAAATTTTTTATTTTTTTTGATAAAATTAACTTTTATTTGGCGAGTCACTCCATTATTATTTAAGAAAAATTTAATAAAAAAAATTTGCTCAATTCTTGTTGTGTTATTCCCTATTAAATATACCTTTACTCTGCATTATTAAAATATAGGCGGTGCCACACCCATATTTCTTGTTTATAAACTTCCTACTGATTATATATATCGAATGCAAAAAACCAAGTCAAAATATCTTGCTTCGTTCGCGAGTTATTAATTTTGACAAAAAAAAATGGTCGGCTGGACCATAGTGCAATGTCTGTATGCAATATGAAAATCATACCCAACCGGTCACATGCGCAATGCGTTATCGGTATTTTTTGTATCATGATTTCGGCTCACTCTCTTATGTATGCGCGCGCTCTGCAAGTCAAACAAAGAGCGTAGTATCGCTGCCTTCTTCGCACGCACTGAATCAAAGCAAAACATATTTAAGAGGCTGCAGTTAAGTGAATTGCATAGCCTAAACTCACACGAACTTTAGCCTTTAGCTTTGATTTAGTGAGTGCGGAAGAGGTAGGGTTATTGGACTTTATGATTGACATGCAATGCGCGCACATAAAATAGAGAGTGAACAAATTAGCAACAACAAAGGAGCATGATCGGAGTGAGATTTCAAATTATCTAATTATCATAAGAGCAACGCGCGCGCTTTGTTAAGTTTTAAGCGGCTCTTTGAGTTTGCGACGAAGAGCGTGGATCACACGTACGACGCAGGCATGCATAGATTTGTATACAAACTTATGTGAACGGCCTTTGCTTGTTCGAAATTGTATATTAGTAATGTAAGTGTGTAACGTCTTCTCTAAGTTATATTAGCAGCAAGTAGGCAAATCCACCCCCACAGCATATGTATTTTACTGTCTAAAATTTTTCTAGATGCACGAAGTTTTGTTTTGTTGTTGTTTTTTTTAAATCAACGACACCAACAAAAAGTAGCAGTGCGGGCTGAACAACAGCACTAACACCAACAACAAACGCTACTTGGGTCGTTAATCAATTGTCAAAGGCACACAAATCTGAAAGAAAAACCATGTGCACTGTGCGAAGTGATACATGTACATAAAATAATGAAACTTAAATTTTCGCGACGCGAAGGCGTCACTGCGCATTTGTTTTGTTCTTGTATTCTCGCTCGCGATCAAACCCTCAGCTTGTGCGACAATCAGGCGCCAGTAGTGGAATGGGTAATGTGTTTTGTTTTTGGAATGGGTCAAAGTGCTCCAAAATGTATGGGAGGTACTCGAAGGAGTTGTCCAAAATAAAATTCCTTTCTTAGTGCTCACTTACTACCTGCATGGAATATTGTGTGAAAATTTTAGCCTTCTTGCTCTTTTCGTTTAGGCTGTGGATCCTCCATTCTTAACAGGACAAACTCTTTTATCTACATATATAGATCAATGTGCGTTTGCATATGTATGTTTGCAGTTTTGCTGGGCCAGGGCATGATAGAATTAACATGGTAGTGTCATGCCGGAGAGCCAGATACCAATGTACGTTGCTCTCTTGATTTAACTCTCGGAATTTTTTTGTAAGTGCGAGTGAGTTAGGTATAAAAAGTGTTTTGTTTGTATGCGGTCTTACCCGAACGACAAGCACTTTGCGACTGTTGATTGGAACCCGAAAAAAGAGAGCGCTCTCTCTGATGACACTACCCTGTTAATTCTATCATGATGCTACCTAGTTAAGTATGCCTTGCCTTGGCCCAGCAAAACTGCAAACATACATATAAAAACGCACATTCATATATATATATATGTAAATATATGTATGTTGGTATGCATATGCTCTAGTGTTTTGTAGTTATACAGCTAGTTACACAAAAAACGAAAAGGAAGGGGAACATATGAAGAATACACACGCAGATAAACATGAAGTAACAGGCGATCATCCCAAAAAAAACAAGGGTCTGCACGCTAAAAAATCGCTGGCATACGAGCGCATACACACAACATGGCTGGCTGACTGTGCTACGCAGTGGCAGTCAGCAAGCAGAATGACTTGCATTTTTTCGATCCTCGCACGTCGAGCAAAATAACCAAATGCGCTCTCTGAGAGAGTGGTCGCCTGGATTTAAAAAATCCAACTGGCAGTAAGATTTTGGCCTCATAACGACTCTATCTGTATGTATTCTTGTTGCTTGGAACTATGCATATAGCTTAGTCCATGTGTAAATCAGACAAAGTACACTTCGAGGTGTAAAGATGGAAAGCACATTTAAGCAACAAGTCACAAAAATTGGTGGGAAGACAGCTGGTGACTTGAATTAAAAACGATCGATAAGAAGCACTGAAGGGCAGGGACTCGATTCTGTTTTTTTTCATACCGTTTGACAAGCAAGGCAAGCAATAGAATGACTGTCACTGAATTGAGTGCAGCAAACCGCTCTCAGCGCTCTTTTGTAAACATGAAGCCAATATAAATTTGTTTATCTGCAACAGCTTTGTATGTCGATTTGAATTTAATGACCAGTGGTTTCCTTTTACTAAAAACTTAAGATTCCGTTTATAAAATACAAACTTTAGATTCGAATTAACAAGCTCAAAAGATACAGTTATCGCTTGAAAAATATATTATATGTATGTACATATATACTAGACATCTGCATGAATGTAATCAAAACGGCAAATGAATCATTCATTCTGAAACGCTATGCACGTTTTTTCGTCACACTGCATAGTGAATGCCAAATTTATTGTCACACAGCATAGTGAATGCCAATTTTTATGCATTCATTGAAATTGGAACAGCAATGTTCCTATTCCAACACACGATACACACAAAATCGTATGCTATGACATGTGTACACGTTCTGTACAACACTTAGGGCATTGCACACATATCGTCACAGTTTTCACATGTATACAAAAAAACACTTTTCGTGCGCTGCAGCGAAAAAACGAAGTGTGTATTTTATTCACTGTCGCTTGCTACTGAGGTCTAATGTAAAACAAATGTATTAGAATAAAATTGCAAAAATTAAAAACAATTTTGTTCGTTTAATATATAATTATTTAATAAAATAGAAAAATATTTTAAATTAATTAAACAAAAATAATTTTTCAAATTACATGAGTTGTGATTAAAAATAATAAAAAAAAACAGTTTAAAAGATGACTATTAAGTTTGTTCTACATAAAAAAGACTGGTTGTTTTAGCATTCATATTGATGTACTTATTTTATTTAATACATTTTTATTATTATAACTTAATATCTAAATTTCTAACAAGCTAACATCAATATTATCAATATTGGAATGCAAAAACATGATTTTATTTACCATGTCTTCTTGTTGGGCAATTTTACATCGTTTTTCCGTTATTAAATTTTTTGCCACGGAAAATGCCCTTTCCGATGCCGCGCTGCTTGCCGGAGCTGATAAAATTTTGCAGCTCGTTTTATATTTACTTCACTCATTCCGTTTCGCTATACACTTCGTTTCATTTCGCATGCACTTCATTTCAGTCTATGTACACCACGTTTCAAATGCTATACATGAATTCTGGTGTATAGCAAAAACCAGTACAGCACACGCATAGTGTTCCTATTTTAGTGTTCCATTCCCCTGTCACTTTTGTATACACAGTACAGTAAGAGAATGTGTACACCATTTTTGCTATACCATATTAGTGTACACGACTATGATGCATCATATGAATACATTCATGCAGATGTCTAATATATATGTACATAGTATAAGGGATATCATACCCTACAAAACGTATATTCATATTATCTGTTTTTAAGTGTCGTGTAAATCAATTTACATTCACCTAAATAAGCATTATAAAATTAACATATGTATATACCTAACATTAATGTGGTCCAATTGGTCCAAAAAAATCTTTTTTATTCATTTCCTTTTGTAAAGTTGGCAATACCGCTAAGCGGTATCGGTAGCCTGGTGTTTATAACACTGGAATTTTACAAGTGCCTATTTTAGTAAAAGTTTTTTGTGGGATACAAACCAATTTAATTTAATTTTTCTGTTTTAAAGTATTGTTTAAACATACTCGATAGCAAGGACCAATTGAAATTTGTATGTCAACCAAAAAATGTCATTCTTAAAATTGCACTCGTTAAAATACTTATGCCGACAAACATATGTATATTGTTAAAATACGCAAAAAGGTTAACGAAATTTTCCCAAAATGCAATTGAACGAAAGAAATAGGCTAAAACCGATAGATGGCGTCTACGACTCATTTTAAAAATCCAAGTTGGACAGCTTTTAGCTTAATTTTTAAATTTTGTTTATTTATTGGTGTAAGGCGGCGATATCTCAATGGAGCGAGCTTGTATTGCAGCTATTAAGAAAATATAGAAGTTTGCCTTTTGGTCAGGATGCACAACCTCACATCCATTTAAATTCCGCAGTCAGCGAAAGTCTTTGTGTATTCAAAGTTTTATTGTTGTAAGTCACTTGCAATTGATAAGCAATTTTGATGGCGTTACTTGTCGCAAGGTTTGCACTCAAAGTACTATTTTTTAAAATATCAATACAAAGTTCTTTCATAATCTTAAGAGTTGGACTCACCTTTTATAAGTTTTTTTTGTCGGCAGGTGGCGGATGTAGGCGGCAAGTAACGGCAATACAAGGCACGTGTTAGTTTCTGTTGCTGCTTGTTGTTTTTGCTTGTGGCAGCACCTACAAAGACCACAAATATTTGTCTTTGTTTTACCACTTGCCTGCAGGCAATTAAATTTAATTAATCCTCTGGTTGTATTGATTAATATAAATGTAGACACTACATATGATACATGCATAGCAGCAGCAAAACACGCACACACTCATGGGCAACAAGGACACACGTCATTAATTACAGAGACAACTTCGTACGTAATCTTCAGCAACAGCAACTATGTACATATTTAATAAAACAAAATGCTACCTTTAATGCATGTTATTTTAAGTTCTCGCACTATGCGACCCAGAATCGACAACGGCGGCAACTCCGTCTGTAGCTACTTTGTATCAGTAAATTCCGAAACCAACTAAAAAAATCTGAATTATTGGCAGCTTTTCATTCATGTCCTCTGTTTGCGTTTGTGTGGGTGCTCTGTCAGCTAGCTTTTACCGTTACGTTGATATGAGCGCCATATACTCACACTTAAATGTTGCGCTTTTGCCGCAACAAGTAATTATGATGTCAAAGAATTTTTATGTTCGGCAAGAAATATATATATGTACATATAATCGCATTCATTTCAAATTTTGACAATTAATGCAAAAAGTTAACCAAACTAAGCGTTATCGTTATCGATAACTGGCTTGTTATATCAGCTAGCTTTGTGACAGTATAAACAATCTGTGTGACCCATCGCTGGTTCTAAAAAAAATAAACAGCTGACTGTTATGTCAGTGCGTGTTTTATAGCTGGCAAAATAAACTTAATTAAATATATTAAAATGTTACCTTTAGCGCGCGGCATTTGTAGCAGTTTGGCAGGTATAACTCGCAACAGATATGTTGCACTGCATACGGCGAGTGTGATCCAGTGCAAGAAGCCAGGGGCAATGGAAAATAAGGCACCACCAGCAAAACACAGCGAAGAAAATGGATTAGATGTTCCTCCAGATGTTAAAGATCGCACGAAATTTATTTCCGTAGAGACTTCTATGCGCTATCTGAATAGCACTGCCTACAAAGCTACGTATGGTGAAGAGTTTGTGTGGACTCAATATCGGTAAGAAGCTCGACATATGTTATCGATAAACTATCTCAAATTATTTTATGCACACCAGTCGTAACCACAAGGGCATGTATGCCCCGCGAAAGACGCGCAAAACCTGCATTCGCCAAGGCAAAATTTCCACCGGCAATCCGTGTCCTATTTGCCGTGATGAGTACCTTGTGCTGGACCATCGCAACACGGATCTGCTCCACCAGTTCATTTCCCCATACAGTGGTCAGGTGCTAAGTTACTCCAAAACTGGATTGTGCCAAAAGAGTCATCTGCGTCTGATAGTTGCCGTCGAGCAGGCTCGCGATTGCGGACTAATAACATACGATGTGCCATTCCGGGAGTATGACTATAGCGAATACTATGGCAAATAGGATGAGCAAAATCAAAATGATATGAACTTAAAAAAAAATATATATAAAACTAACGATATTTAAATATGTAATATGTCTTCGGTGTTACGATATAATCAACTGTTTTGTAAGCTATTTTCAAAAACTATAAAAACTGAACTAAACAGTGAGGATAATTTTTTGTGAATATTATAAAAGCAGGAGACTTAAATCTTGGTAGTCTCGATAATTGATAACTTACCCTATATCGATTTGAAATCCAATATCGATAAATGTTTGTAGTGCACACTCAACATTAGGTTATTGGCCAAAAGCAAATTGCATCTTATATCGAAAAAGAAGCTGCAGAATGGCTGTTTAAAGCGCTCTTTGTGAATACACTGCGTTTGGTGTAACGCATGTAAATTGTGACTTCAGTTATTCGTTGCTAGTAGGTACGGAAATTTCGGAGCTCTGAAGTCTTATCTAAAATATCATGCTTTTTAGATAAACATTTCGTTTTATCCTGCAATGTCACGGAATTGCTATTTTCTTGTTGTGGGCGGCGGCATCGCTGGCGTTTCATGCGCCGAGACACTTGCGATTTCTTGCCCAAATTTATCAATATTGCTGGTCACCGAATCGAGTGTTGTGAAGAGTGTTACAAATTTGGTAAGCGTTGCGCGTTATGTGCATAAGTTCGATGTTAGGCAACAGCATGTAACAGATTTGAGTGCTGGCATAGCCAACATCGTAGATCAGCTGGAGTACATTAAAAGCAGTGAACACTGGGTGCGTACCAAGACGGGTTTGGTAGTCAAATATCGGTATTTGTGCTTATGCACGGGTGGAACACCGAAAATATTTGGCAAGGGACATCAGAATCGCGTAATCGGCATACGCGACACGGACTCTGTGATGGAGCTTCAGTGCCGACTGGCCAGTGCCAAAGATGTGCTTATTTTAGGAAACGGCGGGATCGCCAGCGAACTGGCTCACGAGCTGAAGTCAGTTAACGTGCACTGGGTAATAAAGGATGCCCACATATCTGCAACGTTTGTAGATGCCGGCGGCGCAGAGTTCTTCCAATTGGCTAATAAGGAGAAGGGAATACCGGAGACGTCAGCCGTGACGGCCATTAAAAGAATGCGGTATAGTGAATTGCTTCCCAAAGCGGATGAGGAGCAAATCAAAAGTGGCGCCGCCTTAGGACCGGATTGGCATCGCTGTTTCGACTTGAGCGGCGAGGGCAGCATCGAAACAAATTTGCCCAAAATCTATTACAGAACTCATATAGTGCACCTTGAGCAGCTGCCGGATTCATTAAGAATTACTCTTAAGCATGATGATAGCAGTCTTCAGCAGCTCCGTTGTGACTTTATGGTATCTGCAACAGGTGTGAAACCACGGCATGATTACAAAAGCGATGTACCGCTCCAGTTGGCCGAGGATGGTGGTCTGCAGGTGAATGATATGATGCTTACTAATTTAATTGACGTTTATGCAGCGGGTGATGTTTGTACGGCCGCCTGGGCGCCTTCGACGCACTGGTTTCAAATGCGATTGTGGACCCAAGCGCGTCAAATGGGTGCCATGGCCGGACGCAGTATGGCAGCCGCTAATGAAAACGAGACAATATATCAAGACTTTTGCTTTGAGCTATTTGGTCACGTAACGCAATTGTTTGGTTTTCCTGTTGTGCTGCTGGGACGTTATAATGGGCAGGAGTTGGGGCACGACTATGAGCTACTCGTTCGGTGCACGCGAAACAAAGAATACATTAAGTTTGTTTTACAAAATGGGAGACTGCGCGGTGCTATACTTATTGGCGATACAAATTTGGCAGAGACATGCGAGAATTTAATACTTAATGGCACAGATTTGACGCCTTATGGCGATGACATACTTAATCCAGATATTGATATTGAGGACTATTTTGATTGATATTAAAAGCTTGTAAAATATAATCATTTAATTTTCAAAATATTTTAATTTTAGTAATGTTTAATTCTTCTACACAAAACTATGTTATTAATAATAATCAATCAATAAATTTAATACATTCAGCTTCAAATATTAGAAATAGCATAACTTCGGCACTTTTTCATAAAGAAATATTTAGTGTTTTTTTCAGAAGCAAAATTGTTAAATAGCTAAAAGTAATTTAAGTTGTTTAACAGCTGGTAGTTAATATGTAAATTCTGCAACGTGCTGGTGTTTTTTAAATTGCGTCACTTGAGTTTTCCCTCGTTGCCTAAAAAAATAACAAATAACTTTAAAAGTGCGCCTGCAGAGAATTCACTTTATATCTATACTAACCAACATATTTTATTTCGTCAAAAGCTTTACGTGCCTTCTTAAGCTCCTCGTTCATAGTGAGCAGATCCTTGACCCTGGCATATTTTCGCTGATCTTTGCGCACCAAAAATATTATATCCTCCACTTGTACGCGGCCTGTACGTCCAATTTCCATAGCTCGATGCGTGGTCTCTGCAATATACTCAATAACAAGATCCTCTAGTAGATCAACTGTTTCCGTATACGGATTCTTATCGTCACCAAAACCAAACATCATGCATCGCAGCTCCTTGCTGAAGAGACGCTTGCGCCCTGAATTGGTGGATACCATTTGCTCATCATCTACATCCTCATCAAACTAAAATGTAACAGTAGATGTACCGCAATATAATTTATCTCACATTTGTACATACATCGGCTACTTCGAAGTGTTCATCGGTCGTAGCAGTCGCAGCCATTCTGTTTATAATAATAAAACTGCTGTAAAATTGCAGATTCCAGACTGCAAGGTGTATATTAGAGTTGTGTCGTTTCGTTCAGAATAAGTTCTAGTGTTGGGTTGCTCATAAAGCTGGCCATACACGGTGAAAATGTATGGAAATGTTTTGTTTATATGGCAGCCTTTGTTTACAATGGCATACTTATCGATGATAGCGATAAATTTTATTTTTGCTAGATATTCTAAAATGGCTGGCACAAGATAACTGGCTGATCGATTTTAATGATTTATGCGGCAAAAGAAAGTGGATTTCGTGGCCTAATTCCCCAACTACCCTGCAACTAAGGCCATTCTCTAGGGAAAAAAATAAATGCAAAATGTTGCCACATAGTTACACATAGCAACGAAAGTATGTACCAGCCAGCTGTTCGTCTGTGAGGAAATGCATGGAACCACCGCCATATCAGCCAGCTTTCTGTTGCGCAATAGTTCAGATCGTGTACGAACTACCCGAACTACCAGCTCGATAGGCCTTTCACATGAACTGTTTGAGATTAATTAACATTTGATTAATTTCTCAATAACTGGCTGATCGATCTTTCTAAATTTAATTGTTATAGCTTCTCCAAAAATGTAGCTTTAATTTGGTATATGCCTCATTTAGGGCCATTCTCTCTGAGAAAAGTTATTAAGGCTTGAGAACCATGCAACTATTTTGGCGGTCTTTTTGTATGGGGCTGGTACCGAGGTAGCTGCACTCTTTCGCAAATTACGCAAAAACTGGCTGACCCATTTTAATGCAAATTTGTTTATAAACTAGGTAAAATAATAGGCTTTAATTTAGTATAAGTCGCATTCTCTGTGAGCTGAGTTATTTAAGATATGCTGGATATGTGATTTTTTAATCACTTGTGTTACCCATTTGGAAAGCTGAAATATGCCAAACGATGCATACAAACAATAAATAATTCAATTTTTAACATTTTTGCATCAATTTTTATTAGATTCCATGCTGAACAACATATAAATACAGTAAAGTTCATTGGTGGTTCCGACTCATGAACCAAGTTCCGTTTTTCGTTGCTGGTGAACCGTTGCTATCTTGACACACATTGTTCATAAGTAAACAACACTACTGTCATCGCAGAAACCAATAATTTTGGTATCAAAGTATAAAACATAGTATTTTTTGGCCAATTTATTGTATCTTTTGAAAAATAACAACCTTATGGTGGCTTGTTATTGCGAGTCAAACGGGCCGCTGTCACACTGAGCTAGGGATGTTGATATTTGTAAAAATATCGATATTGATAATATCGCGATATTGTAAAGGACGATATTGATATTATCAATATCGTTTTAAAAAATATCGATATATCGCTATATCGAAATATCGTTCCCAAACAAAACGAGTAATATGCAAATAATTTTACATATTTTTTTTAAACCTTTGATAAAATGAATACACACGACACAACTGTTTGCTTTTCTTATATTTTATTTCCATAACTTTTCGTGCAGTGACTTTAAAAATACGCGTTGTTGAACGTGTTCGTCTGTCATCCTGCTTCGGTTATCATTGCACACGAGTTTTATGGCAGATGCCAGTCGCTCTGATGGCACTGAGCTGCCAGGAGCAATCAAATATTTTTGTGCCAACTTCGAAAGATTTGGCATATTATTGTTTTGGGCTTGCCAGTACTGAAGTGGATCTGAGTCCTTATTTATATTTGGCATGTTAAAATATGCTTACGTGTTTTCTCTTCTTGGCGGCTTGCGGCTCGCTTGCAGTCACCAGTTTGCATTTTAGTGCAGTATCAAAATGATTATTCTTCAAATGCACTTTTAAATTTGTCGTATTCCCACTTGTTTTTACAAGTTTGTTGCTAATCATGCAGGTGGAACTGCGTCCGTCAACTTTTATAAAATAGCGTTTAATGTCAGACATTTTTCTCATTTATTTCACAAATTTTTCCCGTTATGATATACTTAAAATGGCGACGTGATATATCGACGTTAAATATCGAATATGATAATATCGCCCCACGAAAATATCGCCCCATTATATCGTATCGTATTTCTTCAAATATCGATATATCGATGTTTTGATATAATATCAACATCCCTACACTGAGCTGAAGCAGCCACACAAGCGCATTAAAATTGAACGCCTTTTGCTTATAACGTATGAAAATGGATGTTTATACATTCGAAAAATCATTTTTGGAGAGGCTTAAGGAAGCAGAAGCGGTTCTTTCATGGAGCGGCGCCGCTATGCCTGCCTCGCAAGTGTGCACCGAGTGGAAATCTTACGTAGAATTGCAAATCGAGCCAGCAGGTTAGTAATTAACATTTAAATGCTAAGAAAACTAGCACAATCTATAATTTTTTAGGCTGGCAGGCAATGTGGAAAATACCGCGTGTCATCTGCGAGGAATTAAAGCTGCGATATCCCACTATTGTTTTTGGCTCTGTTGATCAGGTAATATTTAATGAACTGAGGGCGGTGTTTACGGTGACTGCTGTGCAAGATCAGGATATGCATTTACCGGAAAGCAATGAGGTCTCACTAGTTGAGCTATGGCCCACATTGCAGCAGGAAAACTCGGCATTAAATGTGGAGACCACAGCAGAGTGCATTGATCGCTTGCGATTTTTCTATACGCACGTATGGATGCCCTGGGATAAGGATTCTGATAACGATCGCGATTGGGTGCAAATGCATTTGCAGGCGCGCATACAACTTGCTTGTGATCTTAATAAAAATCGTTTATCACGCCCACTGACTTTGCATATGTGCACACTGCTGACAGAGGCGCGTTATATACAGCAGCGTCTAGAGTACCTGGAGCTGGACATAAGCGATGCGGAGGACGGCAGCAATGATCAGGTCACTCATCTCAAAAACCACGGAACAATTAAAAAACCCAACCAGCTCAATGGTGGCTGCAGTCCCACGATAAATAACTTAAATAAGTCATTAGTGCCGGTGACGGATCTTATGTGTCTCCATCTGCGGTTGGCAATCATACGCAGCGAATTTGAAATACTAGAGAACTCAGATATGCGACGGGCCTACAGCGAGCTACAAAGCAACGTACTGAAACGGAACCTGTTTAAACGCAGTCCTGAAAGCCTGGGCCAGGTAGCAGAGCATGTGGAGCTGACGCAAATCTGCCACATAGTTATGGTGCCTGTTGAACTTCAGATACAGTTAAATCTGCTGTCGTTGGCAAAGCAACACGTTAAACCACATGTAACAGTTCATCTGGGCAACAGTTTGCAGGTAATGTTCACAATATAGCATTAATTAAAGTTGACTTAACTTTTTAATAGCTTTTTATTAGCTTCACTTGATTATATTCTGAAACCGATTGTTATGTTTGTAATATGGTGTTGGGCAATATAAAAAATACGAAATTTTTAAGCTGCCCCTGGCCAACCCACCTTTTAATCGAAAATATCAATTTTCTTTCATTAAGTCTACTGTGAAGCCATACAACGAAATAATACCACAAAAACTGATTTTTAATATTATTTTGTAATGTATTTCTCATTTCGAACTGAATATTTATAACTGGGACCAAAAACGTTTGCACGTCAGCTGGTACTTAATAATACGAATTTTGTTCCATTCCAGGACGTGTTAAGCATTTCCCAAGCAAACGATGACATTCTTATATCCCCGGGGCAACACACTATTAAGTTTTTGGAGCATCTAAATGACAGCGGCTGCATTAAGGGCCTTATTGACGCTGATTCAATTGTAGAGTCAAAAAACGAGCTAAGGAAGCTTCCTGTGATTTGCTCGAGTGATGAGGAAAGTACGTTGCTGGTTATCGATGGAGACTTCACGTTGTCGCAACTGGTATTGGACTGCCGTAATGTTCGTCGTGGTATTTTACTGCGTTGTGGAACGCTGACACTACGCAGTTGTCGCTTACTCGGAGATGATAACTCCAGCACACAGGAAGCCATTGTTTGCATGCCGCAAGCCAAACTTAAGCTACAGGATTGTTTAATTGAGAATTTTGCCATTGGTATTTCAATGCGCGACCAAGCGAGCGCTAGTTTACGCAATGTGACGATTAAGAAGTGCAATATCGGTTTGGAATTGCTCGATCAAACAACCAACCTTAAATTTGAAGATAATAAATGCAATTTTCACACCTGCCAGCTGGGCATATTGGTGGATGGCATCACCCTGCCCAACATTTCTGAAAAAACCTTGGTGCTTAAACATTTAAGCGAGCTGCAATGGTGCGAATGTCCAGAATTATTTATTTAATTACTCTAATTTTAATCCTAAACTTCCTTTGCAGCTACAATGAAAACAATTGGCTGGGTAATTGCTGTTTTCATGGCTGTCTACGTCATGTGCGCATTTTCAATGAAGTGAAGCAGCTCTTGGCCAGGCGCACACGACTTAATTTTTTGATGGACGAGTTGGATGTGGAAAACAAAGAGAATATTAACTAGTTTGAGGAGATTTATATAATGTAAATAATACAATAAAAAGCATATCTCAAGTAAATTTATCCTGCAGATTCCAACTTCTAATGGTTTATAAATTTTACATAAATTAAAACGTTGCAGTCGGACGCAAGCGCTTGAAAACTATAAGAGATAAGGGACTTAAAAGAGGTGGCATGGGTAGGCATTAGACTTCTGCATGAATGCATTCATATGAAGTGTCATAGTAGTGTACACTAATATGGTATAGCAAAATTGGTGGACCCATTCTCCTTTTGTACTTTGTATTCAAAAGTTACAGGGCAATGGAACACTAAAATAGGAACACTATGCGTGTGTTGTACTGGTTTTTGCTCTACACCAGAATTCATGTAAAGCATTTGAAACGTGGTTTACATGGACTGAAATGAAGTGGACGAAATGAAACGAAGTGTATAGACAAACGGAATGAGTGAAGTAAAACACACGAACGCAAAAATTTTCAAAGATGGACGCAACTACATTGAGCTCTACAGAAAATAATGTTTTTACATTCAAATATTGATAATATTGATGTTAGCTTCTTAGAATTGATTTAGATATTAAGTTATAATAATAAAAAATGAATTAAATATAATATTATTTTTGTTTAATTAATTTAAAATATTTTTCTATTTTATTAAATAATTATATATTAAACGAACAAAACTGTTTTTAATTTTTGCAATTTTATTCTAATACATTTGTTTTACATTAGACCTCAGTAGCAAGCGACAGTGAATAAAATACACACTTCGTTTTTTCGCTGCAGCGCACGAAAAGTGTTTTTTTGTATACGTGTGAAAAGTGTGACGATATGCGTGCAATGCCCTAAGTGTTGTACAGAACGTGTACACATGTCATAGCATACGATTTTGTGTGTATCGTGTGTTGGAATAGGAACATTGCTGTTCCAATTTCAATGAATGCATAAAAATTGGCATTCACTATGCTGTGTGACAATAAATTTGGCATTCACTATGCAGTGTGACGAAAAAACGTGCATAGCGTTTCAGAATGAATGATTCATTTGCCGTTTTGAATGCATTCATGCAGATGTCTAGTAGGCATAGCATCAACATTTTTGATGCAGATCTTTGGGGAAAGTTTTTAGCTAGCTTTCAACCAAATTTGGTGACTAGCTCATTTGGAAATGTGAGAATTAATCGAAAATCCGTTGTCGACTTAAAAAAAAGTTTAAGTAATAAGTCAAGTTTGGCCGATATCGATAAAAAATCTAGCCGCAGCAAAAAGAAAAATGTAAAAAAACCATTGAGAAAAAAAAAAGGAAACATTGCTTACGGGGTTTTGTCGCTACGCATTTGCTTTTATTTTACGCCAGAAAACCCATAGCATCCATACCAAAATAGTGAACATTCGCGTTTATTTATTTTCAACTAAGACCAGCTGAAATAAATTCAAAATTAATTCAAATTAAAATAACGACAATTTATAAAATTATGTATAAATCTAAAAGTAAATTTAGGTCAAATATTTAAATAGTTAACGTTAAAGGTCTGGGAAATTCAACAAGAAAATTAGTGGTCCAACATAGGTTGCGTGGATTGGGAAAGACCCAATCAGACCATCGTTACATTAGTAATTAGTGGTTACGGTTAGATAAAGCAGAAATTATCGATCTTTTTAGTACTGGAATTGAGGCCTCCAAGGAGACAAGAATAAAAAGCTTGTAATATTCAGAGCATATAACACGAAATGGTTTATAAATCAAAAAGTTGATCGAGCAACGATCAAAGCTATGGGATAAAAAGTTACATGAAGATCTAATTGGGAAATTTAATATAATTCGACTCAAAAAACTATATCACTACAAGAATACAGCTGAGACCAATTAGTATGTTGAAGAAGATAATTTAATTTAATAAAGTTAGTTTTACCAAAGGGGGATAATATTCAAGAGGTTTCAGTTGCTAAGAAAATCCATGTCTCATGCCCCCGAGGTAGGAATAACTGTATTTTGCTTTGGTGTGGTGTTTTCGAATGGTATAGAGAATAACAAAAGTATTAAGCAATAAGTGTGCGCGAGCACGAAGCGGATTTTTGTTTCGCGGCGGACCAGCGGCAACCAAAAGGGGTCGAAATGTGTCGTGTGCGTTTTTTACATTTCTTGCTTGGCTTGCTTGTCGAGAATTTTGTTATTTTTTATATTTGTTTCTTTGTCTATCTCTTTGATAAGTGCACTACTGAATACACTTTCGAAATTTGTGTGCATCTTTGCTTAACTGTATGGCATAATTAATGTTCAAATTTTTAGTTCTATGACACTAGCCAACAATTATGCCAGTATTCAGTAGTGCACTTGTCAAAGAGACAGACAAAGAGACAAATATCAAAAATAGCAAAAATCTCGACAAACAGGCCAAGCAAGAAATGTAAAAACGCACACGAGTCGTGATGGCACGATTAATCATATCATTAGTATTAATCGGTTAATTTCTTTCAATCAACGATTTAATTGTATCGAAACTTTCGTTGCAATTAATCGCAAGATTAACCGATTAATTTGAAAATAATCGAAATTTTTGAAGGTTTTTTTACGTATGAATCTGCCTTAAGCAATATCGATTTTAAATCAAAGGAGTAAAAAATAATTTATCGATATGCAGTGTGAAGGAGCAAAGTAACTCCTCCACAACATCATTTGATTTATCTTTATATTTAGTTAAGGCGTTATTATCTTTTAGTTCATCTTTTTATTATTATAAGCCATGAAGTATTTTAGTTTAAGGCCACGAAGGTAACAATAATAATAAGAATTATAGAAACGAGTATTCATGTTCAAGACACGGGAACTGGGTACAGGCTCACGAACCAGAAAAGGCCAACACTGATAGCGATGAGCAGCACTGGCTGCCAACGGACAAAACAACAGCAGCCGCGAAGCACCGACACAGGAGCCGTTACAGACAACGCGACAGCAGAAAACATCAGCAACAAAACTACAACAGCAGCACAGCCGAGGCAACGGCAGAGAGCAGCACAGCCGAGGCAACGGCAGAGCGCAGCACAGCCGAGGCAACGGCAGAGCGCAGCACAGCCGAGGCAACGGCAGAAAGCAGCACAACCGAGGCAACGGCAGATCGCAGCACAGCCGAGGCAACGGCAGAACGGCAGAAGAGCAGCACAGCCGAGGCAACGGCAGAGCAGAAGCCGCGAAGGGCGGCTACAGCCGAAGCCATGGCAGAGGCCTCAGCGGCCGAAGATAGCCCATGCAGAAAATGCAAAACGCCGGCGAGTTAGTCACGATCGGGCCGCGCTCAGAAACGTATGTGCGAAAACAAAGTACGGAAGATCACCGGAAAATAACAGCAGCAGCGAAAAAGAACAACAGTGACAGCGGAAAGCTTCAAACGTGTGCGAGAAACATTAAATTTAACTGCAGCGAAGCCGTAGGCGAGGGATAGAGATGGAGCAGGGGTAAGCTGACCTTCGGTCTGCGGGGATTAAATTGGGCGGGCAATTGTCTTTGTTGCGGTGTGGTGTTAGGGTTTTAAATGCGACATAAGAAAATATGATTAAAGAAGTTGTAAAATATAAAACAAGTGCGTTTTACCAGTGTTCCCCCCCTGTTTCTCTGCTAGCAGGCGTGCCGTATGGCCGCAACACGTGTTCCGAGCGTTTCTCTGCACGGGTTGCGGTTATCCGGCATAGCACGGGGCACCGCGAGACCAGCACGGCGCGTTCCGAGGGTTTCTCTGCGCGTCGTGGTGGGTCTTGTAGGTGCTCTACAGTCCCGTCTGTTGGTATTTGTTTCGCTAGGTGGCTAGAGGCGTGCCGTATGGCCGCAACACGTGTTCCGAGCGTTTCTCTGCACGTTTTGCGGTTATCCGGCATAGCCCGGGGCACCGCGAGACCCAACACAGCGCGTTCCGAGGGTTTCTCTGCGCGTTGTGGTGGGTCTTGTGGGTGCCCTACAGTCCCGTTTCGTTGGTATTTCATTCGCTAGGCGGCTAGAGGCGTGCCGTATGGCCGCAACACGTGTTCCGAGCGTTTCTCTGCACGTTTTGCGGTTATCCGGCATAGCCCGGGGCACCACGAGACCAAACACAGCGCGTTCCGAGGGTTTCTCTGCGCGTTGTGGTGGGTCTTGTAGGTGTCCTACAGTCCCGTCTGTTGGTATTTGTTTCGCTAGGTGGCTAGAGGCGTGCCGTATGGCCGCAACACGTGTTCCGAGCGTTTCTCTGCACGTTTTGCGGTTATCCGGCATAGCCCGGGGCACCGCGAGACCCAACACAGCGCGTTCCGAGGGTTTCTCTGCGCGTTGTGGTGGGTCTTGTGGGTGCCCTACAGTCCCGTTTCGTTGGTATTTCATTCGCTAGGCGGCTAGAGGCGTGCCGTATGGCCGCAACACGTGTTCCGAGCGTTTCTCTGCACGTTTTGCGGTTATCCGGCATAGCCCGGGGCACCACGAGACCAAACACAGCGCGTTCCGAGGGTTTCTCTGCGCGTTGTGGTGGGTCTTGTAGGTGTCCTACAGTCCCGTCCGTTGGTATTTGTTTCGCTAGGCGGCTAGAAGCGTGCCGTATGGCCGCAACACGTGTTCCGAGCGTTTCTCTGCACGTTTTGCGGTTATCCGGCATAGCACGGGCCCCCGCGAGACCCAACACGGCGCGTTCCGAGGGTTTCTCTGCGCGTTGTGGTGGGTCTTGCAGGTGTCCCGTCGGCTACTTTTGGGCATCTCTCGAGCGTTTTCTCGAGGTGCGTAGGTTTTGATTTGTATGAGGGTTGCCGAAATGCTCTTAGAGTCTCGGTATTTTATAAATTTTATTGTAAGATGATCCTGGCCTGAGCTGAGTTCTACCTCAGCCTTAGATCGCTACTTTACAGTTGGCGCCCGAGCAGGGACTCTGAGATTTAGGTATTTCGAGCATATCATATTTTTTTAACCAGTAGGAGCGAGCATTTCACCCCCAAATCAAAATTAAAATTTTTATTTCTTTCAAAAAAAAATATAATAATTTTGTAAAATGGAATTACGCGGCTAGCGACAAGCGATTAATGTTTTTATTGTTTTGTGTGTGTTGTTTTTTTTTGCTGGCCATGACGCCACGCGGTATTCGGGGTACAGTCGGGCATTTTTTTCTTTTTGTTGTTTTTGTTTGCTAACCAAACCGCACGAGAGAACTGTCCCAACCATTTACTCTCCAAAGTACAGTAGGATCCAGCTTCCCATTAACCATTTTTTTTTTGCCGATACCCAAATATTTTTCTGCGAGAGCACAGCTTAGCCGACACAGCCGAGCCCTACCGCTGCCGATCAACCGCCGCCGCGTCTCGGTCGCTACAGCAGCAGCCACAACGCGACAAAGCAGCGCCGCAGGCGACTTACTCTCCGAGCCGAGGAGTAACCACTCAGCGACGGAGCCGTATCCCAACGTATCCCAAATAAAATCCTTCGAAAAAAATAAAATCCTTGGAAAATAAAAAAAAAATCCTTCGAAAAGTAAAACAAGTTACAATCCTTCGAAAAATAAACTCCTTGGAAAATAAAAATCCTTCGAAAAATAAAACAAAGATACAACCCTCCGAAAAATAAAATACTTCGGAAAATAAAAATACAACCCGGTGGGAAAAAAAAAAAATAAATAAAATCCTTAAGAAAAAATTTTTTAAGATAATAATAAAATTCTCCTGCAACACTGACGGATAAAACTATCCAGAAATACAACAGTGCAGCGATCAGTTTTTAACATGGGCGTTAAATGGATTTCCTTCCGTCGCAAGGACGAGTTGCAGAGCCTAGCCGAGGAGTTCGGCCTGGGTACCACGGGTACCGTCGAGGACCTGCGTGCTCGAGTCTCCGCCTTCGTATCCAGGGGAGAGCATTCGGAGGAAATGCGGGACCGCTTGCACGAGCTGGAAGTGAGCTATGGGGACGCGGCCAGCCCTCGGGATGCCCGCTCACCAGCTGTGTCTCCGGGTCCGACCGACCGAGTGCGCAAGGAGGAGTACCAACTCCAAGTGCCCGTGCCGACTCAGCCGATGGTAACCCAGGCACCCACGCTTACAGGCACCCAGGCACCCATCAACCAGGCGAGCAGTAGCAGCACCGGTGCCGGAGTTCAGAGGATAGGCCGCGAAGAGATTTCGTGCTCAATGCTGGCCGATAAGCTACGCAACTGGGGTATCGTGTATGATGGCCACTCGGACCCACTCAGCTTTATTGAGAAACTGGAGGAGCGAGTAGCATCATACCGGGTGAGTGTTGACCAGCTGCCGCGAGCAATATCCGGTCTCTTTACCGGCCGGGCTGAAGGATGGTTCCGAACCTATAGGATGCAGGATGAGCCTTGGGAGTCAGTCAAGAGGGATTTCTTAGACTTCTTCTTGCCCCCACGCTACTTTCAACGCTTGGAAAGTACCATCCAGACTCGTTTCCAGCGGCCAGGCGAACCTTTCAGGGATTACCTGATCGAACTACGGCTGATGATGCAGCGTGCGCAATACTCACCGGAACGGGAGCTGGAGAGGATATACGAGAACCTGTTGCCGGAGTATCAATTGTTCACACGACGGCACGAATTTGAAACGTTGGCCGCATTGACCCAGCTGGTCACAGGCTACGAGACTGTCCGGGACCGTGACCCTCGGGGCTACGCAGCATTGTTGCCAACAAGCGCGCCGACGAAACTGGTACAGGCCCATAACGTCGGAAGCCACGGACAAGGTAACCGGGAACCCAGGGGTTACGCAACGTTGGTGCCGGCAAGCGCGCCAACAACACCGGTATCAAATCATAACACCAGAGACCGCGAACAGGGTAACCAGGACCGGACGGTTCCCACAAGGAACACCGAAGCAACATCACAAGGCACGGGCGAAGCAATTGACGTGAAGCGAGCATGCCGGAATTGCGGAGACGTCGGGCACTTTTCTAAGGACTGTCGCAATCCTCAGTTGCTGTTCTGCTGGGACTGTGGCCGCCGTGGGACTCGCACCATTGGATGCTGTCGCGTCGCCAGATCGGGAAACGGGCAGCGCCTCCGTCCAACCGAGGACAGGTCGGAGAGCAGCAGCGACTGGAGCCCTCGTAAGTAGTGCACCCGTTACGCCTGGAGGAGGGGAGGATCGCAGCTCTGGTGACCATAGGGGACACCCCGATAGAAGCAACATTGGACACCGGAGCCACGCGGTCGTTTATCAGTGAACGGTTGGCAAGGATTGTCGGGACGAAGGATAACATTCGGGATATGCGGGTAAGAATAATCCTTGCAGATGGCTCACCAAAGGAGATAACCCGAGCAGTAATGGTGAAGATAAAGCTCGACGAACGGGAAGCAGTGGTGCCTCTGCTGGTGATGCCAACAATCTTGGATGACGTTATCCTAGGCATTGACTTTTTGTGTGGGATTCGCGCAAAAATTCAGTGCGGCCGAGCCTTCTTGCAACTGGCACAGACGCCCGATTCTCAAACCTACCCGATGCTGACGACCCCGTTCCACCCAACGACTCACACAACAACGCAGAATGAACCCGACAGCGTGATGGCCAATATCGTTGAGACAGCGCAGGCTGGCGCTGCAACAACGCAGGATGCAAGCAGCACCGAGCCAGCCGACTTCGTAGAGACAGGGCAGGCAACAGGATTGACCGCGCAGGATGCACACGGCAAGGGGTTGTCAAATCTCGTCGAGACAGCGCAGGCTGGAGCTGTAACAACGCAGGATGCAAGCAGCACCGAGCCAGCCGACTTCGTAGAGACAGGGCAGGCAACAGGATTGACCGCGCAGGATGCACACGGCAAGGGGTTGTCAAACCTCGTCGAGACAGCGCAGGCTGGAGCTGAAACAACGCAGAATGCAAGCAGCACCGAGCCAGCCGACTTCGTAGAGACAGGGCAGGCAACAGGATCAACAACGCCGGAGGCACACGACACCAAGCTAGCCGACTTCGTAGAGATATGGCAGGCAACAGGATCGACAACGCCGGAGGCACACGACACCAAGCTAGCCAACCTCGTAGAGACAGAGCAGGCAACAGGATTGACAACGCAGGATGCACACGACAGCAGGATGGCCAATCTTGTCGAGACAGCGCAGGCTGGTGCTGCAACAACGCAGGACGCAAGCAGCGCCGAGCTAGCCGACTTCGTAGAGACAGGGCAGGCAATAGGATCGACAACGCCGGAGGCACACGACACCGAGCCGGCCGACTTCGTATAGGCAGGGCAGGCAACAGGATCAACAACGCCGGAGGCACACGACGCCAAGCTAGCCGACTTCGTAGAAACAGTGCAGGCAACAGGATCAGCAGCGCAGGAGGCACAACGACGACAACCAGTCTACAAAGGATACAACTTGGAACCATTGGCCGATGCTTGCAAGGCCCGGCGAACGAACCCGTTTCGGACGCAGCCTCGAACACTACCGAACATCATGGAAGAACAGGAACCAGAGCCACGAGAAGTCCCCATCAGCCTGGCTACTGTCGCAACCGACACAGGAGGCGAAGAACAGGCAACAGAAGAACATGCAACGGAACTGGAATTGCCCACCTGGGTCTGTGTCTTCTTGGCAAGGCAGCTCGATAAGTTCGAAAACCTGAGGGGAGTATCCAACATTGCCGAGCATTCCATAATTTTGAAGGATGACAAGCCAGTAAAGCAACGATACTTTCCCAAAAACCCGCCAATGCAGAAGATCATAAACGACCAAGTCGACGAGCTATTGGAGAACGGCTAGATCGAACCATCGAAAAGCCCACACAGCGCACCCATCGTGCAGGTGCGTAAGAAAACGGGTGAGATGCGAATGTGCGTGGACTTTCGGCAGTTGAATGCACGGTCGGTGCCAGACGCGTACCCCTTGCCGCGAATCAACCACATGTTGGAGCGCTTGCGAAATGCCAAATACATTTCCACGTTGGATTTAAAAAGCGGATATTGGCAAATCCCAATGGCAAAAGGGAGCCGAGAGTACACCGCATTTACCGTCCCAGGGAGAGGCCTTTTCCAGTGGAAGGTCATGCCTTTTGGACTTCACTCAGCCCCCGCAACGTTCCAACGTGCCTTGGACAGCGTCATAGGACCGGCAATGGAACCCTACGCTTTCACGTACTTAGACGATATCATAGTCATCGGGGCTACTCTGGAAGAACACGTGGATAACCTGCGGGAGGTATTCCGCCGACTACTGGTCGCGAACTTAAGGTTGAATCAGAAGAAGTGCGCATTCTTTCAACGGAAGCTGGTGTACTTAGGACACATGATAAGCGACACGGGCATACACACGGATCCAGCCAAAATCGCGGCAGTGCAACGCTTAACGCCGCCAACAACACCCAAAGAACTGCGACGGTGCATAGGATTGGCAACCTGGTATCGCCGGTTCGTTCCTAACTTCGCCACCATCACGCAACCAATGACGAACCTAATACGAAAGAACAAGAAGTGGATATGGGGCGAAGAACAGCAAGCAGCATTCGAAGATTTGAAGGACAAGCTAACAAAAGCGCCGGTCTTGGCGTGCCCCGACTTTACGACGAAGTTTACGCTCCAAACGGATGCCAGCGACTATGGACTCGGGGCCGTGCTGACACAAAGCTTGCCGGAAGGAGAACGAGTGATAGCCTACGCAAGTCGACGTCTTCTTCGAGCCGAGGAAAATTACTCAGCTACGGAGAAGGAGTGCTTAGCAATTGTCTGGGCAATCAGGGAGTTACGCTGCTACCTGAAGGGCTATCATTTCGAAGTCATCACGGACCACCTCGCGTTGAAGTGGCTGAACTCGATCGACAATCCAACTGGAAGAATCACGCGCTGGGCGCTGGAGTTGCAGCAGTACCAGTTCGACGTAACGTACAGACGAGGCAGATACAATGTAGTCGCAGACACTCTTTCCAGACAACCGTTGGAAACCTTGCAGCAAGTAAAGGAAGAAGCCCCGAAGTGCCCATGGTTGCTACGGTTAAGCAGGAGAATGAAACAGGCACCCGAGAAGTTCGCAGAATACATACACGAGAACGGGCAGATCTACCGACAAACGGGACAACGGCCTCCCGAAGAAGAACACGTGACCTGGAAACTTTGCGTAGCATTCGACAACAGACAGCGGGTCTTGGAAGAATGCCATGATCACCCGACAGCAGGACATCTGGGAATTCGGAAGACGGCGACACGGATAGCCCAACGATACTACTGGCCAGGCATTTTTCGCGACGTGACAAGGTACATCAGGAGGTGCGCCCAGTGCCAGAAGTTCAAAGTGAGTCAGACCAAGCCAGCGGGACACATGCACACGAGACAAGCACAGGGTCCGTTCGACATACTTTGCGCGGATTTCATGGGGCCACTCCCGAGATCTAAACACGGAAACACCAGCCTCTTGGTCTTCTTCGATGTATTCTCCAAATGGGTAGAGCTAATACCCTTACGGAAGGCTACAACAGCCCAGTTGGAAAAGGCGTTTAGGGAAGGGATACTCTGTCGATTTGGCGTACCGCGGAAATTTGTGTGCGATAACGGCACACAATTCACAAGTCAATCGTTCAAGAAGTTCTGCAAGATGGCAGGAATGATATTGGAACACACGGCCCCGTACACCCCGCAACAGAACCCCACGGAGAGAGCAAACAGGACCATAAAGACAATGGTAGCGCAGTACATAAATGGAGACCAAAGCACTTGGGACGAACTACTGCCGGAACTGAGCCTGGCAATCAACAGCAGCACGTCCGACACCACAGGCTTCAGCCCCGCTTTTCTCGTCCAGGGCCGAGAACCAAGGCTACCGGGAAATCTTTACGAGGAAGTCACGCCTGGACTAGCGGAGCACACGGAAGACCCGACCACAAAGGCAGAGAAACTCAAGGACATTTTTCAAGTCGTGCAACAGAACATGCAAAGGGCTTCGCTGGAACAAAGTAAATGTTACAACCACCGAAGGCGAGAGTGGAGACCGACGCTCGGCTCACAAGTGCTGATACGGCAACATCACCTCTCCAAAGCCACCGAGGGATTCGCAGCGAAACTGGCCGCAAAGTTCGACGGGCCTTACAAGGTAGTCAAGTTTATCTCAGCGAACATAGTACGACTGCAAAGCTCGACCGGACGACAACGGAAAACAGCGAGCCTGGCCGATCTCAAGGAATTCCATGCCGACGACAACAACCCCAGCGACGACGACACCAAGAACAACTAACCGGCAAGTAACAGAGTCACGGGGGCCACTTCTATTGGTGAGCCAATAGAACGTCCCCGCCCCTAAGAGGGGAATACCCACAAAGATACCATAAGATAGTTAGTAAGAACAATATTTGTAATACACCACACCGCAGGGCTAAGTCACGGGGTTGGATAAATAGTCAATAGTACATAACATACCTTTAGCACAAAGTCTTCGGAAGACGAGCCGGACGCACGGCCCTTGGGGGCAAAAGACGTAGTGATGGAACGTCCCTGGGGCCATCAGCCGCGGGAGGAGAAGTTGCGGAGACTAAGCGACGAGGAGAACTGGCACCCGGAGCCAGTACCCCTGGGAGTAAAAATGTACGGCGTGCGAGGCTGGGTCAACAGTAGCCACCAGGATGATATGGACATAATATCCATCAGCTCGGGGTCAGAGTTAGCACCCGATGGCCGCTTTGGAGCCGATGGGGTGAGGGCTCCTCTCAACTGGGATCTGGAGGAGTTAAACCGGCGTACAGCGGAGGATGACCGCAGCACCGTGCCCCGCTCGCCAGCCACAATCGATGAAGAGTCACTGGGCGAGGTGTGCTCAGAGAACCAAAGCCCGATAGAAGCCAACCCCGAAGGATCCGAGGCCAGCACAATGAGCTCAACGGCATACCGACTCGCCGTACGCTACGGCGATATGGGCTACCCGCCGCCATACCCAAGCAGCCCGCCACCAGCTTACGGGTCATGGGAATTGGATGACCAAGGGACCGTGCGGGCAAGCAATTGGTTAGATGTCTCATCGGTAGCTTCCGAGACACCCGTAGAAGCAGCAGAACCCGGCAGCGGACCCCAAGAAGGACCCGACGACGGGGAGAGCGTAGCTACCAACATGCCGCTCGATGGGGAGGTTGCCGATTGGCTCATGCTGGTTTTGGAGGAGCACCCAACCGTCGGCGAGGTTCTGGTCGACCAAATGGCCGAAGTCATTCCGGAGGAGCAACACGGAACCGACGAAGAGTGGACCACGGCACCGGAGGATTGGCGAGTCGGACCAGAACCACGTCAGCTGCCGTCACCAGTCATAGATTTCGTCCGGGAATACCTCAACCAACCCGATGCCAGATTGGGAGTCCGGAACTTAAAGAGGATCGGTCCCCACACCTTCCGATACAGCGTCAACCGGTCGCGGCAGGTGACGATCACCCTTCTCAAACCCGAGGAAGGGAGGGAGTGTGAAGGAGCTAAGTAACTCCTCCACAACATCATTTGATTTATCTTTTTATTTAGTTTAGGCGTTATTATCTTTTAGTTCATCTTTTTATTATTATAAGCCATGAAGTATTTTAGTTTAAGGCCACGAAGGTAACAATAATAATAAGAATTATAGAAACGAGTATTCATGTTCAAGACACGGGAACTGGGTACAGGCTCACGAACCAGAAAAGGCCAACACTGATAGCGATGAGCAGCACTGGCTGCCAACGGACAAAACAACAGCAGCCGCGAAGCACCGACACAGGAGCCGTTACAGACAACGCGACAGCAGAAAACATCAGCAACAAAACTACAACAGCAGCACAGCCGAGGCAACGGCAGAGCAGCACAGCCGAGGCAGCAGCAGCAACGAGGCAACGGCAGAGCGCAGCCAAAAAAAGAGCACAGCCGAGGCAACGGCAGAGCGCAGCACAGCCGAGGCAACGGCCGAGGCAACGCAGAGCAGCACAACCGAGGCAACGGCAGATCGCCAGCAGCACAGCCGAGGCAGCGGCAGAGAGCAGCACAGCCGAGGCAACGGCAGAGCGCAGCACAGCCGAGGCAACGGCAGAGCAGAAGCCGCGAAGGGCGGCTACAGCCGAAGCCATGGCAGAGGCCTCAGCGGCCGAAGATAGCCCATGCAGAAAATGCAAAACGCCGGCGAGTTAGTCACGATCGGGCCGCGCTCAGAAACGTATGTGCGAAAACAAAGTACGGAAGATCACCGGAAAATAACAGCAGCAGCGAAAAAGAACAACAGTGACAGCGGAAAGCTTCAAACGTGTGCGAGAAACATTAAATTTAACTGCAGCGAAGCCGTAGGCGAGGGATAGAGATGGAGCAGGGGTAAGCTGACCTTCGGTCTGCGGGGATTAAATTGGGCGGGCAATTGTCTTTGTTGCGGTGTGGTGTTAGGGTTTTGAATGCGACATAAGAAAATATGATTAAAGAAGTTGTAAAATATAAAACAAGTGCGTTTTACCAGTGTTCCCCCCCCGTTTCTCTGCTAGCAGGCGTGCCGTATGGCCGCAACACGTGTTCCGAGCGTTTCTCTGCACGGGTTGCGGTTATCCGGCATAGCCCGGGGCACCGCGAGACCAGCACGGCGCGTTCCGAGGGTTTCTCTGCGCGTTGTGGTGGGTCTTGTAGGTGCTCTACAGTCCCGTCCGTTGGTATTTGTTTCGCTAGGTGGCTAGAGGCGTGCCGTATGGCCGCAACACGTGTTCCGAGCGTTTCTCTGCACGTTTTGCGGTTATTCGGCATAGCCCGGGGCACCGCGAGACCCAACACAGCGCGTTCCGAGGGTTTCTCTGCGCGTTGTGGTGGGTCTTGTGGGTGCCCTACAGTCCCGTTTCGTTGGTATTTCATTCGCTAGGCGGCTAGAGGCGTGCCGTATGGCCGCAACACGTGTTCCGAGCGTTTCTCTGCACGTTTTGCGGTTATCCGGCATAGCCCGGGGCACCACGAGACCAAACACAGCGCGTTCCGAGGGTTTCTCTGCGCGTTGTGGTGGGTCTTGTAGGTGCTCTAAAGTCCCGTCCGTTGGTATTTGTTTCGCTAGGCGGCTAGAAGCGTGCCGTATGGCCGCAACACGTGTTCCGAGCGTTTCTCTGCACGTTTTGCGGTTATCCGGCATAGCACGGGCCCCCGCGAGACCCAACACGGCGCGTTCCGAGGGTTTCTCTGCGCGTTGTGGTGGGTCTTGCAGGTGTCCCGTCGGCTACTTTTGGGCATCTCTCGAGCGTTTTCTCGAGGTGCGTAGGTTTTGATTTGTATGAGGGTTGCCGAAATGCTCTTAGAGTCTCGGTATTTTATAAATTTTATTGTAAGATGATCCTGGCCTGAGCTGAGTTCTACCTCAGCCTTAGATCGCTTCTTTACAGCAGCCTTCGCAGTAGTAAGTATTTGATTACAATCATCAGCCCATCTCTACGTTAAACGCGTGCGCGCTTTATTCGTTCCTGTTTCTTGTTTTACAAGTTTTGCCTTTCAGTGTTATTTCAATAATTGATAATAAATAATATAATAATTATCATGGCTCCAGCAAAGAGCGAAGTATGGAAGCATTTTAAGAAGGAGAGCATTTCAACAGTGAAATGTGGTTTGTGTGGCAAGCTGTTGAAGTGTTCGAATAATACATCAAATATGCTTCAGCACTTGCAACTAAAGCATGCAAAGGACGCCAAAAATCTAAAGGTTTGTCAACCGTCTAAGAACGTTGACGAATTCAACCATCAAACAACATCAGGCACCGTAGAAACAGCCAGCACCAGCCAAAATGTTACACCAAATTATAGGCAGCCAGCTCTTAGGACGTGTTTCTCAAATGTGCAAAGCTATGCATCAGGCGGTACTAAGCATCAAAAATTGGCACAATCAATAATGGAAATGATTGTCACCGACAATTTGCCATTTTCCCATGTCGAAGGTAGGTGTTCAGTGCCTTGGCAACGATCAAACAAGCAATAAATGCTTGGTGATTTTTTTGATCGCATTTAATGCTTGATGAAATGTTTAACTACTTTGTTTATAAATCGGTATTATTCATTATTTAACATCGAAACCTATTGCAGGTAAAGGGTTCAAAAAATTTATGAAAATAAATTTTCCACTGTATACAGTACCATGCAGAAATACCATCAAGGCATACATGGAAAATAGCTACAAAACTGAAGCTGAAAATTTCAAAACGAAGCTATCAGAAATTTCGAATATGTGTTTGACTACGGATATATGGACCGACACTGAAATGAACGGCATGCTCGGTGTGACAGTTCACGGTTTGTTTGGAAGCAAGCAATTTTCTGCAACAATTGGTGTCTTTAAATTAAACGAAGCCCATACAGCTGTACACATTTCGGACGTATTGGAAAAATCATTGCTCGAATTTGCAATTACTAAAGAAAACGTAATGGCCGTGGTAACGGACAATGGCGCTAATATCGTAAAAGCAATTCATGATTCTTTTGGGAAAAGCCGTCATATTCCGTGTTTTGCACATACGTTAAATTTAGTTTGTGACAATGCTTTAAATACGCCTGAAGTTTTTGATGTTATCTCAAAATGCAAAGCAATTGTAACTTGGTTTAAACGGAGTGTAAAAGCCAATGATGATCTGCGAAGATTGCAATCTCGTGAAGGTATTCCTGAAGGTAAAATGCTAAAACTTATTATGGACGTAAAAACTAGGTGGAATTCCACATATTATATGCTGGACCGATTTATTAAATTAATCTCTATATATAAAAGAGTTCGTCCGCGTTAAAATGGATAGGATATTAGCCTTAACGAAAAGAGCTAGAAGGCTGAAATTTTCACACAATTTTTTATGCAGGTATTCTGTTTGTCCTAAGAAAGGATTTTTATTTTGGACAACTCCTTCGAGTACCTCCCATATATTTTGGAGCACTTTTACCCACTCCAAAAACAAAACAAATTACCCATTCCACTACTGCCGCCTGTTTGTCGCACAAGCTGAGAGTTTGATCGCGAGCGAGAATACAAAAACAAAACAAATGCGCAGTGACGCCTTCGCGTCGCACAAGCAAAGTCATAAAAAAAAGGTTCATACACTCGCAAAAAAGGAACGGATTTCCGCTTCTTAATGAATAAGTGCATTCACATATAAGTGAACAATGCGCTTGAAAATAATTTTCAATATTTTATGTACATGAATCTTTTCGCACAGTGCACATTGTTTTTTTTTTTCAAATTTGTGTGCCTTTGACAATTGATTTACGACCCAAGTAGCGTTTGTTGTTGTTGTAAGTGTTGTTGTTGGGCCCGCACTGCTACTTTTGTTGGTGTCATTGATTTAAAAAAACAACAACAACAACAAAACATAAATTGGTCCGTGTAGAAAAATTTTGCACACCAAAATACATATGTATGTTGTGGGGGTGGACTTGCCTACTTGCTGCTAATATAACTTAGACTAAACGTAACACACTTAATTAATAATATACAATTTCGAACAAGTAAAATAGGTTCGTACACTTGCAAAAAAGAAACGGATTTCCGCTTCTTAATGAATAAGTGCATTCACATATAAGTGAACAATGCGCTTGAAAATAATTTTCAATATTTTATGTACATGAATCTTTTCGCACAGTGCACATTGTTTTTTTTTTTTTCAAATTTGTGTGCCTTTGACAATTGATTTACGACGCGAGTAGCTATTAGCGTCGTCCACCCGGAAGATGCGGCGGCAATTGGAACAGTCCCAACGTCCAGCATGTGTGTGAATAAGAAATTTGCAAACTCGATAAAACATCGTGCAAATTGTTCAGTAAGCCAAAAAATCCCAGAAAATAAAAAAAAAGCCAAAAAATAAAAAAAAAGCCAAAAAGCCAGAAAAAGCCAAAAAATAGAAAAAAAGCCAAAAAATCCCAAAAAAATAAACCAAAAAATCCCAGAAAATAAAAAAGAAGCATATGCAGTATCTGCAGTATTCCTTATTGGTGTCCGCTTCATCGCGGCTTATCCAAACTTTAAAATCTGGCTGCTATAGCCAGCAATCACGAAATTTTTGTTTGTACGAATCTTTCGGCATTAATTAACTTTATTTTTCACTTTTGTTGTACATTGTACATAAAATTACAAATGATATCGAAAATACATACAAAGTATGTAAAAAGATCGCTATTTTTAATAGATTGGATGCCAAAATGTTTTTAAAGAAAACTTTGAAAAAAAGATTGAAATAAATGAATCAAATAAAATCTGAAAAAAGGCCCGATTTCCGGATAGGGGATGTTTGATATTTTTCCGGACAAGGGACTTAAAAACATGTCAGATCTGTCCGGAAAAAGGCCAAATCGGCATCACTGTTGTTTGTGTCATTGAATTAAAAAAACAACAACTAAGCAAAACTTGGTGCGTCCAGAAAAATTTGGCACACCAGAAAATGTTGTGGGGGTGGATTTGCATACTTGCTGCTAATATAACTTAGACTAAACGTAACACACTTACATTAATAATATACAATTTCGAACAAGTAAAATTGGTTCGTACACTTGCAAAAAAGAAACGGATTTCCGCTTCTTAATGAATAAGTGCATTCACATATAAGTGAGCAATGCGCTTGAAAATAATTTTCAATATTTTATGTACATGTATCTTTTCGCACAGTGCACATTGTTTTTTTTTTTTTCAAATTTGTGTGCCTTTGACAATTGATTTACGACGCGAGTAGCTATTAGCGTCGTCCACCCGGCAGATGCGGCGGCAATTGGAACAGTCCCAGCGTCCAGCATGTGTGTGAATAAGAAATTTGCAAACTCGATAAAACATCGTGCAAATTGTTAGGTAAGCCTAAAAATCCCAGAAAATAAAAAAACAAAAAAAAAAAAAAAAAAAAAGCCAAAAAATAAAAAACCAAATAATAAAAAAAAAAGCCAAAAAATACAAATAAGGGCAAAAAAAAAAAAAAAAGCCAAAAAAAAGCCAAAAAGCCAGAAAAAGCCAAAAAAATAAGAAAAACCAAAAAATAGAAAAAAAGCCACAAAATAAAAATAAGCCAAAAAAAAAAAAAAAAAATTCAAAAAATAAAAAAAGCCAATAAATAAAAAAAGCCAAAAAATAAAAAAAAAACAAAAAAATCCCAAAAAAATAAAAATAAACCAAAAAAATCCCAGAAAATAAAAAAGAAGCATATGCAGTATCTGCAGTATTCCTTATTGGTGTCCGCTTCATCGCGGCTTATCCAAACTTTAAAATCTGGCTGCTATAGCCAGCAATCACGAAATTTTTGTTTGTACGAATCTTTCGGCATTATTTAACTTTATTTTTCACTTTGGTTGTACATAAAATTACAAATGATATCGAAAATACATACAAAGTATGTAAAAAGATCGCTATTTTTAATAGATTGGATGCCACAATGTTTTTAAAGAAAACTTTGAAAAAAATATTGAAATAAATGAATCAAATAAAATCTGAAAAAGGCCTGATTTCCGGATAGGGGATGTTTGATATTTTTTCCGGACAAGGGACTTAAAAACATGTCAGATCTGTCCGGAAAAAGGCCAAATCTGTTGTTTGTGTCATTGAATTAAAAAAACAACAACTAAGCAAAACTTGGTGCGTCCAGAAAAATTTGGCACACCAGAAAATGTTGCGGGGGTGGATTTGCATACTTGCTGCTAATATAACTTAGACTAAACGTAACACACTTACATTAATAATATACAATTTCAAACAAGTAAAATTGGTTCGTACACTTGCAAAAAAGAAACGGATTTCCGCTTCTTAATGAATAAGTGCATTCACATATAAGTGAACAATGCGCTTGAAAATAATTTTCAATATTTTATGTAAATGAATCTTTTCGCACAGTGCACATTGTTTTTTTTCTCAAATTTGTGTGCCTTTGACAATTAATTTACGACCCAAGTAGCGTTTGTTGTTGTTGTTAGTGTTGTTCTTGGGCCCGCACTGCTACTTTTTGTTGGTGTCGTTGATTAAAAAAAAAAAACAACAACAACAAAACATAACTTGGTGCGTGTAGAAAAATTTTGCACACCAAAATACATATGTTGTGGGGGTGGATTTGCCTACTTGCTGCTAATATAACTTAGACAAAACGTATAACTTACATTAATAATATACAATTTCGAACAAGCAAAGGCCGTTCACATTAGTTTTTACACAAATCTATGTACGTTGTTCGTCCCAAACTCAAAGAGCCGCTTAAAATTTAACAGAGCGCGCGCGTTGCTCTTATGATAATTAGATAATTTCAAATCTCGCTCCGATCATGCTCCTCTGTTGTTGCTCATTTACGTTCACTCTATATTTTATGTGCGCGCTTTGCATGTCAATCATAAAGTTCAATAACCCTACTTCCTCCGCACACACTAAGTCAAAGCTAAAGGCTAAAGTACGTGTGAGTTTAGGCTATGCAATTCACTTAACTGCAGCCTCTTAGATATGTTTTGCTTTGATTCAGTGCGTGCGAAGAAGGCAGCGATACTACGCTCTTTTTTTGACTTGCAGAGCGCGCGTATACATAAGAAAGTGATCCGAAACCATGATACAAAATACCGATAACGCATTGCGCATAAATAGCTGTTTTGCGTGACGTCACATGTGACAGGTTGGGTATGATTTTCATATTGCATATGGCTGTTGATGCTGATCAAGAATATATCTACCTTTTATGGGGCCGGAGATGCTTCTTTTTGCCTGTTACATACTTATGCACAAAACAATTATACTCTTTTTTACCCATTTCAGGGTATAAATATAACTGTGAATGCAAAAGATTTGTTGCTGTTTTTGTCGATCGCTTCAGGCTTATTATAAGCCGTTGTATGCACACACGAATTTGAAACAAAAAAGGAGGACTAAGAGGAATGCGATTGGCTTAAGAGCATGAAAATGTGATATTGTTCTGTAGATGAGATCAATTCACATAAATAACAGTAACTCTTTCACTCTAAGGGAATTTTACAATTTTTACTTTAGTGTGCCATTTGCGCATTGCTTCATTTTATTTCTAAAAGTGATACAAGAATGAACATAAAAAATTATTGGGGTGCTTTGCCTGCTGTGGCCCTGCCACAGTTTTATATGCAGCCGCTGCAGCCACAGCAGCAACAGTTTCAGCTATCTTCCTTCCAAATTTGGTGACACTAGCTCAAAGTTTAGGTGGGGGAAGGGGGGCTGGGCGAGTTATGGGTGGGTATGGCATCCAAATTATTCCTGCAGATCTTCTTGGGATGTCAATTGCTATCTTCCTACCAAATTTGGTGACTCTAGCTCAAAAATTGTAAGAGGTTGGGGAAGGGTGCTGTGGGCGTTATGGGTGGGCCTGGCTACAAAATATCTTTGGCTGTCGCTACCAGTTATGGACGCGGCATCCAAAGTTTTGATGCAGTTTTTTGGGGATCGTCATCACCTATGTTGGCGCAAAATTTTGTGGCTGTAGCTCAAAAACTGAGGAAGATAAAGTCATTTCTGATTTGAAACTGCGGTAGGGCTGGGGGCGGAAAGGGTGGGCGTGACTCCAAAACTTTAATGCAGATCATTGGGGTTCATTACTAGCTATCTTTCTACCAAATTCAGAGACTCTAGCTCAACAACTCTGAAAGATACACGCATTCCCGTTTTTAACGAAAAGTTGGGGCGGCTGGGGTTAGCTTGGGCGGTATGGGTAGGCGTGGCATCGAAAGTTTTGATGCAGTTTTTTGGGGATCGTCATCACCTATCTTGGCGCAAAATTTGGTGGATCGAGCTTAAAAACTGAGGAAGTTATAGGCGTTTTTGATTTAAAACCGCGGGGGGCTGGGAGCGGAATGGGTGGGCGTGGCTCCACAATTTTTCGGGGACGCCAGTAGCTATCTTCCTACCAAATTTGGTAGCTCTAACTGTAAGGGTGTGCCGAATAGGTGGATTTTGAGTTATCTAATTTATCAATTTGCCAGCCCCCCAGTTTTTGTAAAGCCCCAATCTTGACACTTTAATTTACTATGCCATAGATAAAGAGAATTGAAGAGTTTCAAGCCTTTAGCTTGAATTAAGTGGAAAAACGTTGCGTTCATACAGACAGACGGACAGACAACATGACGGACATACTCCCAATATACTCTATACCTTCGATATCGAGTATAATGACGCGCCTGATTCTCTACCTCAATGGTGGCGTGGAAAAGAGAATGTTATATACTTTGCTTTAATATTTTGTGAAATATTTTCTGATTTATTTATTTTATATCTTCTGTTGCTAAAATTTATACTACTTACTATCCGCGCAGCGAAGTAAGCGGGCCACTTACTAGTATCCTATATAAGCCAAATTCTGTTGAACTATTACGACGCACCACCCATGATAACAACAAAAAACAAAGAGGAAATTGTAGAAATAGTGCAATTGTTGAGGCCCTTAGAGGCCATGACCTCACAAATAAGTGGGGATAAATATGCCACATTAAGTCATATAATCCCACTTACTCATTGTGTGCGACTACAAATACTTAAAATACATTGTGTATGCCCAACAGCAAAAAAATTGATGGAAGTCATTTTAGCTCAACTCAACCTTCGCTTTGGGGAAATCGAGCATTCATATCTTGTAGCAGCTTCAACAATACTAGACCCGAGATTTAAAAAAATACACTTCCAGGATCCACAAGCTATATCCAAAGTTATGAAGCGCATACGAAAGGAAATGGATGAAATTCTTACAGAAGACAGCATTGGGAGTAGCAGTGAAGCTTCTTCTACTGCTGAAGTAGAATTTGATTTTTGGGCGCTTCACAAAAATTTAGCTCATAAAAAATATAGGAAGGACGATGAATTGACGCAAGATGAGCTGAGCTATTATTTGAATGCTCCAGTCTTGGAATTGAAAAGAAATGTTTCTGACGGTTGGGATGAAATGAAATCGGTATATCCGAAGCTTTATATTGTTGCGCAAAAATATTGCTTCTTGCTAGGAACATCCGTTCCAGCAGAACGCTTATTTTCTAAAGCTGGGGCGACCGCAACAGAAAAAAGAAATAGACTAACCACAAAGCGTTTATCAAAATTACTATTTTTAAATTCAGTATATAATAATAATAATCAATAAACATTTTTCAATAATAATATAATATATGTATAATAATAATATTTTTTTAATTATAAGTAAAATTAAAAAAAGTATTGTTTGTTTAAGATTACAATAAACATATACAATTTATATTATTATTAGTAGAATTTTTATATTACTTTTTCTTATGATTTTATTAATAAAAACAATCCAGTTTTTTTTGCCATGTAAAATTAACCGAAAAATCCGATTAATCGGTTATTTATTTCCAATTAATTGCAATTATTATTTTACCCTTTCAATTAATCATTTGATTAATTAATCGGTTAATAAAAAACAATTGCCATCACTACACACGACACATTTTTTGGTTGTCGCTGGCCCGCCGCTTGACGGGCCGCTGAGTGCTAGGGCAACTGAAACAAAAACAGCTGCACATGCTGTTTGCTTTCGCGCTCACTCACATGCAAAACATAGCAAAATACCATTACTGCCTACATCGCGGGCATGACACCAAATAACTGTTTTTCTTGGTATTGCCAATTGAAGTATCTTTATTATATACGGTCTTTGGTTTTACGAAAGCAACGTGTTTTTAAAGAACTGTAAGATGGTGGATAAGGGCTAAGAAATTCAAAGGATAATTCTAAGGTTGAATGGTAAGTATCTTCCGAAAGCACTACAGAGGGTACTCTACTAACATGAGTACAATCTGAGTCCGAAACAAATATTAAGTCTAACATTCTACTACTACAGTTACGCATCCTGAAGGGTGCCTTACTCCAGAATGCAACCGCTAAATACATCAGAAGTGGCTGGTAATTGCGCCGAAGAAATGTCATTCACAGAACCTACAAAATGTGCCATATTAAAATCACCTTCCTCTATTAGATGATCCACATCTGTCGACAATGATGAAAAAAGTAGCAGGGCACTCAAATGGGATGAGTAGATGTTATTATCAGAATGGGGGAATATAGGAACAAGTTATACACAGTGAACGTCCGCTCAATAAAATTTTAGCACATTAAAACTCTAGAAGATCATGAGAATGAATCCGTTGACAAGAGTCAACAGCAATGACAACACCGCCAACCTTGCAGGAGGTGCGATCGCATCTGTACAAGTTATACTTAGAAGGAAAAAAAGATAGGTGTCTGTAAATTTTGTTTACGGACGATAGGCTTACGTGACAACGTCATAGGCGAACATTTATGTGTGCCAACAGTACGCACTCGCTGTTAACTCGCAATTGCAACTCAGTGGCGAACCATGTATATGCACAAACGCAAAGAAGAATGACAAAACATAATGGCTCTTACACAGTCCCAGTCACAGTTATATCCTATCTCTATTCCACCTTGACATCTGTTATTCATGTTATTGTATGGAATGTGACTTTTGCCTACACATTTATTTTTCAACAATTATATTTGAAACGCAGCTCAAATTGTTTACAAATTTGAAATTATTTTGATTTTGTTTGGCTTGGCTTGATAAATATTAATGTGTTGGATCAAAAACAACACAATCATCTATTTGAAATTGTTCTGCAAGCCCAGTTGACAAAAATTTTTTTACAAAAATAATCAACAAACTATTAAACATTTAAATTCACTTGAATGCATACAAACAATGTCTATTTGCGTGATTTATAGAGTTCAGGGTATCGTCTAGTCGATAATCTAGTTGAAAAAAAATAAATAAAAACAAGTGGAAACGTTGCAGTCGGGCGCAACCGACTGCGATATACTCGATACCAGTATTAAAACCGGTAAAAAGGGGCCTGATTGCAAAGGGGTACGGATGCGGCAAGGGTGTACGCTGCATCAAAGATTGTCTGATACAGATGGGGATGCCTCCAGCTATCTTCCTGCTAAATTTGGTGACTCTAGCTCAAAGTTTGTTAAGGGTAAGGGAAGGGGGCTGGGGCCGTTATTGGTGGGCGTGGATCAAAATTTTTGATGCAGATCTTTGTGGAATGCCAATTGCAATATTCCTACCAAATTTGGTGACTCTAGCTCAAAGTTTTTCAAAGTTGAGGAAGGGGGGCTTGGGTAGGCGTGGCTCCAAGATATCTTTGGGGGTCACTACCAGTTATTTTCCTACCAAATTTTGAGACTGTAGCTCAAACACCATGAAAGATACACTCATTCCCGCTTTTACCGAAAAGTTGGGGCGGCTGAGGTGGGCAAGGGCGGTATGGGTGGGTGCGGCATCCAAATTTTGATGCATTTTTTTTGGGATTGTCATCACCTATCTTGGCGCGAAATTTGGTGGCTGTAGCTCAAAAACTGAGGTAGATATAGGCGTTTCTGATTTAAAACTGCGGGGGGACGGGGGCGGAATGGGTGGGCGTGGCCCCAAAATTTTTGATGCAATTTTTTCGGGGATGCCAGTAGCTATCTTTCTACTAAATTTGGTAGCTCTAACTGTAAGGGTGTGCGGAAACGGTGGATTTATCGATTTTGAGTTATCGAATTTAGCGATTTGCCAGCTTCCCAGTTATCGTATAACCCCAATCTTGACACTTTATCTGTCCCGGCCATAGATAAAGACATTTGCAAAGTTTCAAGTCTCTAGCTTGAAGGGTGTGAAAAAAAGTTGCGTTCATACAGACGGACAGACGGACAGACACCATGACGGACATTGCACAAACCCAATATACTCTTTACCTTCGGTATCGAGTATAAATATTCAAGAATTTGCCAAGCGGTGTTGAACTCGTGTCGTAAAAAATCAAATGTTCAAATACGGAGCTTCTACGCAGCAGCGCCACAACTATGTTTACATTATGAAGGCGTTAATGCTTACTTCTATTGCAGGTAACGTTTTGATGGCACAATGATGGTAATAATGATGGGAACTAAAATGATGGTAACAATAATGATGGTAACCATAATGATGACTTTTTTGAACATGCAGCCTGTGCTCATCAATTTATAAGACGTTATCGCGTCAAAACGGAATAATCAGAAATATCGGGTTTTAACCAGGTTTCGGTAAGTGCAACTATTTTCAAATCGAAGGATAGGCTGTTTACACATAATTTAGCAAGTATAGTGCTAAGGCCTCTTTCATTTTGATAATCCAAGCCAATTACTTTTGTTAGTTTTTTGCCACCGATGTGGAGGCAACAGGATGGCTAACAGGCGGTTAACAACTGATACTTATACCATTATAACTATTGCTTCGCCTATTCACATACTCCTTACGCCTAAGCTCGTTAGGCGGCCAAAACTTTTCAGAACAAATTGTCAAAAATCAGGCGGATCACTCAACTTAAAAGGAGATATACTTCTGTCAGTAATGTTTAAATGTAAACTTTTCAACAACAATAAGTGGTGAATCAATTTTACTTTTAACATAGGCACTTACATCATCCGATTAAGTATGGAATGCTAACCTAGACACGAAAATAAATTTATTAAAGACCGGTTTTTCTGTAGCTTTTTTTAACCGACCAAAAATGTTGGCATTCAGATTATTCGCATCGGTTAAATCCAAAATCACAATCTGGTCAGACTTCTCTATTTAATTCAACACAAACATATATGAAAAACGTAAACAACCTCAAAATGTATACGTACGAAAACAAATAAATACGTTGTATAATATTAAATATCAAACATGTCTATATAACTTACCTTTGGCGACATATTTTTGAGTTTGTTTACATTATTTGTTGCCAAAAATTACTAAAAAACACCAAAAACGCCTGTTTTACGTAAACATGTTAGTGGCACAAATTTGACCGAGGCAAAAAAGTGCTGAAATAGAACACGTTCTATTTTTCTCATTTTTTCGTCGGTTTTTGGCCGGCCCTAAAAATTTTGTGTGTTCACAAGAGAGCGCTGGCTTTTTTTTAAAAAAATTAATGAGTGTTCGAACTCTCTAACGATGTGTTAACAATTGCAAAACCATTCAAATTTACATTTTGTTGTTTTGCTTTTAACCGCCACCAGCAGAACAACAACCCTGCAGTTCGACTGGTATGAATTCGTTCCTTGTCTTTGATGAATCATCGATTCTTTGGAATGATTCCAGAATCGATCCAAAAGAATGCAGAAGAGAATGGATCGTTTGTACGCGGCAAGATATACATACATACTTAGCATGCAAGCCTTGCTCGCTCTCTCGCTCTCTAAATTTTAGTTTTCATTTAACCCTTATAAACGACGCATATCCGCGGACGCATATGTTTTTAAGTTGCTATTGTTTTTGCTTAAACCATAATAAGTTTGAAAATAAATATTGTATTAAAATGTTTATTTATTTGTTTTTGGGTTAGTTTCTGCCAAAATACTTGCATACGCATGTACTTATGTACATATCAATGCAATCAACATTTTAAATTCATTGATCTCTCGCTCTCTTACTCTAAGACGCTGTGAGAGAGCGAGCAAAGCGCGCATTTAGTGTATGTATAATAAAAAGGGCAATGCAGAAAAATTGGCATGTGAAAAACAAACAAGCAAGAACAAAACATAAACAAAATATTAGCGCGTACCGTTTTGCTTTACATGCTCTGCGTATAGAGGTAAGCAACAAATACATACACAATAAATTCAAACAATATCTAATCAAAATAATATTATTTTGCAGATACCATCCAGGCATTGAACCAAAATACACCGGCGGAGAAGCAGCTGCGCAGGGCAATGCAGCTACAAAAAAAAAAAGTAAACAAGGCTTCATTTAAGGGCTGTACGCAGCAGCCCCGTACAGCGCCAGTACAGTAATACTTGAGTTTTACGGGCTGTAACGATAAGTGTTGAAAAATGCACATATTGTGGCGGTAGGTTGATTACTTCATTTAAATAAATCGGAAATGCAACTGTGTTTTGTCGTTTGTTTACATTTGGGCAAATAAATTAATTAAAGTAAAATGGATTAGCGAACAACAAAATTTATTTGTAATAATGTGCACAACCAACACCATACTGTTGGCACTTATAAAAAAAAGGGACGCTTCTTATTAAAATATTATTAAAATGCAGCTTGCTGGTTAAGTCCCACAAGACTGGCCGACGCTGAATTTGTTCTCATCGTTTTCAAAATTTTTGTAGCGCGACTTGCGTTCAGACATTTTGCGCTGTTTTACTCCCGTAAATAGCTTCTGAACGCTATTTACAGTCGTACAAATTTAACATAAGATTTTAACAGTTTCATTATCCAACACTACGTACGGCTCGTAGAGAGTAAATGCTGCGGACATGAAAATGTTATTACTGTACTGGCGCTGTACGAGACCATTTTTTTTATATGAAGTTTTTACAGTACTGGCGCTGTACGGGCTGCTGCGTACAGGCCTTTAGGCAAAAAAATTAAACAATATTTAGTTTAATAAAAAAAATTTTTTTCAAATAAAAAAAAAATCTTTTCCACATATTTATTTTTATATCAATCGATTCCCAAATGAGGACAAGGAATCGATTCCCTGTACCAAGTACGGGAATGGGTACAAGAAATCGATTCCCAAATGAGGACAAGGAATCGATTCCCTGTACCCTGTACGGGAATGGGTACAAGGAATCGATTCCCTGTACTCTGGACGGGAATGGGTACAAGGAATGCAGAGGGGAATCAATTCATACCGTCCAATGACATGCCCATGTTAAATTCACTGATATATTACACGCGTTGTCTTCCAGGCTGGAAGCGATGGTAGTGAAAATGGATCGATGAATCCACAGTTGATTCATCGATCCATCGAACTGCAGGGAAAGCGCGCACTTGCATACGCATAAATACGCACAGACACACACAAACACTTACAAACAAACATAACGAACTTCTTTAATAAGTGAATGATGAGAGTGGGATACCCTACCTAGTTTATTTGCTATATTAATTGATTAATTAATTAATACTATTAAACTATTTTTAGTAATTTCTCAATTGTTTGCTAAGCGCCAATTTATGCTTATTAAGTATGCAATTATTGCATATATATAATATCCACAGTAGCACTTATAGAATATTATGGTACATAAGATTCTTATTACAGAAGTCCGCTATGTTTGTCTGTAAGTGTGTGTGTGTGTTGTGTCTGTGCATTCACGAAGAAGCAAAACAGAATTGCCTTGGACGAATGATGTTGCTGCATACCCTTACTAGCTTATTTGCTATATTTATCAATTAATATTATTAAACTATTTTAGTAATTTCTCAATTGTTTGCTAAGCGCCAACTTATACTAATAATAGTATGCATTTATAGCAAATATATTATTGAAGTACATGTCCACAATAACACTTATAATTTATTAGGGTATTCAACAGTCATCATTCTCTTTGCTTAACAGCTGCATGGCTCGACCGTCCGGGGCTGGGGCTCTCTGCCGCTGCACCAAGCACCAATACCATCATACTTATTTTGAGCAGAGAAAATGTTTTTACAACAAACACATACTATTTGCTATGCTAACGCTGCGAAATTTTTTGAATTTTTCGACGCATATAACGCTGTGATGATAACGCGGTGTGAGTTTGCATAAATTGAAACGCTTGGTTTGCGCTACCCGCGCCTATAGATGTTAACACAACAAAAAAGCTACAAAAAAAGCGGTCGTGTGAAGGCAGCTTAAAGGCTGTGGCTCTTCAATTCAGGAATAATTTGGATGCCATACCCACCCATAACGCCCCCTACCCCCACCTTAAACAAACTTTGAGCTAGTGTCAACAAATTTGGAAAGAAGATAGCTGAAACTGTTGCTGCTGTGGCTGCAGCGGCTGCATATAAAACTGTGGCAGGGCCACAGCAGGCAAATAATTTGGTTCGTTCATTATTCTATCACGTTTAGAAATGAAATTAAGCAATGCGCAAATGGCACACTAAAGTAAAAATTAAATTAAAATTAAATTCCCTGAGAGTGAAAGAGTTTCTGTTATTTATGTGAATTGATCTCATCTACAATCAATATCACATTTTCATGCTCTTAAGCCAATCGCATTCCTCTTAGTCCTCCTTTGTTGTTTCAAATTCGTGTGTGCATACAACGGCTTATAATAAGCCTGAAGCGATAGACAAAAATAGCAACAACAAATCTTTTGCATTCACAGTTATATTTATACCCTGAAATGGAAAAAAGGGTGCAAAAGTATGTAACAGGCAAAAAGAAGCATCTCCGACCCCATATAAAGTATATATATTCTTGATCAGCATCAACAGCCGAGTCGATACAGCCATGTGCGTCCGTCCGTCCGTATGTATGAACTACAGTGTGCCACTTAAGTCACCGTACCCCCTACACTCTAACTTCGTCAAATCTTCATGAAATTTCAAAATTTTAAATGCAGATTTATTTAACAAAATATTATCTTAAAAATAGCGTTAACAGAATGCTAGTATTTTAATTCAGTCCTTTATTATAGCCTAAAATCTAAGAAAATTCAACAATTGGCTTCCACAAAAGTCATAGGCAGATGAACTTTATTTCAAACTATCGATAACTATTCTGGTTTCCGATATACATATGGAATCGATAACGAAAAAATTTCGAATTAAGAAAATATAAAAATAGAAGTTGAAACTATAACTTCATAACGTCTGTGAAAATTTGATCCAAATTAAAGTTCAGTCAAGAAAAACTGCACTACTGCAAGTCATTTTAATACACGGGCTCAGGGTATCTTTTAGTCGGGATTTCTCGACTAAAACCTTCTTACTTGTTTTTATAATGCAACTAATTTTTTCTGTTTAACATTTCGTTTTTAAGAACTTCAAATCATATCAATTGACTTTTGTATGCTAGGAATAAATACAGCCAAAAAAACATATACTTACACTAGAAAGTGGCCCGCTTACTTCGCTGCGCGGATAGTTTATATAAATTTTAGCAACAGAAGTTATAAAATAAATAAATTAGAAAATATTTCACAAAATATTAAAGCAAAGTATTTAACATTCTCTTTTCCACGCCACCATTGAGGCGCGTCATTATACTCGGTACCGAAGGTAAAGAGTATTTTAGGAGTATGTCCGTCATGTTGTCTGTCCGTCTGTCTGTATGAACGCAACGTTTTTCCACACAATTCAAGCTAAAGACTTGAAACTTTCCCATTCTCTTTATCTATGGCATAGTAAATTATAGTGTCAAGATTGGGGCTTTACAATAACTGGGGGGCTGGCAAATTGATAAATTCGATAACTCAAAATCGACAAATCCACCTATTCCGCACACCCTTACAGTTAGAGTTACCAAATTTGGTGGGAAACTTTGGCATCCCCGAAAAATTGTGGTGCCACGCCCACCCATTCCGCTCCCAGCCCCCCGCGGTTTTAAATCAAAAACGACTATAACTTCCTCAGTTTTTAAGCTCGATCCACCAAATTTTGCGCCAAGATAAGTGATGACGATCCCCAAAAAACTGCATCAAAACCTTCAAAACAACCATCAATGCCACGGCCACCCATACCGCCCTAGCCAACCCCAGCCGCCCCAACTTTTCGTTAAAAACGGGAATGCGTGTATGTTTCATAGTTTTTGAGCTAAACGCCCCCAGCACCCTTCCCCAACCTTTTACAAACTTGAAGCAAGTGTCACCAAATTTGGAAGGAAGATAGCTGGTCGCATGCCCATCTGTATCAGAATTTTTGAGGCAGCTTTCACCCCTGCCGCATCCGTACCCCTTTGCAATCAGGCCTCTTTTTACCGGTTTAAATACTGGTATCGAGTATAGCGCAGTCGATTGCGTCCGACTGCAACGTTACCACTTGCTTTTTATTGTGGTTTCCTCAGTAGTCCTTATGCAACTATATAGAATGTTGCTTCAATTATTAAGTCTAAAGTCGACTTATTATTATAAACAAATCAAATTAACAACTTAATTTAAAGTAAGTGTTATAAATAAATACTTCAAAATAAGTTAAAAATTGACTTCACTGTACAACGTGTAAACCATTGACTGCGTGATCTGACTTTTATCGTTCTTGCGTTTTGTCTAAGTTAAGCAAGTATGGAAATCCACCCCACAACATTTTCTGGTGTGCCAAATTTTTCTAGACGCACCAAGTTTTGCTTTGTTGTTTTTTTAAATCAATGACACCAACAAAAAGTAGCAGAGCGGGCCCAACAACAGTGATGCCGATTTGGCCTTTTTCCGGACAGATATGTCCTGTTTTTAAGTGCTTCGTCCGGATTAAATATCAAACATCCCCTATCCGGAAATCTGACCTTTTTCAGATTTTTTTGATTCATTTATTTCAATCTTTTTTTCAAAATTTTCTTCAAAAACATTGTGGCATCCAATCTATTAAAAACAGCGATCTTTTTAAAACGGTGTGGCATCCTTTTTACATATGTATTTTCGATGTCATTTGTAGTCTAATGTACAACAAAAGTGAAAAATAAACTTAAATAATGCCGAAAGATTCGTACGAAAAAAAATTTGGTGATTGCTGGCTACAGCAGCCAGATTTTAAAGATTGGATAAGCCGCGATGAAGCGCACAGCAATAAGGCATACTGCAGATACTGCATATGCAGTCTTAAATGCAAAATAGATCACATTCGCGCGTATATGGCAACAAAAAAACATATGCAAAACGCTTTGTGCCTCGCACAAAAAATCATAATTTGTTTTAAGCCGGCGGATTGTCCCCAATCTTGTCACCAGGAAGCTGTATTAGCTATGTTTATGTTAATTATCACCTCACGGAATTGTGCAAGTTTCATTTTGATGCTTAAAGCTTAAAATTGCACAAAACAATTTTTGTCCTGTTTTCTGTCCTTTTTTATGCTCGATACCGAAGGTAAAGAGAATATTGGGTTTGTGCAATGTCCGTCATGGTGTGTGATGTCCGTCCGTCTGTATGTTCGCAAGTTTTTTCCACACCCTTCAAGCTAGAGACTTAAAACTTTGCAAATGTCTTTATCTATGGCCGGGACAGATCAAGTTCTAAGATTGGGGTTCTACGATAACTGGGGGGCTGGCAAATTGATAAATTCGATAACTCAAAATCGACAAATCCACCTATTCCGGACACCCTTACAGTTAGAGTTACCTAATTTGGTGGGAAATTTTGGCATCCCCGAAAAATTGTGGTGCCACGCCCACCCATTCCGCTCCCAGCCCCCCGCGGTTCCAAATCGTCAAGATAAGTGATGACGATCCCCAAAAAACTGCATCAAAACTTTGGATGCCACGCCCACCCATACCGCCCTAGCCAACCCCAGCTGCCCCAACTTTTCGTTAAAAACGGGAATGCGTGTATCTTTCAGAGTTGTTGAGCTAGAGTCTCTGAATTTGGTAGAAAGATGGTTAGTAATGAACCCCAATGATCTGCATTAAAGTTTTGGAGCCACGCCCACCCTTTCCGCCCCCAGCCCTACCGCAGTTTCAAATCAGAAATGACTTTATCTTCCTCAGTTTTTGAGCTACAGCCACAAAATTTTGCGCCAACATAGGTGATGACGATCCCCAAAAAACTGCATCAAAACTTTGGATGCCGCGTCCATAACTGGTAGCGACAGCCAAAGATATTTTGTAGCCAGGCCCACCCATAACGCCCACAGCACCCTTCCCCAACCTCTTTACAAACTTTTGAGCTAGAGTCACCAAATTTGGTTGGAAGATAGCAACTGACATCCCAAGAAGATCTGCAGGAATAATTTGTATGCCATACCCACCCATAACTCGCCCAGCCCCCCTTTCCCCACCTTTAACAAACTTTCAGCTAGTGTCACCAAATTTGGAAGGAAGATAGCTGAAACTGTTGCTGCTGTGGCTGCAGCGGCTGCATATAAAACTGTGGCAGGGCCACAGCAGGCAAAGCACCCCAATAATTTTTTATGTTCATTCTTGTATCATTTTTAGAAATAAAATGAAGCAATGCGCAAATGGCACACTAAAGTAAAAATTTTAAAATTCCCTGAGAGTGAAAGTGTTACTGTTATTTATGTGAATTGATCTCATCTACAGAACAATATCACATTTTCATGCTCTTAAGCCAATCGCATTCCTCTTAGTCCTCCTTTGTTGTATCAAATTCGTGTGTGCATTCAACGGCTTATAATAAGCCTGAAGCGATCGACAAAAACAGCAACAACAAATCTTATGCATTCACAGTCATATTTATACCCTGAAATGGATAAAAAAAGTATAATTGTTTTGTGCAAAAGTATGTAACAGGCAAAAAGAAGCATCTCCGACCCCATATAAAGTAGATATATTCTTGATCAGCATCAACAGCCATATGCAATATGCAAATCAAACCCAACTGGTCACATGTGACGTCACGCAAAACAGCTTTTTATGCGCAACGCGTTATCGGTATTTTTTGTATCATGATTTCAGCTCACTCTCTTATGTATGCGCGCGCTCTGCAAGTCAAACAAAGAGCTTAGTATCGCTGCCTTTTTCGCACGCACTGAATCAAAGCAAAACATATGTATCTAAGAGGCTGCAGTTAAGTGAATTGCATAGCCTAAACTCACACGTACTTTAGCCTTTAGCTTTGACTTAGTGTGTGCGGAGGAGGTAGGGTTATTGAACTTTATGATTGACATGCAAAGCGCGCACATAAAATAGAGAGTGAACAAAGGAGCATGATCGGAGCGAGATATCAAATTATCTAATTATCATAAGAGCGACGCGCGCGCTCTGTTTAGTTTTAAACGGCTATTTGAGTTTGGGACGAAGAGCGTGGCTCACACGTACACCGCAGGCATGCATAGATTTGTATACAAACTTATGTGAACGGCCTTTGCTTGTTCGAAATTGTGTATTATTAATGTAAGTGTGTTACGTTTAGTTTAAGTTATATTAGCAGCAAGTAGGCAAATCCACCCCCACAACATACATATGTATTTTGGTGTGCAAAATTTTTCTAGACGCACCAAGTTTTTTTTTGTTGTTGTTGTTTTTTTTAAATCAATGACACCAACAAAAGTAGCAGTGCGGGCCCAACAACAACACTTACAACAACAACAAACGCTACTTGGGTCGTAAATCAATTGTCAAAGGCACACAAATTTGAGAAAAAAAAAAATGTGCACCGTGCGAAAAGATACATGTACATAAAATATTGAAAATTATTTTCAAGCGCATTGTTTACTTAATTGTGTATGCACTTATTCATTAAGAAGCTAAAATCCGTTTCTTTTTTGCGAGTGTACGAACCTTTTTTTTATGACTTTGCTTGAGCGACGCGAAGGCGTCACTGCGCATTTGTTTTGTTTTTGTATTCTCGCTCGCGATCAAACTCTCAGTTTGTGCGACAAACAGGCGGCAGTAGTGGAATGGGTAATGTGTTTTGTTTTTGGAGTGGGTAAAAGTGCTCCAAAATGTATGGGAGGTACTCGAAGGAGTTGTCCAAAAAAAATTCCTTTCTTTTCGTTTAGGCTGTGGCTCCTCCATTCTTAACAGGACAAACTCTTTTATATACATATATAGATTAGCATAAGTTTGCGCTTGGCTAAAAATTGAGAAATTGCTTAAAATAGTTTAATTACATAACTATGCTATTAACGCGTTGAGCGGCAAATATGATAGTGTAGCAAATGAGCCGGTTCGAATAGCAAATGCACGGCATAGAGAAAAAATCAAAAATCTCGGCAAAGCTAGCCCAACCAAAAAATGGAACAATTTTTGCCTTTTCTTGCTTGCCGCTCGAGCGCCCCCTCTCTAATCATAGAAGTGCAGCTGCACCCAGTGGCGCAGAGCTGAATGAGGTCGGTCGAATTATTGCATTATTTCAAGCCGAAATGTAATGCATTACCTATGATCTTTTTTTCCAGCGCATTTGTAATTGCCAAAATAAAAACGACTGCGAGCAGCCGAACGCAACGAGCTGTTGTCAACTTCGTTTTTGTACGTCCCTTCCCCTCTAACCCACAAACGATTTTCGTCTTTCGCTTTTTTTCATGTTTCGTTTTGTGTTTGGCCCGCGCGCGTTTTTGTCTATGCCTATTTTGTGTGTAAAAGTGTAAAGTGTTTATAAACACAAATGCATAATTGCATGTGTGTGTTTTCGTTTTACCCGCGGCACGCGTCATTTCTACTAATTTCTTGTTTTGTGGACGCATTTTTCGCAGTGAGTTGGTATGTATAAATCATCTATATTTTATTTTCAATAACAACAAATTAATAATAGGGGTTTTCACATGCAAGTTGTTATTCGTTATTCGTTAAATTTGTTAAAGCTTGCCAACTGTGAAGACTCCTTTTCTACGTCAGTTGTTAATCGTTAAAATATTTTCAACACAGCTGATATTGCCTTTTACACGATGAATTTTTAACATTTAATTGATTTGATAGAAGTAACAAGTAAATTAAATTAAATTCACAAGTGTTGAAAAATTCACATATTGTGGCTGTAGGTTGATTACTTTATGTAAATAAATCGGAAATGCAACTGTGTTTTGTTGTTTGTTTACATTTGGGCAAATCAATTATATTAAAGAAAAATGGATTGTGCACAACAAAATGTATTAGCAATAATGTGCACAACCAACACCATACTGTTGGCACTTATAAAACAAGGAAGGGACGCTTCTTATTAAAATATTATTAAAATGCAGCTTGCTGGTTAAGTCCCACAAGACTGGCCGACGCTCAATTTGTCCCCATTATTTTCAAAATGTTTGTAGCGTGACTTGCGTTCCGACATTTTGCACTGTTTTACTACCGTAAATAGCGTAAATAGCTCCTGAACGCTATTTACTGTCGTACAATTTTAACATAAGATTTTAACAGTTTCATTGTCTTACACTATCGTACCAAAGACTATTCATAACCAAAGACTATTCAAGATACAAGATACGAAAACAGAGCTGGTATGTTATGTTAACTAATACCCTATTTCCACTGCTCAGTTATTCATTTAACAGTGAGTTTACAGTAACTGAGGTTCAGTTTGCATGTATTCTCCCATAAGGAATTAACTGAAGTAAAACTGACCGTAAATATTAACTGAAGCATAACTGAAGAGAAACCAGTTCATTTGAACACTTGTTCGATAAAACATCGCGATGTTTCATCGAAAAAGTCACAAAACAGCTGATTGATTTTTAGATGTATTTATTGAAAAACGCATCACTATTTTGTGGCACATCCAGCTCCCAAAACTTTCCATGCCTTGGCCATTTTCAACATAAATATAGAGATATTATACTGTTTTCAAATATGCTTGCAGTTTAATTTTAACTTACAAATGCTAGATAGATCAGATAGACGCTTCCATTTTCTGCTTTTGCAATGTTCGTGGCCAATGTTTTTATAAAATTACATTGCTCTTTCATAACAAGCAAATCAGCTTGTAGAAATAGCATGTATGTCAATCAAACTGACAATAATGCACTACAAATTTGCAATAATGAATTTCGCTCCATGATTAATTCGTAATTTTAGCTATTACAAACCAAAACAAAACAAACCGAACAGGTGATTCATTAACTAAGGTTCAGTTACAGTGCAATGGAAACAACTTTCGTAACTGACTGTTTAGTTAACAGTAACTGAGCAATGGAAATAGGCTATAATTGTTTTGTGCAAAAGTATGTAACAGGCAAAAAGAAGCATCTCCGACCCCATAAAAGGTAGATATATTCTTGATCAGCATCAACAGAAATATGCAATATGCAAATCAAACCCAACTGGTCACATGTGACGTCACGCAAAACAGATGTTTATGCGCAATGCAATATCGGTATTTTTTGTATCATGATTTCGGCTCACTCTCTTATGTACGCGCCCGCTCTGCAAGTCAAACAAAGAGCGTTGTATCGCTGCCTTCTTCGCACGCACTGAATCAAAGCAAAACATATGTATCTAATAGCCTATTTCCATTGCTCAGTTACGGTTAACTTAACAGTCAGTTACGAAAGTTGTTTCCATTGCACTGTAACTGAACCTTAGTTAATGAATCAGCTGTTCAGTTTGTTTTGTTTTGGTTTGTAATAGCTAAAATTACGAATTAATCATGGAGCGAAATTCATTATTGCAAATTTGTAGTGCATTATTGTCAGTTTGATTGACATACATGCTATTTCTACAAGCTGATTTGCTTGTTATGAAAGAGCAATGTAATTTTATAAAAACATTGGCCACGAACATTGCAAAAGCAGAAAATGGAAGCGTCTATCTGATCTATCTAGCATTTGTAAGTTAAAATTAAATTGCAAGCATATTTGAAAACAGAATAATATCTCTATATTTATGTTGTAAATAGCCAAGGCATTAAAAGTTTTGGGAGCTGGATGTGCCACAAAATAGTGATGTGTTTTTCATGGAGAATTTCCATCCACGTCCCACATTCCCGCCCTGGAAGTTTCTCTGCATTACCCTGAAACAAGTTATCCATGCCTTGTTCTCAAATTACGTATTTTGTTCGTAAATACATCTAAAAAAGAAGTATATTAATTATTTTAAAAATATAATTCATAATTGCGCTCTCCTTTTCAACGTTCAATCAGCTGTTTTGTGACTTTTTCGATGAAACATCGCGATGTTTTATCGAACAAGTGTTCAAATGAACTGGTTTCTCTTCAGTTTTGCTTCAGTTAATATTTACGGTCAGTTTTACTTCAGTAAATTCCTTATGGGAGAATACATGCAAACTGAACCTCAGTTACTGTTAACTCACTGTTAAATGAATAACTGAGCAGTGGAAATAGGCTATTACTGTACTGGCGCTGTACGGAGCTTCTGCGTACAGGCCTTTAGTTGGACACAAACCTATTCGGTCTTGGCTGCTAAGGGTTGACAACACGCCAGATTAAATAAGACAAGTGTTTGTTTAGCTACTTTTAAAGGTTTTAACATAGCAGAGTAATGGATTTTCAACTAGTTTAATTTTTTATTTACATAATTAAATCTGTTTGAATAGTAATTGATTATTTTTAGCTTATTTACATAAAAATAAAACTTTGGCGGGAAAACAATTAAAAGTTATTCGGCAACTCTACCATTTATCTGGCAACTATTTTTGACTGGCAGCAATCAGCTGTTCAACTGAAATTGCACCAAAATGGTCGGTATTTCTTATTTCTTGGTTTCTTATGGCTCTGCCATTTTCCAGATGATACCGCTTTTAAGGCGTTGTCACCTGGCACAATTACAGCTGACCACAAATGTTTTCACAAATTGCACAACAAGTAAAACAATTTTGAAGTCAAGTTTGTGTTTACTTCAAAGAGCTATTTTTTAATGCTTAATTAAAAGAAAACAGGCAGGGTACCACACATATTTTTATTAAACACATTACTCCTAACTTATGCTTGAGAAATATGGCATTACTGCGATGACTGCAAAAAATTTGCTTCGGACTAGGTGGCAGCATTACATTCTAGCCTTTTACGGACGAATTAAAATCGTTCGAAATGTCAGAGCGTTTTAGTCTGTGGCACCGTGAAATAGAAAAGGCATAAAATTCGGACGAAAGCGTTTTCTGTGGCACCCCTGCTTAACTCTTTTTGTTAAGTAAATTCTTGTTGTCGCATACAACGGACACCGAAACCGAATTCACTACATTTGCAACCGAAACAAGTACTTTTGCCTTTATTCGGTTGCTGCCATTCGATTTTATATTTTGTGCTCCTCTGATTTGCGATCAGCTGATTTCTAGAAACGCAGCCAATAGTCATTTCTGTATGTTTTGTATGTGTAATCACAATTGACAATTGCAGGATGAGGAAAAATTTAAAGTAATAACGCGATGCGGATGAAAATAAGCAAATGAAAAAAAAATTAATATTCCGTTATTCGTTCGGTTTCAGTTTCAGCTGTATCTCGCAACCCAAGCAAAATCAGCCACCGACCGAAAGCGAAACTGATTTTCGGTTTCGGTTTCCGTTGTATGCGAAAACAAGCCTTAAGGCATATATATGCATTTCAGATTTTTTATATGTTTGATATATTTAAATTTCAAATCATATAAATACTATGTTAACTTTCCTAATTTTTGTTGCACAAGGGCAGACGTATTCTACGTTTAACCTATGCGCCCGTGTGATTTAACACAGGCTGTAATCTTTTTTATTTGTTTTTCGTTTATAAATGTATTCATATAGGTGCCAACTTTCAACAAGAATACAACAATAAGAAAACATGATGAAATCTCTTTTTTAACAAATCTGCACCGAATTGATTTGATTTCATGCCTAAATGCATTTGATAACGTCTATGTTCATGTATGGTTCCGACATGAACCAAGTTCCGAAAATCGGTGCTCTCGAACCGTTGCTATCTTGACGTCCATACATGTACAATGTACATACATATATTAGAACTCTGCTGCTTCAGAAATTTCGTGGCACTCAAAAACTATTACAGCCAGCATGTCCAAAGAGAACTGGATGCGCAATATGCCGCCAAAGCTGCGCGATGTATCAATTATAAATTTAGCCATTCCAGGTATATGATCTTATTAAAAACAAACAACGCCATTGTTTGATCAAAGCAATCCTACCGAAGGTTCTCACAACTCAATGAGTTACGGAATTAACAGCAGTTCGAAGCTAGCGCCCGATGCGGAAAGCGCCATACGACATTGGCACCGTTTTTTTCCCTGCATTGTGCGTCGCTGGTCCAAGAATCAATCGTCTAGAGTTTCGGAGCAACTCCAGCTAGGCGTTCGTTATTTTGATTTGCGTATTGCTCAAAGTAATGGAAAGTTTTACTATTGCCATGGACTTTTTGCCATGGAGGTGTTTGAGCCGCTGGTGGAGATACGTCAATTCCTAGATATGCATCCTGAGGAGATGGTAATACTGGATTTGCAACATTTTTATAATATTAACGTAGCGCAACACCAGCAGCTGCACAAGGAGCTGTTAGAGTTCTTTGATCAACGGTTGTATGCCACAACAGATGGTTCATTGCTTGAATGTTCCCTAAATCGATGTGCTCAACTAAAACGACAAGTGGTTCTTATTATCAGACGTTGTCCGATTGGTTTGCCCTCACAGTTTTGGCCCAGCTATGCCTGGCCAACTCCTTGGCCCAACACGGCTAGCGTTAAAAAGTTGCGATCGTTTTTAGCAGATTCGCTGCTGTCGCGACTGCCACAGCATGGGCATGTGTCCCAATGTCTGCTCACGCCCACTAAGCGATATATAGCCTTGCGCGTATTCTTCACGCTTAAGCGCACTGCAATTCATGTTGATAAGAAACTTAAGCCCTGGATATTGGAGCAGTTGCCAGGGCCCTTCTTTACCGGTCAATCACCACGTGTAAATGTCTTTGTAGCTGATTTTGTTAACCTTAAGGAAGGTCAGTTCTGTGATTGGGTTGTAGAGCTAAACGGTAAAGTAGAGACGTCGGATATTGGACCAACCTTCGAGAAAACGTTGTAATCAATATCTTATTTGCCTTAAGAATGTCGTTTTCTATGTAGCCTAAAGGCTTCTGTGTTTAAGAACATTTTTTACAATTATAATTTCAAAACATATAAATAATATACATAATTTCAAAACATATAAATAAATAGCCAAAAAAATAAATAATATGTTGAAGTAAATTAATACGGACATTTACTTCAACATATTATTTATTTTTTTGGCTGTTTTCACAAACTGTACATCAAATGAAATTAAAGTTAAAACTTAATTTGCAAAAAAAACTCCAATTTGTAAATTGTATTGAAAGAGACAAGTTATAAATACTTAAAATGAAAATGAAATTGGTTAATTGGATCAAAAATCTACCTATTTTAAAACATGAAACTATTTAAAAACCTAAATCCACTGAAAAATTTACGTTTTTAAAGGTACGATTCTCGCACATACTTCCGTGCACAAGTTCGTCAATCGACAAGAAAACGCACAGCTTTGATCGGCGAGGTGACAGAAGAAGTCGATTCCCCGAACTGCACCATGCAACTGTGCATGCCATGCAGCACATTGTCCAGAAGGGCTAAGGACTCTTGCAAATTGGCAGGAAGTAGACCAACATGTGCTTGATTTTCCCGCAGCCGAAGAGCCTCCTCGCAGTGTCGGCGCAAACGCATCGCAGCTCGCTGCATAATCTGCAGCTCCTGTTGTGCCTGAAGTTCAAAGTTGCTTAAGCTACTTAACTGTTCCGGTTTCTCATTTAGCTCATATGTGAGCATCCGCTTGGTATTCTGAGCAAGTTTAATGCTCGGCGAGGTGCTGCTCGTTTTGGAGGTCAGTTGGTCCGTATTATAACCACTAAGTAACCGCTTAAGTGGCTGCTTAAGCAGTACATTTTTTATGGAGCTGAGATTTAAGCCAATGCGACTGGGATTATTCGTATCATTAAGTGTTTCATTTAGATCTGCATCGAGGGGCTCCCAGTCGATTTCAACGTTATGGAATATGTTACCAGCCGCATCATTTGGATCTGCATTCTGCTGTTGATCCAGCCAAACACCCAGTCTTGCAATAGGCCACTCAGCTTTTAGGCAGCGCTGCTTGTCTACAACCAAAATTACTGTGCGCAGTAAACCAAATTCATCTGGCGTTTGAATCTGACGAAACTCCAGATGATGGCCCAGCTGACGACAGCGTTGTGTGGCCTCCTTGACCATAAGTTGAGTCCTGTGAAGGCTTTCCTCGCTGGGATAAAGCAAAATGCGCTGTACATCCTCTAATAACGTAGACCTTTGTGCTGGCGTGGTAACGTTACGGTAGCTCGCTTGCAGTTGTTGCTGTTGTGCTAGCACCTGTCGCTCTGTTTCCAGCATTTCACTGTTGCACTTGTACTTGAACTGCTCCAGTTCGAGACACTGAAGCCGTTCCTCAACATCAAGCGTTTGTTGCACACGCTCCAGTTCAATGTTTGAGAGTGCAGCACGCTTCTCTTTCTCCAATTCGTTGCGGAGCTGCTCCTGCTGCTTTTGCATTAATTCCTGATGCGCTATCTGGAAGTCAACGAGCTGCTGTTCCAAAATCCCGCGCTGACTGCAAAACGGATTCGAAATACGAAAGTAATGAGAGCCGCCAATAACTAAACGGTCCCCATTGAACAGCTGACGGCGTTGTTCAAGAAGCTCGCCATTAACGTAAGTCTCGAAAACTTCGCTGCCTGGACTGACAAACAGTCTACCTGTGCGGTCGTGTTCGATGCTGCAGTGCAGTACTCCCACCAGAGGACCGTCAAGCACAATATCCGGAACCGCTGCATTTGGAGCTCCAGTTAATAGGCCCCGTCCGATGTGCGCAGTTCCCATTGGCAACACATAAAACAGTGTGCCACTCAACATGGGATCAGCAGTCAAGTTAACCAGACACGCCTGCTTCTGATCGGCAGTCAGTTCCATAGCGAGTCCCTTGCGCTTAAGTAGCCGAAGCTCGGACTTTCGTTGATCATCAGCGTCCTTAAGCTTCTCCATCCACGATTTTTGAGCACGATTAAGTTCGCGCTCGCGTTCTGCAAGCTGCTGACGTAGGGCTTCTACTTCACTGTCATCCACAGATGTCTCAATGATTATTTTGCGTGGCTCCGGCGGATTGCTGTTGTTAGAGGAGAGACGACGGTGCCGCTCGTATTCGTTTCGAAGTGACTTTAAACGATCCACCTCGGCGCGCAGATCCCTGATAACTTTGTCATGCGGTGACTCATTAACCTTAACTCGATTAACAATGGACCGCGCCTTGCACGCGTATCTCAGCGTCGCTAGCGTCTCGTCTGCATGCAGACTAGCGGGGGATATAGTGGCCAGCATTACCGTCTTGGAATTTCCACCAAGATTTTCCTGTAAAGAAACAGCAATGAAACATTTATTAATAATTATATACTTTTATGGAGCTAAAAATAAATGGTATTATCGGTTTCAGCTTATTCTACACTCCTTCAATTTAAACTCCCTAAATTTATTTTCTCCATCACCTCCTGTACAATCTCCACATTTTCATTTGAGTCAGCGTTATTCTCTACCAATTAATCAATCAATCAAACCAACTTAATATCTTTCAACTTATTTGCGATAATTTTATCCAAATTTTTATTATCTATCTTCTTCTTCATTTTTTTCATCTGTAGAATCATCCCAGTCGAAACAAGTGGAAACAATGCAGTCGGACGCAACCGACTACGATATACTATACCTATATTAAATCCGGTAACAAGAAGCCTAATTTCAAAGGGGTACGGATGCAGCAGGGGTGTATGCTGACTCGAAAAGTTTTCTGATGCAGATGGGTATGCCACCCGCTATCTTGGTGACACTAGCTCAAAGTTTGTTAAAGGTGGGGGGCTGGTGGCGTTATGGGTGGGCGTGATATGGAAAATACCACAATAGACCAATGTTGTCTATAGTTCATATTTAAGTCAATACTAAATCATATCTTCATTCAAAAATTTTTTTACACGCCCTCTTTAACTGGGGCATGAGAGGGTTAAGAGATATTGTCTTATCTGTGTAAGCAGGAAAGTTGCTTTTGGCGAACAGACAAGGTTATGACAGCGACCGTTGACTGTTATCAGTGCTTAAGCGAAAGACCTAGCTTGTGTTTTGCCAACAAAATAAATAGGTCTAATATACGACTGTCTTACGTATGGCTGTTTTATCGTATATGTATGATATGTATGTATATACATGTATATATTGTTTTATCGTATATGTATTATATGTATGTATATACATAAGTACATGTAGTACATGTAAGTACATACATACAAGACACTTGTTTGAATAGCGCTCGGCAGTGCTGGTCAGCATAACTAAAATCAAAGAGAGAAAAAGAGACTCAGACACAAAACTAGTTACGAGAGGTAATGTTGGCATAAACTGCGCAGCAGCGAGGCGGCGTTAGCATTGTGAATGAGAAAGCTAAGCAGAGCGGCAAAGATGATTAAAATGATGAGTGTAAATGTACACCGGTCTAAAATAGCTCAATTTTAACTTTCAAAGAGCAAAACTATATTAGGGAAACCAAATTTAATTATTTGATTTGATATTTTTAGCATAGCGTAAAGTTTACTATTATGTGCAAAAGTCGACGGTCTTGACATTTATTAGATTCGATCATGCAACCACAAGTTGTGTTAGATATGTACATATAATTGTTGTTAGTCCAACCGCTGTAACTAGTTATACAACATACATACATACATCAAGTTTCTAATGGTGGCTATTTTTAATTTACTTTATTTTATGTCAGCCACTTGTTTTAGCGTATCGACGCTAATCAAAAAACTTCCAACGTCAGTAGAATGTAGAAAATTTTTGAAATGCCACAAAAAAATCAACATTCAAATAAACTTAATGTAAATTTCGTTTAGTTGAAATTAGTATGCGTCACACCGCTAAAAAACATCGAATTTTAATTTTGGATAGTTTTGTATTATTTATTATTATTTTGAGCAAAAATAAGATGCAACCACAATGCGTATTGACGTGACCTTAAATTACCGCAAACAATAAAGTTATGTGGTTCACGGATAAAGTTTTCAAAATATCGAGCACTTACCGCCAGATTGCAATAAAAAGCAAATTGTATAGGGTACTTTTTTTTTATAATCTGACATTTTTATGGCATTTCAGATTTCAAAAGTCAAAATCAAAAATTATGTCAGTTAAGCTTCTTTGGCGGATATGTTTAATATGTTATTCAAACTATGTACTAGAATATTTTCAATAATGGAAATAAACAAAATGCGTACAAGCAGAAAAAGCGACGCAGATGAAGAAATATATACATATGTACATGTACATGTATATTCACTTTGCACTTTGTATGTATAAATTCACTTTGCACACAAAACACTCAAAAGAGAAATAAGCAAACAAATCTAAAGAACAAAAAAAAAAAAAAAAAAAACACGACGACAACGAAAGCAACACCCGAAGTGAACGAACGTAGCGAGGTCCACAAAAATGCAGCAATACGTCGTTCGACTTTTAGTTTCAGTTGTGAACTGGATGCGTAAAGTAGAATATAATTCACCAGTGCTTATATTTGATGTATTTATACGTTAGTTACCTTGACTTGGTATTTTAGAAAATATATACATATATATATATATATATATATATATATTTGTTAAATTAACAATTCGCTTAATTTCGATAGGCAATGGTTAATTCCCTACGTAAATAATCAAAGTTCATTGTCCGATAAAAAAGAACGAACAGTCCACAAAAAAAACAAAGTGAAACGACCTAGTATAACGTAGGCGCGTAACAGCCGACAATAGAAATATTTTGAGTGCAACCTAGATAGACCTTCTTTCTTAAAACAACAGAACCGATGGATGTTTGGGGCGTATTTGCTGGCGATACAACCCTCTCTTATGGTGGCTCCATGCGCAGCGGTTATTATCGTGATTATGAGCAGTTCCCGTATGGCACGTTGGAGCACTCAACGAGCGTCAGTCCTTGCTCGGGCAAGGATTCCTACAGTCGAGTGCAAGGTAATAAACAAACTAATTGTGCAGTATCGGCCATATAGCAATAATGGCACAAAAAAACTTTTACATAAGGTTGCGCGCAAGATCACAATGCGGCGTGCGTCAGAAAATGTGGTGAATACTCATTTCATTCAGCTTTTTGTCAAACACAAAACGAGTAGGCTAAAAATGTACATATTTTATGTGTGTAGTAAAAAGTGTACATTGCGTTGTAAAACACTTATTGCTATTAAATTCTGTCTATTTTACATTGTTTCTGCAATTTTATAAAAATAGCCACAATGTGTTCTGTCAACGATATCTTTCATTGCACTTATCAACTTATTTATGTATGTATGTACAAATGTGCATTTGTGTGCATACTTTTTGAGGTGTCAACGATTCCTTTGATTGCACATATCAATATGTGAGCATATGTACATACATATGTAGTAGTATGTACAAATGTGCATTTGTTTGCATACATTATTTGAGGTGTTGTTGCGGTTTAACTGTTAAAGCTAATTTTAGACAGCAATTTCCTGATTATACTCGATACCGAAGGTAAAGAGTATATTGGGTTTGTGCAATGTCCGTAATGGTGTCTGTCCGCCCGTAAGTGCGCAATTTTTTTCCACACCCTTCAAGCTAGAGACTTGAAACTTTGCAAATATGTACATACATACATATGTATGTATATTCATCTATGGCCGTAACGGGGTGTTTTGCCTGCTGTGGCCCTGCCACAGTTTTATATGCAGCCGCTGCAGCCACAGCAGCAACAGTTTCAGCTATCTTCCTTCCAAATTTGGTGACACTAGCTCAAAGTTTGTTTAAGGTGGGGGAAGGGTGCTGTGGGTGTTATGGGTGGGCCTGGCTCCAAAATATCTTTAGGTGTCGCTACCAGTTATGGGCGCGGCATCCAAAGTTTTGAAGGAATTTTTTTGGGGATCGTCGTCACCTATCTTGGCGCAAATTTTGGTGGCTCCAGCTCAAAAACTGAGGAAGATATTAGCGTTTTTGATTTAAAACTGCTGGGTGCTGGGGGCGGAATAGGTGGGCGTGGCACCACAATTTTGCGGGGATGCCAGTAGCTATCTTCCTACTTAATTTGGTAACTCTAGCTGTAAGGGTGTGCGAAATAGGTGGATTTATCGATTTTGAGTTATCGAATTTATCGATTTGCCAGCCCCCCAGTTATCGTAGAACCCCAATCTTTAAACTTGATCTGTCCCGACCATAGATAATGACATTTGCAAATCTCTAGCTTGAAGGGTGTGGAAAAAAGTTGCGAACTTACAGACGAACGGACGGACGGACAGACTGACAGACGGACAGACACCATGACGGACATTGCACGAACCCAATATACTCTTTACCTTCGGTATCGAGTATAATGACGCGCCTGATTCTCTACCTCGATGGTGGCGTGTAAAAGAGAATATTGCTTTAATATTTTGTGAAATATTTTCTAATTGATTTATTTTATATCTATCTTCTGTTGCTAAAATTTTTTATAAACTATCCGCGCAGCGAAGTAAGCGGGGCACTAAGTAGTTTTTTATATATATTGTTGAGAGCATTCTTACAAACGGTGAGTCCTGAATAGTTCAAATTTTTTTTATACGTATGTGTGTTTCTTTTTTGGAAAAAACATATTGTGTATGCAGGTTTTTTTTATTTCTATTATTCTATGAAGTAACAATGCCAGAGTACAAATTTTTTACGTTGTGTTTCTTTATTTGAAAAATGCCACGAGTCAAAAGAGCAAATATTGGTCGGCGAAAGCATAATGCAAATGCGGTGGCATTATTTAGACAATCACAGAACGCAAATGAACGCGCACAAGCTAATGCATCGCAGTGTGAACGTAATGCACTACTTCACGTTTGTGGTGTGAATTTGGAAAAATCGTGTTTTTCACATGGCCAACTTAATGTTGCCTGTTCCAGAGTCGGTACCCCTAGCCGTTTCACGTTCAAAATGGAAAAACGAAAAATATTGTATATCCAAATGTTTTGAATTAAGTTTTAAAATAGCTAGCAATTAAAGTATTTTTTTGTCTGTACCGGGGCGCTAGTTATTTTATAAATTAAAAAATTAGTTTTCTATATGTGTGTCTGTTCAGATATATAATTTTTACAGTACAACCCATCTTAAAACAGATGTTTGGAGCTCACTGCAACGCATAACGATAACCGCGCAAAAACCACGGCGCAATTACTTAGCTGCCAGAACAGGCCCAGTTACCCGAACTTATCTTGAATTGAACTGAAATGCATTGAATTATTGAACTTGAAGCTGACCTACAAGCGATTACCCAAAACTTGAACTTAATGAACAGCTGTTTGACATTTTTTTGACATTCTCTCAATTAAGTGCGAGTTTCTGCCCAAGTTTTTGACATTCACACAATTTCATCCAAAAAAAATAATAAATAAATTAAAAATGGATGATATGTTGGCATTATATTATATGTATTTAATACAAATGGGTATAGTAAGTAAGCCGTAAATGCGAACGCACCAAGCGAATCAGTCGATGTTCGTCCAGTTTTCAATCAGCTGTTCGACTGGAACTTGAACTTGTCGTGAACTCAATTTCAAATTCTGTTCTTTGCAGGTTCCCAATTCAATTCAATTCAGTTAAATTTACGACAAATTGAGGGTAACCTGCAAGCCAACAAGAATATATACAAATAGAGTTGCCATGAGGCCAAATTCTTACTGCCAGTTAGATTTTTCAAAATCTGGCGCGGACGCTCTCAGAGAGCGCAAATCAACAAGAATATATACAAATAGAGTCTCCATGAGGCGAAATTCTTACTGCCAGTTGAATTTTTCAAAATCTGGCGCGGACTCTCTCAGAGAGCGCATTTGCAGTGCTACGAGAGCTCATGTCGTATCGCAGTCAAAAAGAAGAATGACTTGCACTTTTCTCGCGCCTTGGGAGTCCAGCAAAAATTCCCACAAAATGCGCTCTCTGAGAGAGGTGTACCCTTGATCAAAAATATTTTAGGTTCCAACTGGCAGTAAGAATTTCGCCTCATGGAGACTCTATTTGTATATATTCTTGTTGCTGCAAGCAGTGTTTTCCGTTCAGTTGAATGGATCAGCTGTTTTCACAATTCAAGTTAAATTCAAGATAAGTTCGGGTAACTGGGCCTTAAAGGGCTATTTACTCTCGACTTAACTTAACTTATGAGTCAGCTGATTCAATCTACCTTATGGCAATCAATGTTAGCGTTTACTCTCAACTTAACTTAATTTTCAACCTGCTGGTTGCAGAATTCTTAAGTGAATTCTTAAGTTGAACAGTGTTGATTAACGAACAAATCAAACAGCTGATTAAAAACTGTGAAGTCAACTACATTAAAAAGTTAGAATAGACACTGCGCCACGTTAAAATCTTCTTTGAAATGGATGAGAGTAAATTAATCATTTTAGTTCAAAGCCACAGTTTAATTTACGACAAAAAGTCAAAACCGCTTCCTTTTTCTGCTCTTCCTGCTTTTTATACAGTGCTACGATGTTATGGTACATACCAAATGCTACTTCAACTTTATCCATTATTTATTTATGTATTTTGTTAAAATATTAGGAAAACAGTTGAATGCAGATGTTGTCAATGTGTGGTAACAGCTGTTTAATTTTTATTGTTGAGCAACACTGCTTAAAAATTCTACAGCACTGCCACACAGATTTCTTAAGATAAATTAAGTTGAGAGTAAATAGCCCTTTAAAGACAATTGACAATAAGGGTATCGTGAGACGTTAATTGCCACTTATTTAAAAATAGAAAGATTACTCATTCTGTACAAACTTGGTTTTAAAAAAATAATAAAAATTATTGGTCGGCTTCGCACTACAAATTCCTCATTTAGTTTGACTTCTTAAAATAAAACCCCAAATCTATAATTATACAGTCGGATCCCAATAATTCGAATGGCAAGGGGTCACATTTTTTTACGATTTACACAGGAATTCGATTTATCGAGATTTCCATTTAACGAGGCTCAAAAAAGAAAAATTCGAATAAACGGGGCTTGAAAATTTCACATTATCATATGTTTACGCATTTCTTTTAATAGCTCTTACCCAATGCGAACATTACTTTGAAGGCGTAAGCCCGAAGAGAAGAGACTTTTCTAATTGTTTTTGACGCTTCAGTTTATTTCAAGAAGATGTTTGCAGAATAAACTCTTTTTTGAATTGATGTTATTGTTGATGGAGCGATATAGAATTGTTTTCCACCTCAATTTTTTTTGTTCCAATAACATCTTATGCTTACGCTTTGAAAAACTAGCGACATAAAGGCGGCATAGCTGTCTGCAAAACCTAACGGCGAATAACCGACAAAAAACAACTGTTTGTAATTTTTTTGACATTTTCACAATTAAGCGCGTTTTTGACATACTCACAATTTCTAAGGTGGCAATCCTACTAATATTATAAAGGGGAAAGTATGTATGTGTGGACCTTTGTTACTCTTTCACGTAATGGATTTTAATGAAACTTTACAATAACATAGCTTATACATCAGAATAACACATAGGGTACAGTTTATAGACGCCAACCTTATCCGCCCAATTTGTCTTATCTGTCATTAACACCTAACAAATATTCAAACTGTTTAAATCAGTTTAAGGTAAATCAAACAAGTGTATTATTTTAAAGTGTAAAAAAGCCACGTACCAAGAATTATGCCGCGAAAGCCTACGTCTAATCTTTCACAAATCTCTAATAAAGCCCGATCTAGGAAATTTGCTAGACTCAACTAGGAAGGAACATTGTTGAAGGCCTAAATTGTAGCTGGAAGCCAAGAGAGACAATGTTTTTATACCGCGCATCCCAATCATACCCAACCACTTGCCATTAAATTTTGAACGCCTGCAGTTCGCATTAAAAGTCGCGGGAACCAGTGACATATATAAAAACGGTATTCGGATCAAAACATTTAACATTTTAATTTGTGTTTTCTGTTCATAGAGGAAAAATACGTCTTTTGAAATCTGAAATTTCAATATCTTTTAAATTTTTAGAGCTTTTTAAAAAAATTCGGTGGCTGGTCACATCACCAAAAAGCATGCCTCAAACATTTTCTTCCAATATTGCAAAATTCTACATTAAATTTAAGAGCTAGACGGTGAACACTACACACCACCATGACGATTCGCCTCACTGCAAGCAGACTCTTAAGGGGGGGGTATGATTTTTAATGCAAAAAAAACAGCATATTTTTATGAATTTTGTGCGGAGACATGACGGTGAATCGAGAAGAAAAAAAGGTTTTGCGGTGTGCATCATAACTCGTAACCGGATCATCGGAAACAAAAAAACGTATATGCATTTTAAGCCACCGTGTAACGTTTTTTATATAAATTTGAGGGCATAGCGTCATATCTCCGCCGAACTAAGAACGACATAACTCCGCGCGGAAATATGACTTTTCAAACGACATAGCTCCGCGCGGAGGTATGTCGCTTTTAAAACGACATATCTCCGCCGAACTAAGAACGACTTATCTCCGCGCGGAGATATGTATAGTCTATTCTTGTATGTAATGCATTTACTTGACCGTCAAGAAGACCAAATACCCAGAACATACATATGTACCGTTACTATTGAGGAAGAGAGAAACGAAAACATATTTGCCATATACTTATTACACTGAGGTACATACATATGTGTATGTATGTACATTTGCGTATCAGTGCTGCCAGTATGTTGGTATTAAAAGTAAGTGGAACAGGAAAATTTATATAAATATTAAAATTAAATTAAAATACACTTGCCATTTTTCAAATAAGTTAATTTAGATGGGCTTATTTAAAATTGACTTTTAAAATAGAGGGGTTTTATCAACGTATGCTTGCTTATATTGTTTACAAAATACTTAAAGCTTTAGCTGCACTTTTTGTTAAAAACGGGAATGCGTGTATCTTTTATAGTGTTTGAGCTAGAGTCTCCAAATTTTGTAGGAAGATAGCTGGTAACGATCTCCAAAAATCTGCATGATCTGTTTTGGAGCCCCCCTACTGCTCACAGGAGAGCTAGTACCAACTTTTTATAAATTTGAGCTAGAGTCACCAATCATTAGATCTGCGTCAAAAATTTGGATGTCACGCCCACCCATAACTCCCCCAGCCCCCCTTCCCACCCATTTTACAACTTTGAGCTGCCGTACTCCTTTGCAATCCTTTTTTTTATGACTTTGCTTGTGCGACGCGAAGGCGTCACTGCGCATTTGTTTTGTTTTTGTATTCTCGCTCGCGATCAAACCCTCTGCTTGTGCGACAATCAGGCGGCAGTAGTGGAATGGGTAATGTGTTTTGTTTTTGGAATGGGTAAAAGTGCTCCAAAATGTATGGGAGGTACTCGAAGGAGTTGTCCAAAATAAAATTCCTTTCTTAGGACTCACTTACTACCTGCATGGAAAATTGTTCTAGCTCTTTTCGTTTAGGCTGTGGCTCTTCCATTCTTAACAGGACAAACTCTTTTATACATATATATAGATTAAAGTATCAAACGTAAGACTTAAATACATATATAAATAAATATAAAAATAATAACATTGTATAAAGACGTCTATGAAATTTATTTTTTTAAAGGGTACACTAAATCTCTTTCAGCTATTAAAACAAATCAATAAATAAATGCATTTATTGAAAAAATATTTCAGGAGCAGATATGTATGTATATGTATTAAAACGACATATTTCCGCCGAACTAAGGACGACAAAGCTCCGCGCGGAGATATGACGTTTGGAAAACGACATAGCTCCGCCAGAAAAAACGACACATCTCCGCCAGCAAAATGTACTGGGCGGAGATATATCGCTCGGAGATATGACGGTATGCCAAATTTGAGCCATACAAATGATACACAAAACTAGTCAATTTTACGATTGCACAGTGGTTCCTGTTGTATGGGGAGGGCGGCCATAAATACTTCTAGTTAAGCTAGAGGTTTGAAACTTAACACAAAATTCTTATAAATTTATAGTAAGATCATGTATAAAATTCAGGCGGATCGGGCCACTATATCATATAGCTGTCATATGACCGATCGTTCTGAAATCAAGTTTTTGTATGGAAAACTATTTTGTTTAACATTTGGCAACCATTTTGCTAGACGCGCGAGGCGCGGAAAAAATGCAAGGCATTCTGCTTGCTGACTGCCACTGCGTAGCACAGTCAGCCAGCCATGTTGTGTGTATGCGCTCGAATGCCAGAGATTTTCTAGCGCGCTGACCCTTGTTTTTTGGGATGATCGCCTGTTACTCCTTCCTTTTCTTTTTTTTTGTGTAACTAGCTGTATAACTATAAAACCCTAGAGCATATGCATACCAGCATATATATATTTACATATATATATAATTGTGCGTTTGCATATGTATGTTTGCAGTTTTGCCCTGGGCTGGACCTGGGCTTTGTAGTGATTTTGGTTTTTTTTGTTTCGGCTGGGAACCATAAGCATGTGTGTGTGTCCATGTTTGTCTACATGTGCATATTCAAATGTATGCGTAGCATTTGCCTTGGTTCATTGACATTTTTCAACTATCATGATTTTTGACAAATCCTGAACAGCCAATATTTAGATTACAATTTGGTGCATATTTGTTTCTTCCTACAAAAAACCTAAAAATCAATACTTCCAAGGCAGCCAAATTTCATTTTTGGTGCTGATCGACCACTTGCAGGATCAGGCACACAGCATAAAAAACAAGCGTCTAGTAAATTCGAGGCAAATATCAGTTTTGCATTGCTGGTCCTACATACTCTTTCAAGTTTTTAGCTCTATGACCATTTTTCAACATCTTTGCCATCGCAACTACTACACAACTACCGGAAGTGTATTCCGTAGTGCATTTGTATTAGACATTTGCCGAAACTTCTGAGTAAGTTATCAAGTTTTACGACTTATCGAGGCAACATACAGAATATACGAATTATCGAGTTTTTTTATTTTTATACTCGATACCGAAGGTAAAGAGTATATTGGGTTTGTGCAATGTCCGTCATGGTGTCTGTCCGTCTGTCTGTCTGTATGAACGCAACTTTTTTCCACACCCTTCAAGCTAGAGACTTGAAACTTTGCAAATGTCTTTATCTATGGCCGGGACAGATAAAGTGTCAAGATTGGGGTAATACGATAACTGGGAGGCTGGCAAATCGATAAATTCGATAACTCAAAATCGATAAATCCACTGTTTCCGCACACCCTTACAGTTAGAGCTACCAAAGTAGGAAGATAGCTACTGGCCTCCCCGAAAAAATTGCATCAAAAATTTTGGGGCCACGCCCACCCATTCCGCCCCCAGTCCCCCCCCCCGCAGTTTGAAATCAGAAACGCCTATATCTACCTCAGTTTTTGAGCTACAGCCACCAAATTTTGCGCCAAGATAGGTGATGACAATCCCCAAAAAAATGCATCAAGTTTTTGGATGCCACGCCCACCCATACTGCCCTAGCCGCCGCCAACCAACCTAACGCTTCGCTAAAAACGGGAATGCGTGTATCTTTCGTGGTGTTTGAGCTAGATTCGCCAAATTTGGTGCGAAGATAGCTGGTAATGATCCCCAAAGATCTGCATCAAAGTTTTGGAGCCACGCTCACCCATTCCGCCCCCAGCCCCCCTGCATTTGGAAATCAGAAATGCCTATATCTAACTCAGTTTATGAGCTAGAGCCACCAAATTTTGAGCCAAGATAAGTGATAACGACCTCCAAAAATTTGAATTAAAACTTTGGATGCCACGCCCACCCATACTGCCCTAGCCGCCGCCAACCAACCAAACGCTTCGCTAAAAACGGGAATGCGTGTATCTTTCGTGGTGTTTGAGCTAGAGTCGCCAAATTTGGTGCGAAGATAGCTGGTAGCGACCCCCAAAGATATTTTGGAGCCACACCCACCCATACTGCTCCAGCCCCCCTTCCCAAACCTTTTACAAACTTTGAAGTTCAGTCACCAAATTTGGTAGGAAGATTGCAATTGGCATTCCACAAAGATCTGCATCAAAAATTTGGATGCCACGCCCACCCAAAACGCCCCCAGCCCCCTTCCCCCACCTTTAACAAACTTTGAGCTAGAGTCACCAAATTTGGCAGGAAGATAGCTGGTGGCATCCCCATCTGTATCAGACAATTTTTGAGGCAGCTTACACCCCCGCATCCGTACTGCTTTGCAATCGGGCCTCTTTTTACCGGTTTTAATACTGGTATCGAGTATATCGCAGTCGGTTGCGTCCGACTGCAACGTATCCACTTGTTATTCTTCAACTCAAGCCGACCCGTTCTGCCCGGGTAAAGATCTGTAAGGTGAATTTGCTTTGAGTCTTTTGAGTGGTTTCGGTTATGTTAATCATAATCTCTGGTAATTTCAGCTGTGCCCATCAAACATGGGTTTACTAAAATGCTACCATTTTTTTTTTGCATTTGCAGCCTGATATTTTTTTTATAGCCGCCAGTAGCAATTCTTTTGTTGTACAGAAACACAAAAGTAGCGTACGTTGTTCGTTAATCATTATTTAAAATTCAGTTAAATTAAAAAACACTGCTGCATTTCCGATTTATTTAGAGAAAGTAGTCACAATATGTGCGTTGTTTAGAACTGGTCGTTACGGCTCGTACAATGTGTGCAGTACGGTACGGGAGCTGTACTGTCATCTGCGTAGGGGCCTTAAGCGGGCTCATTTTGCAACATGAGGACGACACAATTGAATGAAAATATCGGTTACAATTAGTCGTGGCACATCGAAAACAACCAGAACATGCAGAAACATAATTTCACATTTATTAATGTAAAACCCAGAATAGTGAACAGAAAAAATGTTGGATTACAGATTATGAAAGTGCATGAAAAAACGAATAGGCTAAAATTTATTTCCCTTTGCTGAAATTTAAAATAATGCAATTACAAACGCGTTGAAAATATACAAAGCTTACGTCGAAATATCGGTATTTTAATTTTTGTCTCTGGAGCATCCAAAACTAAGTATAAACAACTGTAGACCACATTAAAAGTAAGCTGGCACTAAGAGCTTTCAATCACAGTAATAAGACCCCACTAGCATCAAAACTCGACAAAATAGAGGGGGTGTCCGACTTAGGGACAGTGTCCACTATAGGGGCTTCTCCCTTACTCTTTGAAACGAGCAAAACGAAAACGAAGAAAAGTGTCTTTGCTTGCTTGAGCAAAGCACTCATTGATCAAGAACAGAATTAATCTTTTCATTACGTCCCAAAGATACAGTCGCTTGAAACCAACAAGAATACATACAAATAGAGTCATCATGAGGCCAAAATCTTACTGCCAGTTGGAACCTAAAATATATTTTATAAAGGCGACCACTCTCTCAGAGAGCGCATTTTGTGGCAATTTTTGCTGAACTCGCGAGGCGCGAGAAAAGTGCAATTCATTCTTCTTTAAGACTGCGATACGACATGAGCTTTCGTAGCACGGCCGGCAAGCCATTTTGTGTGTATGCGCTCGTATGCCAGCGATTTTCTAGCGTGTATGTATTCTTGTTGCTTGAAACGGTGCAACTCCGTTAAAAGATTGATCATTCAGAAAAAAATGGAAAAAAAAAATTTAAAAACCATACCCCCCTAAAGCACCTGTTCTTATGATAGCACTAGAGCACTCTGCAGTCGGTTGCGTATGACTACAAAAATGTCACCCACTTGATTTTTACTTGTATGTGAGCTACCCTAGACATATAAACCAGCTGTTAATGTTAATCAAGAATATACATATGTACTTCTTGGGGTCACAGATTTTCCTATGTGCGCATGAAAAACATTTGCACAAAACCTTAATACACTTTTACCCATTTCAGGGTTCAGGGTATAATTATAAAGTTTTTATTAACACAATTTACTTCTTTACAGAAAAATGCAAGCAATTAAAATCAGAGAAACAGCTCCGAAAAGATTGCCCATTTTGCAAGGAGCACAAGAAGCGACCATTGATTAATTACATGCGAAAACGTGAGTCTCGCAAGCACCACGAGAGCATTTGCGAGGACGAAGAAGAGCTGCAAGAGCACGAGAATGAGCTGCCAAAGTTGTCGGCTATGGTTACAACGCAGCAGAGCTGCAAGGTGTAAAGCATTCAGAAGAGGAGAGGCAGACGAGTGGCAATGTAATAGCCTCATAAATTGACAAACTTCATGGGCAGCAATTTACAATGCCATATAACGTTAGATAAAAATAAAAAAGTGCTAAAAGCAAGCTGTGCGTATGCTAGCTAGATGTTCAACAACAAGCGTTACTGAAATAACCCACATTAAAAATATTAGCGTGCATTTCCCTCTATGACCTAACGCTACCATTTACTACTAAGGAAACATCATAGGCAGATGCATTTTTTTTGCTGCTACTAGCTTGCTACCAATTTATACTTTGTCTTTATATCGATTTACAAATACGTCGCATTTTTGGAAACGTATGTAAAGTAGAGTAGCAATATGTAATTATCATTCAGTCCGCAATCAACCAACTCAGTCGGCTAGTCAACTATGACTTTAGGCAAACACCAAAAAAGCAGATCTTTCAGCATTTAAAATGAAGACAAAAACATAGGCAGAAATACCAGAATATATTTTGCGATCCGAGACTGCCTAAAAGTTGCCTAAAGGAGGCATTCAATAAGTGCATTTTGTTTATAATGGGTTACTTCACAACCTAGAATATTCAATTAAAATATTGGAAACAATTTGAGTTCTGCAGCGTTTCGCGAAGGTCCCTTAGCAATTTTGAATGGGTTTGGACTACAAAAATTAATTTTCTACTTAAATACATGTTTAAAACTAAATAAAAAAATTACAGCTTTTTGCTTCTAGTCTCTCCCGTAAGGTACAATCATGAAAATCGTTAAAAATTGGTTGGTAACAAATGCGTAATCCATTAATATAAACTTTTGTATCCAGAGTTTCCTGTTAACATTTATTTAACGTCAGTTAAAAAAATAACAACTATAAAGAAGAAAAATATATATTGGTGCCAAGAAAATCAAAATATATGTATCTTTAACTTGATCAATTTTTTTAGTTATATGTTCATACATATATGTATATAGTCTAACACGGATTTATATTCTTGTCTACATTAGACACTTTACTATTTAAGCATTCGAATCGAAATCTTTTGCCCAAACTTTATTATTTGCACACCAGTGGCCAAAAAGTTAATTGGCGGTGTAAAAAATTATAGCACATCCCACATTGCCGAATTAAAGTGATTGTGAAAGTAACTGCAAAATATATAATTTTCAAATTTACTATATAATAAACATTGAAAAATTAGATGGAGAAAAAGAAATATCACAATAAATTGATAAAATTTTATAAACATTGTTTTTTAACAGTTGGCTTGTTGTTTGCTATGTATAAATAATTATTTTAAAGTTTAATAAAAAATTAAGAAAATATAAAGTGTAAGCATTTAGGCATTAGAGTTTTTATGAAAAAGGCCAACAACTATTTCCAGATTATTACTATCCTAGTAAAATTAAACCCTATTCATTAACCTGAATCAGAGCTGATAAATTACGATAACGATCAAAGAACTTTGGAAAAATAACTGTAACTACTAATTGATTACGATTGCAAATAAATCAAATCTAATGATTATTTAAGGATAAAAAACAATATCTGAAGGTAATCCACCTAATTTTTATGATTATTTTTGATTAATTTCATATTTAAGCAAAACAGGGAACCCTTTATATGCGTGTGTTTATATGTTGATAAATTCTTTCAAAACTGTGTGTTGCAATGATTGCTTCGAAGTTGCTTTATTTATATTGTGTATTCGGTGAATGATATATAGAACCGTACGTCGCATTTTTGGTTGCGATTTTGGGGCCAAGTGAGGATCTGGCTGCAGACGAAAAGAAGGTTGGGTTGTATTTCGATGATGTGAAAGTACCACGTGTCCACGTGCTGATGGATGCGATATTAAAGATCTTTATAAATTGGGCATCCTCTTTAATTGACTTTTAAATTGGATGTAGTGATCTATACCACAGAAATGTCGCCAACAACACACATAGATAAAAAAAATTAGAAGTTTGTTAAGAACTAATACTTTAATAATCGAAAATAATGCCCTTAATAATCATGATACAATTAAGATGATTTGTAATTATTAATCGTGAAAACTCAGAAAATAATACTAATTATTTTGCTAAAAAAAAACTTTATAATCTAATTACTAAACAAACCTAACCTGAACCCATAAAATATAGTACATATAATGTATGTAACAGGCAGAAGATAGCAAATCCGGCCACATAAAGGGTACATATATTCTTGTCCTACATCAACAGCCGCGTCGATATAGACATGAAGATATCGAAGACTATAAGAGCTAGAGAATATTAGGTATCCTGAACCTTAGCCAGATCAAGTTTGTTTCAAGTTTCCTATAACTCTTCCCGTTTCCGATGTTGACATGTTCTCAAACGCAATAACATGGAAAACATGTTACTTGTTTTAAAAACTAATTCGACAAAATATAGTACAAAAGTAGTTTAAATTTATATATTTCCTTGTACTTAAACACCTATATATGTACACACAAGCCATAACATACACTTAATATCTATGGCTTGCGTTATCTCTCAGACAGTGTAACTGAATCAAGTTTTGATTACAGGTCGATCGGATAGAAAGCTGAGAAAAAGTTATTGGAAAATACGAGTCAACAGCTTGCAAGTGGGAAACAAGGAAACAAGAACAATATCACAGCTTGTTGTTATCGCAATGGCGAAGACGCGGAGCTGATAACTTATCAAGTGCTATAATAAGCAAGTGATGCAGTGTAAATAAAAAACAACAGTAAAAAACAACCAGATTATCTGACGAGAGGGTGTGCAACAATATAAGACAACGAGCTGTATGTTTAAACACATTGTACATAACAAAACACATTGGGTACTTATATATTTATTAAAACGCAAGAATGTTGTTCTCTTTTTTTCACCCTGTTAGCAATGGAGAACTATCATTACCCTCACTTGTTAGATTAAGATCATTATGTATGTATGCACCTGGCAGCTAAGCTTTCACTTGGAGCTTTTAACACCAAGCTTAAGCTTAGCTCTTTAATCATAAGTTTAGTGGATAAGAAGATTTGAACGATTTACTTAAGTCACTATGTGTCTTCCTACCAATGTTGGTGACTCTAGCTTATAAATTGTGAAAGATACATGCATTCTCGATTTTAAAGAGGCGGTGGGGCGTAATTTGAGGCACCCAAATTTATGATGCAAATATTTGTGGATGACAACAGCTTTCCTCCTACTAAATTTAGTGACTCTAGCTCAAAAACTGTGAAAGACATATATAGCTTTTAAATGTCTGGGGAACGAAGGCGGTAGCACTGAGCATGGCATCAGATCCTAAAGTGACTCTAGCTGTTTAATTGTGTGTATTTTGGTATGTTTGGTATGTTCGACTTATATTGACACTTTGTCTGACGCAGGCACGTGACAAGATATTTCCAAAATTTCAAGTCTTTGGCTTTAAAAATGCTCAATAAACACGCGTGCTTACGGACAGATAGTATGCGGACATTGCTTTGATCATTTTCTTTTCGCAATAAAAATTTTGTCATACATATCGAATTGATAGTTAGATATTAACCTCTGGACGTAAACTATGTTGGCCTTGCATTCCCAGGGAATGTCACCGAGGTTCATGTGATAGAGATCTTTACACGGGATTAACCACGAAAAAAACGGCAGGCTTAAAGATCTTCTTCATGTCGGATACCAAAGTCGCTCTTTAAGCACTTGACTCATTCAACGAGTCCTCGAAACTGGTATTCGAGGGCAATTGCACTTCTGCACTTGGCACCAAAAACACCCTTTAACTAGGGCTGATGCCAATGACGGACGTAGTAGCAAAGAGAGGAACAATTTACTACATCGGGCCAGAACCTTTATGTTGTCTCACAAAAGGCGGCAAAACGAGATTGCTTAGTTACAGTAACAGCAGTAACAACACCATCATTTTCGGGTCGATAGATATATATAAACTTAATCGTGAAAAATTATTGAAAATATGTACTATATATTTATGAATAATAATAATATTGCATGAGCACGGTAATAAAACCACATTAAATTTAAAACTTATGTAATGGTTTTATACAAAATTACACGTTATAATCTTTGTGCAACATTATGCCACAGAAACTACGCAAGGCTTCACTTACCCTGAGTAGCCAGGTGAGAACACTCTCCCTATAGGGCACAAACGTGCTGGACGTAGTAGGGCCAACTGGCTTGCGTGCATCTGCCAGTGCTGCAATTACTTTTCCCAGAGTCAAAAGGCTTTTGTTAATGCTGACGCCTTCTCGAATGCGCTCGCCATTTGATCCAGAAGTGCTTATTCTTTCGCTACCCGCCAGATCTACTAGACTTATCTTACTCCTTCGTGTTTGTCGCAATGAATCAATAGTGCCGGGGTCCGTCTCTGACGACTGTCCACCGTCACTGCTTAGATCGGTGAGGTTAAGCACGATATTAAAAATTGAATGTGAACGTGAGCTTTTGTCATTCATAGCCGTTGAAGCAGTGGCACGTTGTGAGTTGCCCACGGCCAGCCAGTTACGTAGCGCCAAATACGAGTCCACGGAATGTGCGCTAAGATCTACTACATAGGGCCCGAAACTGGGATGTTCGCGCACCTTTAAAGCCTGTCGCGGGAGAGGCGTATCTGTTGCAGCCATTGCATGCTGTACGCTTAGAAGATCATGTATTTTTTCATTATAAATCTCGAAGTAGCTAACCTCCACCTCCACCTGGCAGTAACGAAAATTTTATATTCTCATATGCACTGTTATTTATATTATTTTACCTGTAGTTGATCTTTAACCGCATCAATTCTCCTAAAAAGCTCATGACAGAAACGTGGTATTATGCCGGCCTCCACGTGCGGTGCGTTCCCGTCAAGTGCAGCATCGTCGAGTGCTTCAATACCCATCATACAGTATGATTTACCAGAGCCAGTCTGTCCGTAGGCAAACAAGCAAGCATTGTAGCCCTCGAATGCGATGTCAATAAGAGGCTGCGCTGTGCCCGCAAAGACAGCTTGCTGATCCGCACAGTTCTTGCGATCGGGATCGCAGGAATTAAATACCTGGTTGAAGCTAAAAAAATGTGAGACACCTGCCGAAGCATCGGCACTGCATCCAGCTTGCACACTGAGCTCGTTGTTGCCATGGACGTGAACCACATTGGTGACGTTAGAGCGGATGCATTCGAGAGCGTTCAAAGGGCGCACACGGACCGCAACAGTCATGCTGCTCTCCTCAGATATTTTGAATCCGGATTTCAGTAAGACATCCCTTTCCTTCAGACTGCTAGCTGATTTATTTTTGCAGGGCGTCAGTCGCAGGGGCGTCGTTTTTTTTCCCGCACCGCGATAGAGGGAAGAGGGAGTATAGCATGCATTTAATGCGGTAGGTTTTGGCTTTGGCTGAGGTGTCGCTATGCCGCTTCTAAAACCAGTATTAAGCATTTGCTGTTCCGTTCGAGCGCGTCCTATCCTCTCGCTGCTGCGCTTTGGAGTTCGGCACAGCACCCTGCGTCGCAGTCCAACGGCGACTGTAGCTGGCGTTTTGGTATTTTCAGTAGCTCCTAAGCTAACTCGTGCACGTGCTTGGTATTGATGAATGCGTTGCTGCACGGGAGTGCTTTTATTGCTCATTTTATATATATTTATTAACACCGGTTATTTGTTTATACAAATAAAAATGTTGTTCGAAAATAGCGCGCGGCTTCTCTTTTGTTGTCAGATGTTGTATACTATTGATGTGTAAGTGTCGATAACATATGATTGTACTCTACGTGAGCAACATGTTTGTTGCATAAAAGGACATACGGCAATGCTAGGCAATTAAATTGAAAAATTAACGATTTAGTTACACATGCAGCTTTAACAATAATTTTTAGTGCCATAAATAAAAGCAATTTTATTTGTGCTCTGAATGAATGTGAATTGAAGTTATCGTGTTATCGACGCCAGTACTATATCGATACTCTTGAGTGTTTTTTTGTTGCTATATATTGAATGTTTGCATGTAGCCGACGTAGGCAAAATTATATACATATGTACATAGATCACTAATCACACAAAGTGTTTATTGTTAAATAAAAAACATAAAACACTGAACGCTGCCACAGATATTGACTGTTTTAAATACAACACCGAACACCTGCCAAGCATCTGACAACTGTTTTGTTCAACATTTCCCCTACACTAGCAGTCACATAAATAAGCACGATTTGAAAGTAGGCTTTGCATTTGAAGCGAAACAGTGCTCGTACTGGTTCAACGCCATCAAATCATAATAAGTTAGTTCCCAACAAAACCGAGTTCTACTAACAAGCAACAACAATCAATAGCATGTCTCAACAACCTGTGGCATTTCTTACACGTCGCGAAACGTTTAGCGCTTGTCATCGTCTCCACAGGTAATACTACATTGATCGTATTATTGATTGTCGCCTAGAAAATTTTACTGCAGACACATACATACGTATCATAAGAATAAGTCGCAAACGAAATTGGATTTGGATTGTTGACTACAATCAAATCAATTCATTAAATAAACATACATGTACATAAAAACGTACATATGTATGTACATAGTACAACGGAGCAAGTTATTCGATTTGCTAACCAGTTAATAATTTTATTTATTTATTTCGCAGTCCACATCTAAGCGATGCTGAAAATTTGAATGTTTTTGGAAAATGCAACAATTTCCACGGACATGGTCACAATTATACAGGTATGCCAAAATGTGTTTTTAAGGAGGCGAAAGAGCTCAACTAGAGATACCTTGCTACCTTTGATTTTCGCGTGTAGTAGTTGTTTGTGTAGCTGTGTATGTCCATACTTATTCAGATTGTGTATATGGTATATGGGCAATTCTCTAATGTCGAATGCGACATTTGTACTCACTCAAAACAAAAAAAAACATGTGCCAAAAATTAATTTTATTTTTACGAAATATGAAACTTATAGCTCTTGGTTAGCACTTTAATTGGTGTTAAGATCGATTTTGGGTATTTATTTTTTTTCAAGATAATCACAAAAATGTTATGCATTCGCACGCGACACAGACAGAAGTCACTTTTTCGAAGACCAGTTCAAGCACTGATTTCAGCGAAACGCGCTGGAAGATTTTAATGCAATTAAATTTAAAATGTTATGTATTGATTGTTCTTAATAATGTATTTGGTTTGACTTAAAAATATTAAGCATTTTTTTTTTTTAAATTGAAATTTATCACTGTTGCACGCGACATGTCACACGGGATAAGAAATTAGCCGTTATAAGCTATCGCATCGTTTCTTTTACAATTGTATTATATGTATTCTTAGAATATAAACCGAGATTTAAAAGAGTGAATATCAACGCTTAATGACTCTCTTTAAGAAAATGAATCAAAACAAAACGTGCAGTAGAAAAGTTCAAAACAGAACTTTCGCACCTCTTCGACTTTGCATTGAAATTTTTCAATATGTGCTATGAGTAAATGTAAAATATGCTTATACATACATATCCATATACATATACATAAGTTAAATATAATAGATTCCCTACAAAACTATGTGAAAAAACATACTATTTTAGACTTTGAATTTTATGAATGCGGTTGACCTTTCTGGAGAATTATCCATATGCAAATTGAGAATACTTATCGATAAATTGAAAAAACCAAATCTACATGGCTCTTATACAGTCGAGTCTCGATAATTCGAAACGGCCAGGGGATCACGTTTTTTACGATTTACACAGAAAAATCTAAGGAAACTAAGCGAAAACAGTGTGAAACAAGTGGAAACGTCGCAGTATTAAAACCGGTAAAAACAGGCCCGATTGCAAAGGGGTACGGATGCGGCAGGAATGTAAGTTGCCTCAACATTTTTCTGATGCAGATGGGGATGCCACCAGCTATCCTACCTAGCTTTATGACTCGAGCTCTATTATCTGCGCTTAATTAGTATGTGTATTGCAACATAGAACGATTTGGTTTAGTGCAAACAAATTCATTGTAATTTGAGACAAAACAATGCCAAACCACACAGCCAACCAGACCTTGTCCAATAAGCTAGATTTTCAACCCATGTTCAAGTTCAACATTTATTAAATCTTTAAGGGCAAGATTGTTAAAATGTATCAATATTTTCAAAGGCCATTAGAGACATATGTATATTGTCTGAAAAAAATATTGTTAAATGCTGTTTTATCTTATGTGTCAAACTTTTGATTTATTTGCTTTATTGTAAGTGGTTTACACCATGTTTGTAAAAATATCAATATCAGGTCCGTATGCCTCATAAAGTTTTTATTCTTCATTGCCTTTTATACGTAGTTGAAATAACTGTATGCGGTCCAATCGATCAACGCACTGGAATGGTGGTAAACATAACAGAATTAAAAGATGCAATTGAAACGGTGATTATGAAGCACTTGGATCACAAAAATCTAGACAAGGATGTGGAATACTTTTCGAAATTAGTAAATGCAAAATAACAATATATGTACATACATACATACATAATTGATAGATAATTTATGTTTTTTAATCTGTATCTGTAGCCAAGCACGACGGAGAATTTAGCAGTTTATATATGGGACAATTTACGCACGCATCTCAGGAAGCCGGAGCTGCTTTATGAGGTGAAAATATTCGAGACGCCGAAGAATATAATAACCTATCGAGGCCCTTATCAACTAAACGGATTGTATAATTCGATTAACAAACGCACTGCACGTGATTCTTGTACCAATATTTCATCCGATTCGGACTAAATCGGCAAATGTTCTGAACCCCATGCTCAGTAGAGCACAAGTTAAATACTTACATATGTACATTTAATGATGAATTGCATGCAGAAAATACACATTTCGTTTCAAAAGTACGCATATGCGTTCATAATGTAGTGTGCAGTCATAACTCCAATAAAAAATGTATTATCGATATATGTAATTAAAAAGTGTGTAGCATATTATTGTACAATTTGTTTGTTACATTTTGTGTCGCATAACTGTCCTATTTACATACATATTGTAGGTATAACCTGCATTACAGGGCTGGAAGAATGCCTGCACGTTCCTGGTCAATATTTAACCGCATGTAATATAAAGCTAGCCGTAGGCTTTTATCAGAACCTGAAAGTTATCACACAGTCGGTAGAACATTGTAAGATTTACAATGTTAAGGCCTGTTGTCACATACAACGGAAACCGAATCCGAATTCAGTACATTTGCAACCGAAACAAGTACTTTTGCCTTTATTTGGTGGCTGCCTATCGATTATTTATTTTGTGCTCCTCTGATTTCTAGAAACGCAGCCAACTTAACGCTGGTCATTTCTGTATGTTTTTTATGCGTAAACAATTGATAATAGCAAAAATGTCGAAAGTGAAACTAAGTCTGGTGGATGAGAAAAATTTGATAGAGTTCGTAAAATCGAACGAAGATAATTTTTCATTTTGTAAGTAATAACGCGATGCGGATGAAAATAAGCGAATGTAAACAAAAATAAATATTCAGTTATTCCGTTCGGTTTCGGTTGTATGCGGCAACCCACGCAAAATCAGCCACCGACCGAAACCGAATCTGCGTCGCGATATTTTGGAACGACCCAGTGTATCTGTAATCAGAATAATTATTTCCATTGATGGAAAAAGGTTGTTTTTTATTTATTTTATATATCATGTACATATCACGTTGTTGTTATTTTACAGCTTAAATATTAAAACATACTTTGGGAACAAAAATTCGCTAATTAGCCATTACTTAGAACCAAATTTACAATCTATTTAAAAGTCTTGGGTCACTTTTCTTTTTGACATTGCATCTGCAAATATATGTACTTGTATTACTATAAATAAACATTAAATTTACGAATAAATAAATAAACTAAAAAGCTTTGATAAATTTGTATACTCTTGTTGTTACACTTTAATCCTATACATATGTATGCTATTTTGTTTCAAGTATAAGCTGCAGCAAATTCCAACCGTTTGATTCTCTTGGTCCGCAATTAAATGGACATTCTAAAGAAAGAAAGAAAATTCTCTTAAGAGACAACAAAATTATCACGGATTAGTAGCGCAACCTTTTTGGATTCAGTCAGAAATCTATTAATATGAAACAAATTTTTGTGCACATGGCCCACAAACAAACAAGGTATTAACAAATTATGGGCCCAGAACCTTCTTGACTGAACCCCTAGGTTGAGCCAGGAAGAAGGCTATAGTCGCGATGAAATTTTACTCATGTGATCACTATTTTGGCTGTGGTCTCAGGAACAAGTGCAAAAATATACACATTCTGGAATGTTGTACCCTCCGATCTGGCTAATCCGGCTACCCTTTTATCCGGCACCTCGATAATCCGACACCTTTTAAATTTTTGGCTAATCTGGCAACCGGCAATCCGACAATTTTTTCCGACTACTGGCTGATCCGGCAACTGGCATTTTTCACCGCATTTTTTTTTAATTCATTTTCTCATTCTATGTCTGTTCTTATTTTTCGAGCAAGCTATTTTTTTCTTTTACGCGACCAGTAGACTAATAAATAATAGAGTACCGCTATCATTAGTGCGTCGTTAAAATAATTTTTGCCGCAACTGGCTGATCCGACAACCGCTCTATAGTCCGACATTTTTCACCGCTTTTTTATTCATTTATTTTCTCATTCTATGCCTGTTCTCTTTTACGCGCCCAGTAGTCGCCAATAAACAATGTGTCGTTAAAATAACACACACATGTGTATTGACGTTTGTTTTTCTTCTAATTTTTGTCGGATTACAGATGGTTTTTTTTTTTCAAATTGTCGGACAGTATAGGTTATTCATTTCGCCTCTATAATTCGGAAAACTGGTCAATCCGACAAGCTTGTGCAAAACATTTGTCGGATTTGCCAGATCGGAGTGTATTGTTAAAGATAACAAGTGTATAACGAAAGCCGGAAGATATATCGATAATTTGAAACAAACTTGACACGCGCGTGAAGTACGAGCACTTACTATATCCTAAAACTGAAGGCTGTGTGTACTCCGAACTAGACGCGCTAATGCAGTAGGATATGGCTAAATCGACTCGGCTTTTATTGATGATAAAGAATTTATTTACTTATTATTCTGTATTCTGTCTGTTACATACATTTGCACGAAACCATTAAGCAATTATTCCTATGAAATAAATTAAAGGTATAATAAGCAGTTAGTTATTTAATTTTTGGGATATGTGCGTGTTTTCACGGAAAAATAAGGGGTAGTAGTATGTGTATATTTGTTTAATATTCAAAGTAGATGTACTTAATCGTAAAGCTGCCTTCACACGACCGCTTTTTCTGTACCTTTTTTTTTAAAAAAGCCAGCGCAAAATTTTTAGGTCCGGCCAAAAACCGACGAAAAAATTAGAAAAATATAGCGTGTTCTATTTCAGCACTTTTTTGCGTCGGTCAAATTTGTGCCACTAACATGTTGACGTAAAAAAAGCGTTTTTGGTGTTTTTTAGTAATTGTTGGCAAAAAATAATGTAAAAAAACTTAAAAATATGTCGCCAAAGGTAAATAATATAAACATGTTTGATATTTAATATTATACAACGTATTTATTTGTTTTCGTCCGTATACATTTTGAGGTTGTTTACGTTTTTCATATATGTTTGTGTTGAATTAAATAGAGAAGTGTGACCAGATTGTGTAACAACAAAAAGTGATGGGATTTTGGATTTAACCGATGCGAATAATCTGAATGCCAACATTTTTGGTCGGTTAAAAAAAGCTACAGAAAAACCGGTCGTGTGAAGGCAGATTAAGCATTTTAAATCAACATTAAAGTTTACAAAACGCTTAAAATCTTAGGCTTAATACCTTAACCTCCACTTTTATAATATTTAAACATAAACATGTACATCGAAGCTATGGATTTATTTAAACAATATGTTAGAACTAGTTGCAAATTAACTAAATTACGTATTTTATTATTTCATTAAGTTGTAGTGTTTTTTTTGTGGTTTCACGGCAATTCTTGGTTTGTGTAATCGGTCGGCCTAAATAGTGTTACGTAGTATCTTACCTGGATTTCCTATCGATATAAACGGTATGCCGAACTCAAACTCATTCTTTGGCCAATATTTGAGTAATGGCTGGCGCTGTGGCAGCTCGGACTCCACATAGAAATATGCGAAAAGCACCAGCACCGTGTAGGCAGCTATAAAAATTAATATATGCCAAAAACCGTGCAAGTACGGGAAGTTGACCGAGGACCAGGCCTCGCAAAACAAGCGATCGTTGATCCAACAGAAAACTGCCACGCCCCAAACAGTCGTAGCACGCAAGCCCAAACGATAAACGCGCTGATCACGAACTCTATTAAAGAAAGATACATATTTCATTTATTTCTTTATAGTTTGTTGCCGTGAAAGTAATAGTTAACCAAGAAACTTACAATAATATTAATCTGTCAATTTGTCTTTAAAAATTTATTTAAAAAAGGTAGATTTTTGATTTAAAAAAACAAAATAAAATAAACAAACAAGTAAATTTCTTTCAACTTTAATTCACCGTCAAAACCGTTTCGAAATATCAGCGTTATATACATATATCTCTGGATATAACATATAAACCTTTTGTTAAAATAAAAAAATGAGAGCCTGTGCTAACAAACGGGCTATAGTATCTCCCTTGATAATTCCGAAATTCAGATTGATTTTGTAGAAAGTGTAACTACACTCCGATCTGGCTAATCCGACAATTGTTTTGCACAAGCTTGTCGGATTGATCAGTTTTCCGGATTATAGAGTCGAAATGAATAGCCTCTACAGTCGGATTGTAGAGCGGTTGCCGGATCAGCCAAAAATTTAAAAAAGTGTCGGATTGTAGAGGTGCCGTATAAAAGGGTAGCCGGACTAGCCAGATCGGAGTGTAGTTCTTTTATGCTTTAAGTTTTTGTTCTCTGCCATACTCCTTACATATTTACGTTGTTACAGAAATGCGTAAAATGATAGTCAGTTAGTGATGTTTAAAATACTTGACAATCAATAAAAGATGTTGTTTCCAACCATTCACGTTCTTAAGGGACATTTTGTCCATCCCCATTTAAAGTTCCAAATTATATGTGGCTGTTGACACATATTGCGTTCACACAGGTGATTCAGACTGGCAAGCAACATGACCAATTTGACACAGCTAATAAACTACTATACTTTTGGTATCAGGGAATAAACAATAACTTAGAAAATTTTAAACGTTGCAATCGAAACCAGCCAACTGCGCAATACTTTTATACCATAGTTTAAAAATGATGTGAAGAGTTTTTAAAAATTGGCGGAGAATACTGATCATTTCTAATAAATTTTTGGTCTGGTATTTACATATTGTCTCTTGTTTATATTCTTTTCTAAAACAATTTATTTTTTGAGCCGTTTAATTTATTAATTTAAATGGTAGAATTGTGGGTTATCAAAGGATTTGTTAAACAAGCAAGATGCATTATAAAACTGGATAATATATTTATGTATATAAACATGTAAATATACATTGCTCGACTTATAAAGAGAAGTTTTTGTCTTTGTCAACAAATCAAAGCTTAGCAATTAAAATTTTCGAACAACTCAATCATAACATACCTTTGCAGCTCACCATATAGCATTATTATTGTAGGTACGCCCATAAGCATAAGAACAAAGGCATTAACAATCGGCTTCCACCAGCACAAAGCCGTTGCGATAATGGCCGATAGAAACATAAGCCAACTAAAGGTTTTACTGAAAGAAGATAGTTTATTTAAGCGGCCAACATTTAATTGTACTTTAAACTCTTACCGATCGTTTCTTAGAAACTTTGGATAGTAGCGTTTCGGATAGAATAGCGAGAAGGCGGCTAAAAACACCCACAATATGGCCAGTTCATCAAGCAGTTGACCCAATAGACTGAGCGTTGCATGAAAATACATAGAACTCAGACCCACGACAATGAGCAAAATCCAGATCAAATGAATTCCTTGCGTGACAAAACGCCCATATTCCTTAAACAGCATTATTAATATTGGCGGCAGTAGAATAAAAAGTATGTTGCTAAACTGTAGCATAAATGATAAAAAATGGTATTCAGTTACTAACTAAGGATATACAATTTTAAGTAAATTCAAAAACAAATGTGTAGGAATACTTTAAACGAGAGTGCCTCACTACCTATTATTAATTATAAGCTACGAAAGGTAATATCATTCAGTTTATTTAACCCTAATCGGTCCCCATTATGCGCACGCATACAATTTTGATCTTTAAACTTGAATTAAATAAAAACGGCTCAGTGGAATGACCTTGTATTTTGTAAAGTAGAATTATTTTGCCTCTACAACCAAAACAAGTGGAAACGTTGCAGTCGAACGCAACCGACTGCGATATACTCGATACCAGTATTAAAACCGGTAAAAAGAGGCCTGATTGCAAAGGGGTACGGATGCGGCAGGGGTGTACGCTGCATCAAAGATTGTCTGATACAGATGGGGATACCACCAGCTATCTTCCTGCTAAATTTGGTGGCTCTAGCTCAAAGTTTGTTAAGTGAAGGGGAAGGGGCTGGGGGCGTTTTGGGTGCGCGTGGCATCCAAAATTTTGATGCAGAGCTTTGTGGAATGCCAATTGCAATCTTCCTACCAAATTTGGTGACTCTAGCTCAAAGTTTTTAAAAGTTGGGGAAGGGGGGGCTTGGGGTAGGCGTGGCGCCAAGATATCTTTGAGGTCACTACCAGTTATCTTCCCACCAAGTTTGGAGACTCTAGCTCAAAGTTTTTAAAAGTTGGGGAAGGGGGCTTGGGGTAGGCGTGGCGCCAAGATATCTTTGGGGGTCACTACCAGTTATCTTCCTACCAAGTTTGGAGACTAGCTCAAACACTATGAAAGATACACGCATTCCCGCTTTTAACGAAAAGTTGGGGCGGCTGAGGTGGGCAAGGGCGGTATGGGTGGGTGCGGCATCCAAAGTTTTGATGCAGTTTTTTGGGGATCGTCATCACCTATCTTGGCGTAAAATTTGGTGGCTGTAGCTCAAAAACTGAGGTAGATATAGGCGTTTCTGATTTCAAACTGCGGGGGGGCTGGGGGCGGAATGGGTGGGCGTGGCCCCAAAGTTTTTGATGCAATTTTTTTGGGGATGCCAGTAGCTATCTTCCTACCAAATTTGGTAGCTCTAACTGTAAGGGTGTGCGGAAACGGTGGATTGATCGATTTTGAGTTATCGAATTTATCGATTTGCCAGCCTCCCAGTTATCGTATAACCCCAATATTGACACTTTATCTGTCCCGGCCATAGATAAAGACATTTGCAAAGTTTCAAGTCTCTAGCTTGAAGGGTGTGGAAAAAAGTTGCGTTCATACAGACGGACAGACACCATGACGGACATTGCACAAACCCAATATACTCTTTACCTTCGGTATCGAGTATAAAAATTCCTGAAGAGATCACTTTGTGTGTTGCTCTCTTAGTATGTCTATTAGAGTGAACGTACAATAGAAAATAAATAAAAAAATGCATTTAAGATTGCAAACACTCGTTACTTTCAGTTTTGTCTTATCGTCTCGACATGAGCATTGTTCTTGACTTTGTTTTATTTTGTGCATAATGCTGCAGTTATAATTGTCATCAAAACAAAGAAAACTAATTTATAGATTTTTTTCTCACAATACACACCGTGTTGACGAACTCAGCAATATTCGTTGATATTAAATAATTACCCTCACACCAATCAACGGGTGAACTTCCGGGGCGTAATAAATAAATGACATAAATATTCATAACGTTGCCCGAGTCCATGTTGATTACAGTGAAAGGTATTATAAATAATTATGTAGTGGTCTTTTCGTTTTTGTGGATATATTTTTTCACTTTACATATATACTATAACTTTCATTAAAACTGCTGCTTATTATCTTCAGAAATTGTTTTGTTTTCTCTTGGTTTATTTTACATAATAATAATGAAATAACTTTGTTTTCGGAATTCTATGTTGCCAGCAATTTGTCTTTTATACAAAAGTATCATTTGTCTTTTGTACATTGTTTTTCGTCATTGCGCGTTGTGTTAACTAGTCAGCAAGCATGATTATACACAAAAGTATAAACTATTTTTACACTAACGGCATGTCTGAAGCGTTTGTTTACTGTTCATTTAGTGTTATATGTAGTTACATATGTATGTTTATTTTTCATAATGAGTAATTCACTGATAAGCCAGGGCTGCCCATCAGTGTGAAGTTATAGACGTTGTTATCAAATTTTAACCGAAATAAAATGCGAAAATTATTGCAAGTGCATTTGCTAGCTATTTCAGCATTTTGGATATTAGTATTGTCGAATGACCGTCCTCAAGAAAGCAAATTTTTTCGACACCCTTAAAGCAGGAGTCTATGCATCCAAGGTGGCAGTACGAGCCAGCTGTTCGGTTTTGAACATGGAACCGCCGTCATATCAGCCAGGTTTCTGTTGCGCAATAGTTCAGTTCATGTACAGTATCATGAACTATCAGCTCGATAGGCCTTTTACATGACTGTTTGAGGCAACAAGAATATATACAAATAGAGTCTCCATGAGGCGAAATTCTTACTGCCAGTTGGAACCTGAAATATTTTGATCTCAAGGGTCCACCTCTCTCAGAGAGAGCATTTTGTGGCGCGGACTCTCAAAGAGCACATTTGGCAACCATTTTGCTAGACGCGCGAGGCGCGGAAAAAATGCAAGGCATTCTGCTTGCTGACTGCCACTGCGTAGCACAGTCAGCCAGCCATGTTGTGTGTATTAGAGGTTGGAAAAGATCGAATTTTGCTACAATCGATTTTTTCGATTGTCGATGTTAGCCAACATCGATTTCACCGATGTTTTGAAGCGAAAAAATCGATAATCGACGATAATCGAATACTAAACATATAAATTCAATTAAATTCAATAAAATTAAATTAATAAAAAAAAGCGGTACTTACGCTGCTGTCTGCTGCTTTTAGAGAAGGAAAAATTTTTTTAGCAAGAATCGATGTTTTGGATCGATGTATCGATGTTAACATCGACTCCGAAAATTAGAGAATCGATAATCGAAATTTCTTTTGATCATCGATACATCGATGTATCGTCCAACCTCTAGTGTGTATGCGCTCGAATGCCAGAGATTTTCTAGCGCGCTGACCCTTGTTTTTTGGGATGATCGCCTGTTACTCCTTCCTTTTCTTTTTTTTTGTGTAACTAGCTGTATAACTATAAAACCCTAGAGCATATGCATACCAGCATATATATATTTACATATATATATAATTGTGCGTTTGCATATGTATGTTTGCAGTTTTGCCCTGGGCTGGACCTGGGCTTTGTAGTGATTTTGGTTTTCTTTGTTTCGGCTGGGAACCATAAGCATGTGTGTGTGTCCATGTTTGTCTACATGTGCATATTCAAATGTATGCGTAGCATTTGCCTTGGTTCATTGACATTTTTCAACTATCATGATTTTTGACAAATCCTGAACAGCCAATATTTAGATTACAATTTGGTGCATATTTGTTTCTTCCTACAAAAAACCTAAAAATCTATACTTCCAAGGCAGCCAAATTTCATTTTTGGTGCTGATCGACCACTTGCAGGATCAGGCACACAGCATAAAAAACAAGCGTCTAGTAAATTCGAGGCAAATATCAGTTTTGCATTGCTGGTCCTACATACTCTTTAAAGTTTTTAGCTCTATGACCATTTTTCAACATCTTTGCCATCGCAACTACTACACAACTACTGTGAAATTTGGCAATCTTTCTGTCATGGTGTGGGGATGTATTTCATCCAAAGGTGTTGGAGAGCTGCGCATTTTTAATGAAATTATGACAAAGGAATTTTATTTGGACATATTAAAGAAGAAATTGTCCAAAAGTGCGCACAATTTTGGCTTTGTTGATCCACATAACACCAGGAAGCTCAAGTACAAGCTGTATCAAGACAATGATCCTAAACACAAATCATACCTCTGTCGCACTTGGCTTTTGTATAATTGCAGTAAAGTAATTGACACGCCCCCTCAGAGTCCGGATCTCAATCCCATAGAAAATTGCTGAAGAAAAGGGTGGCTAAACGAAGCCCTACCTCAAAACAAGGATTGATACGTTGCATACATGAGGAATGGGAAAAAATACCGCAATCATACGACATAAATGCGCTCGTATCGTCGATGTCGCGACGCCTTAGAGCTGTAATGGATGCTAATGGAAGGCATACAAAATATTAGCCATTTGCAGTTTGTTCATAACATGATATTGAGTTGCAAAGAGAAATGATTGCATTTTGCAAAGAATTAATAGACAGTTAATATTTGCACGTTTTTTTGTTTTTATGAACTTTTTTATGTTTTTGTTTATATTTTTCTTATTATTGTTAGTTATTTTATTTAAGAATAGACGCTAGAGAAATATTGTAAAGAGCTGAACATGAAAACAAGTGCCTTTCCCAATAAAATATTATGTTAAAGTTGAATTTGTGTGACTTTTTTCATTTTGCAAAGAATTAGTGGACAAACTGTATTCTTGTTGGTTTGAGGTTAATAAACAATTAATTAATTTTCTCAAAAACTGGCTGAATGATTTTTATAAATTTGTTATAGCTTCTCCAAGCATAATTCTTTAATTAAATATATGCCTCATTTCGGGCCATGACCATTGAGAAACATTCTAACATTTAATAGGTTGCGTTATTGGTCTTAAATGTCATATTCCGGACCATCATCTCTGAGTTGAGATATTTAAGAAATTCAGGACATGCGATTTTTCAAACACTTGTTCTACCCATTTTAAATGCTGAAATATGCAAAACGATCAAAAAAAATAAATAATTAATTTTTTAACAATTCTGTATCATTATTATTTTGGTTTCATGCTGAAAAACATAATAATAATAGCACTAAAGTCGGTGGTTCCGACTTATGAACTAAGTTCCAAAATTCGTTGCTGGCGAACCGTTGCTATCTTGACACACATCACAAATATAGTTGTGCATAAATAATTTTGTATTGCCGCGAGGGATGGGTATCGCCAGCGTAAGTATCGGTATCGTGGGATCGATACGAATTGGACCACACCGATACTTGGTGTCGATTTATAAGATCTCAAGTATCGATATTATCGTGGTATCGATATATTTCGTTTTTTTTTTCTTCAAATTAAAATACCCAAAAAAATTAACTCAGATAACGTATATTCAATTTTAAAACATTTCTAATTTTTTTTAAACCTGTTATATATTGATTACATGTTTTCTGTGATTTTTGCCAAAAAAAATGCGTTGCTGTAGGTGTTCCGCCGTTAGACGCGACCCACAATCGTCTATTATTCGTCCTGCAAGCAAAAAAACTCGCTCGCTAGGAACTGAAGTTGCCAAGAAAGGGAAATAAATTTGTGCCATTTTAAAGATGTGGGGATACAATGGCTTCAAACAAACCCACACATCAAACGGATTTGCCGATCTTGGCGATCGAATTTGATTGTCAAATGATTTGATTTCAGACCTGGCAGTGATGGTTAAATCGTCGACGATGTGATCCGTCGACGATACCTTGAGTATCGACTAGAAAAATATCGATATCGATAATATCGTCCAACACAAGTATCGCCGATATCGTATCGACGATACTGCGATAAATAGACGATACCTCCAGTATCGTATCGATACCTGCCATCCCTAATTGCCGCATTTGATGTTCACTATCCTACGATGTTTCCACAAAGAAGTTCAGTAATTTACAAAACGCCTGCTACACATCTGCCGCCACTGGCCAAGGAATTAGTTAGCAATGTTAACTATCCCAATCTCAATGTCTCCGATATGAATGCCCGGTTAGAGAACTTATCACCACGCCTGCACAACTGCTTCGACAGCATTTCCATGAATGATCTGCAACATTTTGCGCTAGCCACTAATCAGCACGACGGTGTCCAATGGTGGGGCATGCTTTTTGGCTACGACCAGACAGAGCACATGACTGTGGATAATGCTGATTTTAAGCTGCAGTGCGAATACACCGTTAACATTTTGCGTTATGCCGAAAACAATGTGCTTCTGGTAGCACTAGGTAATGCACGACTACAGGCCTGGTCTACGTACTCCACTGTGCGTAACCCTACGGCGCCATACTGCTTGTTTCTTGTTGGCGACGATTCTGCCCATAAGGCACCTATAAATCAGCTGTGCGTTTTTAAGTCCCGGCCACAGCAAGCGGTCTCCACTTGTTTGGATAATACTCTCAGTGTAATAAGTTACATATGTATATTAATTCTATGCACATGGATTTAGGAAGTATTGATAGATTTTCAAATATTTTGTTTAATATTTACAGGTCTGGGATCTCTCAAGCGCTGACTTGCGTAGCGTTTATCGCGCACGCGTAGCACATACAAGTAAATTGACTGGTTTAGCGCTTTCTGCAACAAGTGCTGCACAGCTTGTCACCTGCGACCGTGGAGGCTGTTCACGTTTGTGGGATTTGCGTTCCTCGTCTCCTTCCTGTTGTCTCTATGATAATGAGACGCATTTGCTTAGCTTTAGTTGTGCCGCTTGGGCATCACCCAGAGAGCTGCAAGGCGAAAATTTTATTTATTTGGGAGACAACGATGGCAAAGTACACACAATGGACATAAGAGTTCCACGCAAGCTGCAGCAAACAGATGCCTATTTTACCAATGGAAATGTGTCGCAGCTGCTGGTGAATGGGTAAACTATTTGACTATACTTGTAGAGCTCATGCTCAACAGATCCACTTTCAGCCTCCACCTTGCAGCCATGAGTAACCAACCCGCTGCCGTAAAGATAGCCAAAGTTGCAGGGAAGCACGATATGGTTTACAATAACGAGAACACCCATACACGTCTTACAGATGCAGTTTGGAAAAATGACAATACACTGCTGACCATTGGACACGGCCGAAAATTGGCCAAGCATAGGTTATAGAACACATTATGCATAGCTGATTAGATTTGACTAACTTAGTATTCTAAATATTTAGCTTTAGTCTAAAAATTTATCGCCGTACCGGTATGGCAAAAAAATATTAATAAGTGTTCGAACTCACGGGCGATGTGTTAACACCTTTTTGTTCTTTAAACGGTGCCTGTTGGATTTCTATGAACATATATGTAAGCATAAATAATTATACATTTGATGTGATAATTGATAATAACATTAAAATTTTGATTATATTTATAATCAAGTCATATCAAAACAATCCATGTAAGATAAAGTATTTCCTTCAAGCAGCAACAACCCAGAAACATCGAAAGATGATGTGTTATTAAACTATTTTAAGTAATTTCTCAATTGTTTGCTGAGCGCCAACTTATGCTTATGAAAATATGCAATTATTGCATACATATACTATATAATTGAACTACATATTCTGGGCTGTTGTTGCCCTTGGCATCGCTTGATGCGCTGCAAATTTTTTTTGCTATTAGTTTATTGATCGTTAACTTCACTTTTTTGTACAACTTCATTCTTTAGCTGATGAAAGCTGTCACGGTCGCCATGATTGGTTGATTCTTTAGTTGATAAAAACAATGGGCACGTTTGCCCCGATATAACTGTGTCTTATAAATGTTTAAGTGAGCCGTTGGCTTATGCCACATATGTATGTTGAGGCTGCGGTTCCCACTTATGTGTCGTCAATTGATCTTATTACATGCGCTTAAACATTATTTTGTGACTTACATTCGTCACCTACAGTAAACAACAATTATGTGTTACACTGTAATCATTATATGCGCATACTACAATACTAATTCATTTTCTAACAAATATCCGGTTGTTAATGCAAACTGCTCCGCAGGAATTTTAAGCTCACACGCGAGCTCACGAAACAGAGAAAAAGGATGAGCTGTGGCCAGCAGACGGGTCAGCTGGAAAATAGCGAACGAAGCTAGCGCCTTATTAAGCATAGCCTCTTACACTCACCCACAAATACCTACGCCCATCCTAACTCCATAATCTCACTTCGGACTGGAATAAGTTGTCAACTTGGCTGATTAAAAAGCCTACGTAGATGGCAAACGCCTGTTCTAGTGAGCCTTAGCCAGGTACTGCCGGTCTCTGCCCGGATGGACCTAATATTTCTCTGCCCCAACAAGGAGGCCGCAGGCACCAGCTGGCCCAGCACACACTTCTTCAACTGGCCCAATTGTTGTGCTGGATTTTGTGTTTCAATGTACCAACCGAGATGTTTTGCGGGATTTGAGGTTTTCAGTGTGCCAGCCGAGGGGATTTGGTGGAGGCTGCAGTGACATACTCTGATATGGTAACTCCAGCAACTAAAAGTACAGATTCCACAGCTTAGAAAACAAGGATAATCGAAACCGGAAAAAACTTGGCGGCTCAAGGACGATGTGTTACTTGAGTAGCAGCCGCCGCTGCAGCAACTGTAAGATCTTCGCCTCCGTTGCCCACCGATGGTTCGCATTGTGGGAGGCCATCAGAGGTGAGGTTATCCCCATTTTGACTACCTAGTTATTGAATATTCCGACTATCACTAAAGGCCCGTTGTCACATACATTTGCCACCGAAACCGAAACAATTACTTTTGCCTTTATTTATTTATTCAAAATTGTTAACAAATCTAGAGTTAACTTAAGAGTTAAAAATAAAAAAAAAATTACAATAATATAGATGAAGTAAACAGCCTAAGCAGAGAACAAAAATGTCTAATAACATCACCGACCGATGGGGGTGTTTTATTTGCCAGTCCGGCCAGCTATGCCCCTTTACACAGCCTAAATTGTCAGTGACATTATAAGACCCTATACTAAGAACAGAGATGTTAGAAGAAAATAAAAAAGAAAAACTTAAATATGAAAACTAAAAATAAAAGATTAAAAATAAAAATAAATAAAAAATTTAAAAATAAATAGAAAAGTGTATTAAAGAGAGATAGGTTTAGGGGGAAGTTAATGACCCGTTGTAGGAAAAGAATTTAGCCAGTCCAGCAAGCTATGCCCCGTTTCATAGCTGAGAGCGGTCATTAACTTCCCGAAGATATACTGAAAGCAATGATTTGATTAAGGAGAGAGAGGTCTCATTAGAGAACACGTGGTAAAGGCTATTATTGAACGCATAAAATACGAAATGGGTTGTGCATAGCGAAATCTGTTGTGCACGTTTTCAAAAATAAAGTGCGAAAGTTTCTAGTGGGTCTGGAAGGAATAGAGAAACGAAGTTGACTTAAAAGAAAAGAAGAATCTATATCGCCAGCAGTCAACTTTTGCAGGAAGGCAACACCAAGGACTATCCTACGATTGTTTAACGATGGGAGGCTAAGGAGAAGAAGCCTACTGGAATATGAAGGCAAGCGAAGATTACTATCCCAATTTAAGCCTCGTAAGGAAAAAAGCAGAAACTGCTTCTGAACAGATTCGATACGATCCTGGTTATTTCTATACTGGGGGCTCCATATACGAGAGCAGTATTCTAAGATAAGGCGGACAAGAGAAGTGTACAGAGTTTTCGTAACATAAGGATCGTTAAACTCTTTAGACCAACGTTTAATGAAACCGAGAACACCTTTGGCTTCATTAACAATAGTAGCAATATGAAGGCCGAATGAGAGTTTCGAGTCAAAAAGAACACCAAGGTCCTTGACTGTGAAAATACGTTGCAACGTGGTATTGTCAATTGAGTATCTGGTAATGAAGGGACTCTTATGGCTGAAAGACATAAACATACATTTAGAACAATTGAGAAGCAACTGATTAGTAATACACCAAAGTTGCATTGAATTTAAATCATCTTGTAAGCAAGTATGATTCAGAGAATGACAATAAGAGAAAATAAGTTTCACATCGTCCACGTACATGAGAATGCGAGAATGTGATAAAACAGAGGGAAGATCATTTATAAAAAGAGTAAAGAGTAAAGGACCAAGATGACTACCCTGTGGTACTCCAGAAGTAACCAGGACTTGTTTCGAGGTAGCCCGTCTTAGGAGGACTCTTTGTGTCCTACCCTTTAAATAAGAAGAAATCTAAGATAAAAGAGAGGGAGGGAAACCAATACGGTCAAGCTTGAGAAGTAAAAGGTCATGGTGTATTCGGTTGCTGCCTATCGATTTTTTATTCTGTGCTCCTCTGATTTGCGATCAGCTGATTTCTAGAAACGCAGCCAACTTAACGCTGGTCATTTCTGTATATTTTTTATGCGTAAACAATTAATAATTGCAAAAATGTCGAAAGTAAAATTAAGTGTGGAGGATGAGGAAAAATTAATAGAGCTCGTAAAATCGAACGAAGCTTTGTACAGCGTGAGGCTCAATAAATTCCGCAATACCGAACAGAAATATTCCGTTCTTCCGTTCGGTTTCAGTTTCAGTTGTTCAGTTGTATGTGGCAACCCACGCAAAATTAGCCACAGACTGAAACCGAAAATCAGTTTCAGTTTCGGTTTCCGTTGTATGCGACAACAAGCCTTAAAAGATTATCTAAGGAAAATTAAGTGACCCTAGCTCAAAAGCTGTGGATGATAAAAACAGCTACTACGGTGATGATTAGCTGCTATGCCAACGTGAACCATTCCATATGGGGCAAATATAATTAAGAAGCTAGACATCACCTTGATAAGTCGGTCTCTCAGGCTACATTTCGGGGAATGGCATGTCTCTTTAAAAGAATCAATGTTTTAAACTTAAAAGGCAGAAAAACAACAGTAACTTACTAACTCGTAACTCCAGAAAAAAAACTGGGAAACATTTAGGTCAACCCTAGAACCTAACCTTTCCACCAATTTCTCTGGAATACCTAGACATACAGGTGAGCTGAAAGACTTGTACGAAATTTAAATAGAAGCAAATCCATTTATAGGAAGCTGCCCACAAGGGAAAACGGGCAATGAAAAATACGTTATATGGTAGCATGATGGTTTTGATAGACTGCGTCTCACAACCCGTCACCTATTCATCAGATCAAAGAGAGATGATTTATGGGATGAATACCGTGAGATCCTTACCTCCTACAAGAAGAAGATTAGGATGGCTAACCGTAAGAGCTAAAAGAACTTCTGCAAAAGCATGGCAAGTACGACTTAAAGTGCCCGGTTCCAGTAAGCCCTATACAAGTGACCACCGGAGGCTTTTTAAGCTCTGAAGCGTAGAGACAAGGTAAAGAGCAGCAATATGCAAGAGTTGAAGCTTCTGACAGACATTACCAACCCAAAATCCTTCAAAATCGGCACATGATGCAGTAAGGTCATTCTCAAAAGAAAAATAAAAGGAAACGTTGCAGTCGGACGCAACCGACTGCGATATACTCGATACCAGTATTAAAACCGGTAAACAGAGGCCTGATTTCATAGGGGTACGGATGCGGCAGGTGTGTAGGCTGCTACAAAAATTGTCTGATGCAGATGGGGATGCCACCAGCTATCTTCCTTCCAAATTTGGTGACTCTAGCTCAAAGTTTGTTAAAGGTGGGGGAAGGGGGCTGGGGGAGTTATGGGTGGGCGTTGCTTCCAAAATTTAATGTACATCTTTTTGGGATGTCAATTGCTATCTTCCTACCAAATTTGGTGACTAGCTCATAGTTTACAAAAGGTTGGGGAAGGGGGGCTGGGGGTGGTATCAGTAGGCGTGGCACTAAAATATCTTTGGGGGTCGCTACCAGTTGTCTTCCTACCAAATTTGGAGACTCTAGCTTAAACACCTTAAAAGATACACGCATTCCCGTTTTCGACGAAGCGTTGGGGTGGTTGGAAGTTACTAGGGTGGTCTGGGTGGGCGTGGCATCCAAAGTTTTGATGCAGTTTTTTGGGTATCATCATCACTTATCTTGGCAAAAATTTGGTGGATCTAGCTTTAAAACTGAGAGAGTTATAGGCGTTTCTGATTTAAAACTGCGGCTGGGGGCGAAATGGGTGGGCGTGGCTCCAACATTTTTATGAAATTTTTTTTTGGAATGCCAGTAGCTATCTTCCTACCAAATTTGGTAACTCTAACTGTGAGGGTGTGCGGTATAGGTGGATTTATCGATTTTGAGAATCACCAGTAGTGGACACCCCTAAGGTTTTTGTGCCATAAAACCGTCAAAAATGAACGTAAAGCTTTACTGTTGGTATCGTAGGAAAGCTAGTTCAATTTCCCATCGATCTGTGTAAGGCATTATGCACATTTCATTCGTTTTTTGAAAGATAAATAGGATTTAATGAAAATAGTCAAAAACCCGATTTTCCAAAAATAGCACCAGTAGTGGACACCCCCTTTTATCTTGTGAAAAACCACCCAATAAAATAAAATAAAATGCCAAATCATTGTTTTGATTTAAGCTTTTGTGTTTTATGCAATAAAACAATCAAAAAAAACCGAAATTATTAATTTATTAAAATTTATTACTCGTAATAAACAGTATCGCAAGCGATGCAGCTATGTATCGATAAATGTATCGCACGCTCAACATAGCTCACATAACTTATTAAAATGGCGCGAGATTTAAAAAAATCTAAGTAGTTTGTTTTTAGGGGGTGTCTAGTTTAGGGAAAAGCACGGTTTTCACATTTATTAATGTAAAACCCAAAATATTGAACACAGAAATTTTTGGATTACAGATTATGAAAGAGCATGAAAAAACGATTAAGAAAAAATTTATTTCGCTTTGCTGAAACTTGAAATAATACAATTCCTAAAGCTTTGAAAAGTTCCAAAATTTAGATCGAAATATCGGTATTTTAATTTTAGTCTATGGTGCATCCAAAACCAAATATAAACACCTGTAGACCACATGAAAAGCAAGCTGGCACCAAGAGCTACCAATCACAGAAATTAGAGCGCGCTAGCACCAAAACTCGCCAAAATAGAGCTGGTGTCCGAATTAGGCACAGTGTCCACTACTGGTGACTCTCCCTATGGTTTATTGAAATTTAACTCTCATTTTTTATACACCTCAAAAGATTAACAAGTCCCACAAAAAAAATATAGCAAGTAGGCCTTTTAAATATATATAATAAATATATGAGAAAAATTTTTGGAACCTTTACAGAACCGGTACAGAACTGATATAAACTGGAACCAGAACCCGAACCCGGAACCTATATAAATGAGGACCAAAACAGAACCTTGTTCCGAAACGATCGGTCCGAACCAAAACCGGAAGCAGAGCCTTAATTTCGGTTTGACACCCTGATTAAAACACAATCAGTTTACTTATTTATGAAAATTTAATTATAATTATTTTTAATTATAATCGCGTCAGTAAATGCAATATTTACTTCAAATTAGTTTTTTTTTCAAACAAGACGTAACTGAAAACTTAGACTAAACAACACAAAAGAATCAACAACTGCCGAAAAATACTTTTCAGTAGGGAACATAAGTTAAGATATGGCTTTTCTACCGCATTAAGTTTGTGCAATAGGAAAAAATTGTCCATTAATTTTTCCAGAAAATTAAAATTTTTTCACCAGCTATTTAGGTGTTTTAATGCCGCGTTCGCTTGGTGGGCGGCTCCAGGAAATTGTTCTCCTCCTCGTCAATCTCAAAATGCTCCGATTTCATGAGTCGCTTGGCCTTGAGTAAGACTGTATTGTCCCGCAGCCAGTTGCACTTGAGTACAGCATCAATTGAGGGTCGCTTTTCGGGATCCACAATGAGCATTTGTTTGATCAGCAACTTTGCCCGCTGTGAAATGGCTTGCCAGGCGGGATGGCGAAAGCGAAAGTGGCCTTTTTTAATCTGTTCGCCGGCTGGCGACCCGTATTCATCAGAAAAAGGCAGGGTGCCACTAAGGCTGCAAAAGATCACATATTTTAAGAGCTTGAAGATGTAAGTTTTAAGAGCGTTGGCTTACCACGTATAGAGAACCACACCTAGACTCCAAATATCTACCTTTTGTGTGTAGGAAGCACGCCCGCCAGTGATAAGAACCTCCGGTGCTACATAAAGAGGAGTTCCACATAGTGTACGCATGACTGAATCCTTGTGCACAAATTTGCTAAGTCCAAAGTCAGATACCTTAAGCAGTGTATCTTCTTCGCTCGACTCGAGCAGCACATTGTCCGGCTTAAGATCGCGGTGTGTAATGCCTACGAAGTGAAGACAAAAAAATATTATTTTAATATTAGGTTTTCAGGTATGTGCTAACTAAAGTAGTTTGTCCTGCTTAAACCAGAAAAACTTAAAAATTTAATGTTTACAGCCTTTTTTAAATATGCCCGTCGGTCTGTCTGTGGGAAAGCAACTATCACAGAGTATAGGGGCTAGATCTTGTTCGATTCGAGTTACGGAAAACTCTTCCCGTGTCCGATAAACACTTGTAATTGATATCCATATCTTGAATTTTTAATGATGACTTGAAATGGCTTTAAATAAAAGCAAAATATTGATAGCACAAGTCTACAAATAATTCCTTTTTTTAGATATCAGATTAATTTTCTCTTTTTATATTTTGCTTTTCACGACAGAATCGTATGTGAGCGTCTTTGGGCGCACTTCTAAATTGAGAAGGAAATCAAGAAACATTGAGTTCTGCAAACCGCTAACGGCGCTTTCTTGTCAGCATGGAGACAAAGATATTTTTTAATAATGCGTTTTTATTCGACTTGACATCTCTATGTGTAATTAATTGATTAGTGCCCTGGCCACAAAGATTTAAATTGTGTCAAAGCGACAAGAAAAGACACAACTAAAGATCATCACAGGATCAAATGCTTAGTTTACGGTTGTAAGATGTGGAAAACATGAGTTTTTTGACTTTCAGTTACCGATTACCCAGGATTTTACCTACGGTTTCAGAGCAAAAACAAGTGGATACGTTGCAGTCGGACGCAACCGACTGCGATATACTCGATACCAGTATTAAAACCGGTAAAAAGAGGCCCGATTGCAAAGCAGTACGGATGCGGGGGTGTAAGCTGCCTCAAAAATTGTCTGATACAGATGGGGATGCCACCAGCTATCTTCCTACCAAATTTGGTGACTCTAGCTCAAAGTTTGTTAAAGGTGGGGGAAGGGGGCTGGGGGCGTTTTGGGTGGGCGTGGCATCCAAATTTTTGATGCAGATCTTTGTGGAATACCAATTGCAATCTTCCTACCAAATTTGGTGACTCTAGCTCAAAGTTTGTAAAAGGTTCGGGAAGGGGGGCTGGAGCAGTATGGGTGGGCGTGGCTCCAAAATATCTTTGGGGGTCGCTACCAGCTATCTTCGCACCAAATTTGGCGACTCTAGCTCAAACACCACGAAAGATACACGCATTCCCGTTTTTAGCGAAGCGTTAGGTTGGTTGGCGGCTAGGGCAGTATGGGTGGGCGTGGCATCCAAAGTTTTAATTCAAATTTTTGGAGGTCGTTATCACTTATCTTGGCACAAAATTTGGTGGCTCTAGCTCATACATAAACTGAAATAGATATAGGCATTTCTGATTTCCAAATGCAGGGGGGCTGGGGGGGGAATGGGTGAGCGTGGCTTTGATGCAGATCTTTGGGGATCGTTACCAGCTATCTTCGCACCAAATTTGGCGACTCTAGCTCAAACACCACGAAAGATACACGCATTCCCGTTTTTAGCGAAGCGTTAGGTTGGTTGGCGGCGGCTAGGGCAGTATGGGTGGGCGTGGCATCAAAAAATTTGATGAATTTTTTGGGGATTGTCATCACCTATCTTGGCGCAAAATTTTGTGGCTGTAGCTCAAAAACTGAGGTAGATATAGGCGTTTCTGATTTCAAACTGCGGGGGGGGCTGGGGGCGGAATGGGTGGGCGTGGCCCCAAAATTTTTGATGCAATTTTTTTGGGGATGCCAGTAGCTATCTTCCTACCAAATTTGGTAGCTCTAACTGTAAGGGTGTTCGGAAACGGTGGATTTATCGATTTGCCAGCCTCCCAGTTATCGTATTATCCCAATCTTGACACTTTATCTGTCCCGGCCATAGATAAAGACATTTGCAAAGTTTCAAGTCTCTAGCTTGAAGGGTGTGGAAAAAAGTTGCGTTCATACAGACAGACAGACGGACAGAAGGACAGACACCATGACGGACATTGCACAAACCCAATATACTCTTTACCTTCGGTATCGAGTACAACAATTAACAAAAAATTAAATACTTTTGCTCATCGTACATGCAAACATAGTATATTTAAATTATACCTTAAATAATATTTTTGAACAATACGAGCTTCACCGGATTTCAAAATATTCTTATTTCCAATTTGTGTGTCAAGTTTAATTTATGGAAGCTGTAATCAGTAAGCAAGGTGAAATTTAATCTAAGACCCCTTTTACACGATGAAGTTTTTTCATGAAGTTTTTTGATGCAACATTCGTTCGTAGGCAAAGGGAGTAGAGGGATAAAAACTGCAAGCAATGCTTCATGACTTGTGAAGCAATGATGTTTTTTCTCATTTTGCTTTGCCTTATTCCTTGCAGGCGTTATTGCACATTTTTATTTAATAAATTTTTAGTTTTTTTTTACATTTATTATACTCGATACCGAAGGTAAAGAGTATATTGGGTTTGTGCAATGTCCGTCATGGTGTCTGTCCGTCTGTCCGTATGTTCGCAACTTTTTTCCACACCCTTCAAGCTAGAGACTTGAAACTTTGCAAATGTTTTTGTCTATGGCATAGACAGATCAAGTTCTAAGATTGGGGTTCTACGATAACTGGGGGGCTGGCAGATCGATAAATTCGATAACTCAAAATCGATAAATCCACCTCTTACGCACATCCTCTAAGTTAGACCTTCCAAATTTGGTAGGTAGATAGCTATCGACATCCCCCAAAAACCTGCATCAAAAATATTGGTGCCACGCCCACCCATTCCGCCCCCAGCCCCCCTGCAGTTTTAAATCAGAAACGCCTACATCTTCCTCAGTTTTTGAGATAGAGCCACCAAATTTTGCGCCAAGATTGGTGATGATGATTCCCAAAAACCTGCATCCAAACTTTGGATACCACGCCCACCCATACCACCCTTGTCCACCCCAGCCGCCCCAACTTTTTGTTAAAAACGGGAATGCGTGTATCTTTCATAGTGTTTGAGCTAGAGGTTCCAAATTTGGTAGGAAGATAGCTGGTAACGATCTCCAAAAAATCCATCAAAGTTTTGGAGCCAAGCCCCCTTACCGCCCGCAGGGGAGCTAGTACCAACCTTTTATAAATTTTGAGCTAGAGTCACCAAATCTGGTAGGAAGATAGCAATTGAAATCAAACAAACCACGCTCACCCATAACGCCCCCAGACCCCCTTCTCCAACCTTTCGCAAACTTTGAGCTAGAGTCACCAAACTTGGTACGGAAATAGAAATTGACATCCCAAAATAATCTGCTGGAACAATTTGGATGCCACGCCCATCCATAACGCCCCCAACCCCCCTCCCCATCTTTAACTAACTTTGAGCTAGTGTCACCAAATTTGGAAGGAAGACAGCTGGTGGCATCCCCATCTGTATCAGACAATTTTTGAGGCAGCTCACACCCCTCCCGCATCTGTACCCCTTTGCAATCAGGCCTCATTTTACCGGTTTTAATACTGGTATCGAGTATATCGCAGTCGGTTGCGTCCGACTGCAACGTTTCCACTCGTTACCATTTAAAAAAATTATTTTATTTTTTTTATCAAAATACATAATACCTATTAAATTAAATATAAAATATTGAACTATGTATGTCGGTAGAACAAGAGTGCCAATATTGTTGAACAAGCTTTGGTGAGTTCCGACAAATAATTTGTTTTTTTAACAACTTGTTTTGATTCTTTAACGCATTAATGGTGTTTTCGAAAAATATTTATGTAGAGAAAAAATGAGCGCGCAAAAGAATGAGACGTGGTATAAAAAGAGCGCCGCAGGGAAAATTTTTTTTATAGAAACACGCGATTTTTATTAAAAAATTTTTGCCTGCGACATTTCAATTGATTTGTATTACTTATAATTTTCTTATTTTTTCGAGTTCTACAAGAATCAATCTTCAGACCTTGTCGCCGGAGTAATCGTAGTATCCCCTAGACCGTAAACTCATTAAAGTTTGGCGCACAAAAAAAATTTTTAGTTTAAAAATCGCGTGATTTAAAATAGGTTCTAAGTGTCTAAAGGCAACAAAAATTTAAATAACGACATTTCAGTTTATTTTATTTTATTTTTAATATAATATAAACATGAATCATTGAAAAAAATAAATTTTTGATATTCCAAATGCTTAATATATTATTTTTTTATTGAATAATATTTTCGTATTTGCAGGTGTTATTTCACATCGCGATCAGGCGTTATCTCACTTTTAGAAATGCAATAACGCCTGCAGGCGTTATCGACCATAAATTTAAATCAGAGTTGCATTAACAAAAAAAAACATCATGTAAAAACTTCATCGTGTAAATGCGACCAGATTTGCGAAGAAGTTTTAAAACAGAATAAAAAAAAACCTTCATGAAAAAACTTCATCGTGTAAAAGGGGTCTAAGATATTTCCGTGGTTTTTTACTGATCTTAATGAAAGTGCAACACGTTCTTCGTAATGTTAGCAACTAGATCAAGATCTGAAAATATTTTTTTTAATTTCAAGACACCCCTTTCCCCTGTCGACCAGAGCATTGAAAATGTAAAGCAAATACCTTTCACAGTTTCTCACGTTTGGTGGAAAAATAGCTGCAGACGTCTCCTGCAGACCTACATAAAAAAGAATAGCCATTCCCACAACCGCCCACCTATAAATGCCTACTTGTTGCACAGTTGAATAATACAGGTGTAACATATACATATTGTTATCAAAATAATTTTACCAACCTCTATTATGCAAATATTTAACTGCATGGCACATTTGATAGAAATACAATTTGGATGTGTTTTCGGAGAGCAGTTTTTTACTAATTATGCGATTTAGCAAATCGCCTCCGCGCATAAACTCCAGCACCATATACACTGAGTCTGGTTTATCAACAATGTCATGCATGCGCACTACGCACGGATGGGAAAGGTTTTTCATAATCTTTGCCTCATTAAGCACACGCTCGGGATCGTTGAGATTGTTGGGTTGTGCGCTCACCTCGAGCATGTTCTTTTTAACAATTTTCATGGCAAATTGCTCGCATGTGCGTCGCTCATAAACGAGCCTGACCAGGCCATACGCACCAGATCCTAGTTTACGATTTATATAATAGGTTGCGGTTATTTCAGTTGGCAGGCCAAATGCCTCGTTCGGACTAAGATCTTTAAAAACGAAAGCTAAAAAAAATCATGACAAAAAACATAAATAATAGAGATCATTGTAACGGGTTCAGTTCTTACCCTTGTATGTAGGATGAGAGAGCGCTATGATATCGTCATTTTGTAATATACGCGTTTTGTTTGTTCCAATTTTTTCGCCATTGACAAAAGTTCCATTACGTGAGAGATCCTAGATGAATGCAAACAGCAATTATGTTATTTTATTAAATATAATTTTTCAAGTGTTTGTCCAGTGCTCAAAATTGTGGGCGATGAAGTTATTAGATTACGTTTTTTTTCTAGATAAAATAGATATTTTTCAGTTATATAAGAAAAAACCGAACATTAAAGTAACACAAATTTTTACCTTTTATTTTGTTTATGTATTTTTTTCTATTAGTTTGAAATAAAATCTAAATATGTACATATACCTCTATAAAAAGGTAATTTGACAAGCTTTAGTCTACCATTTTCACATTTTTATACTCGATACCGAAGGTAAAGAGTATATTGGGTTTGTGCAATGTCCATCATGGTGTCTGTCCGTCCGTATGAACGCAACTTTTATCGACACCCTTCAAGCTAGAGACTTGAAACTTTGCAAATGTCTTTATCTATGGCCGAGACAGATAAAGTGTCAAGATTGGCGTTCTACGATAACTGGGGGGCTGTCAAATCGATAATTCAAAATCGATAAGTCCACCTATTTCGCACCCCCTTACAGTTAGAGCTACCAAATTTGGTAGGAAGAAAGCTAGAAACCTCCAAAAAACTGCATCAATAATTTGAGGCCACTCCCACCCGTTCCTCCCCAAACCCCCGCATTTTGAAATCAGAAATGCCTATATCTCCCACAGTTTTTGAGCTAGAGCCACCAAATTTGGTGCTAAGATAGGTGATGACGACCCCCAAAAATGTGCATCAAAACTTCGGATGCCACGCCCATCCATACAACCCTATGCCGCATCCGTACCCCTTTGCAGTCAGGCCTCTTTTTACCGGTTTTAATACTGGTATCGAGTATGTCGCAGTCGATTGCATCCGAGTGCAACGTTTCCACTTGTTTATTATTGTTAGTTTTAATCATTTTATTCGTGTTTGCAGTTGAAAAATAATAAATCCACTTAATACATATTTCCTACCTGTATATAAGCCGGATTAGTCAGATCACAGTTGGCACGCTTTATGATAAAGTGAACCTTAGATATACGAGATAAGATTTTTTCTGGCAAATCATTTAGAGTCAATATTAAATCATTCAGTTCTCCGCGTCCCGCTGAAAATTCGTCGTTGTTTAAGTCTGAGAATAAAAGTGAAGAATGAAATGTAAAGAGCTATTGTATTATTATAATAGTTTTTTTTAAGATAAGAAAATGATTTTGTACTAGTAAACACCACAAACACGAACAAAAACTTTTTGGTGAGTATACAAAAGATGGAAATCCGTAAGCCCTTAATAATAAAACACAATTTTAGAAGGGACAGGGCCAACTTTATATACACAGACGAATCAAAAATAAGCGATACAGTAACATACCCTATGACAACAGAAACAAACATTCTGTAATATGGCATGCTCCCGCATTAACCCTCTATTCTCAACGCTGAAACAATAAAAATACTGGTAGCAATCAAACACCTAAAAAATAAAAGTGGAAAATTTATTATCTGTTTCCATTAATACCCAAAAAATATTAGATCCCAAATCATTAAAATATACCCCAAAATAAAATTAATTAATTACCCGGAAGGCCATGCAGGGACAATTGGCACCAAACTAGCTAACCCTCAATCCAAATACAAACCTAACAGATCAAAACAGATATTTAAAACAAGTATGCACATCACAAGCTGCAGCCAATGGTATCTTATTACAAACGCAAACAAAACACACTTCTTTGGCTACCTAAACAAAACACAACTGAAACTCAGCAGACTTGACCAAATCAAAATTATCAGACTTTGACAAGGAAACACAAAACTTACAGAACATCACTACCTCAACAACAACACACCATACCAACATACAATAATGCAAAAATAAAATGTACATAATAATGTAAATATAACATATGATACCGAAGGTAAAGAGTATATTGGGTTTGTGCAATGTCCGTCATGGTGTATGTCCGTCCCGTATGAACGCAACTTTTATCGACACCCTTCAAGCTAGAGACTTGGGGTTCTACGAGGCTGGCAAATCGATAAGTTCGATAATTCAAAATCGATAAGTTCACCTACTCCGCACACCCTTACAGTTAGAGTTACAAAATTTGGTAGCAAGATAGCTACTGGCATCCCCGAAAAAATTTCATCAAAACTTTTGGTGCCACGCCCACACATTCCGCCCCCAGCCCCCCCGAAATTTTAAATCAGAAACGTCTATATCTTCCTCAGCTTTTGAGCTAAAGCCACCAAATTTGGTGCTAAGATAGGTAATAACAACCTCCAAAAATGTTTGGATTCCACGCCTACCCATACCGCACTAGCAAGCCCCAGCCGCCCCAACTTTTCGTTAAAAACGGTAATGCGTTAATCTTTCATAGTGTTTGAGCTAGAGTCTCCAAATTTGGTAGGAAGATAACCAGTAGCGACCCCCAAAGATATTTTGGAGCCACGCACACCCATGCTGCCCCCAGCCCCCATACATACCTTATACAAGCTTTGAGCTAGAATCACCAAAATCGGTACGAAGATAGCAACTAGCATTCCACAAAGAGCTAGTGTCACCAAATTTGAAAGGACGATAGCTGGTGGCATCCCCATCTGTATCAGAAGATTTTTGATGCAGCTTACAGCCCTGTCGCATCCGTACCCCTATGAAATCAGGCCTTTTTTTACCGGTTTAAATTCTGGTATCGAGTATATCGCAGTCGGTTGCGTCCGACTGCAACGTTTCCACTTGTTTCTTAAAAGTTAGCTTAGTTTTCAAACTACTCTAACCTTAATAATAAATATATACTGGTTTTGTGCAATGCCCGTTCATCCAACACATCTTTTTTCGACACCCTTCCAAAAACATTGCGAAAATTTTGCAAATATCTTGGTAAGATAAGGTGTCAAGATTAGAATTATACGCCTTCTGTGGACTGGGAAATATAAAACAAATCGACTCACTTCAAGGTCAAAAATGATAAAAAAAAAAAAAGAAGCTGGTAACGATCTCCAAAGATGTGCATCAAAACTTTGGATGCTTAACCTTGACCTAAAACGCTTTTGATGCTTGGCAAGAATTTATACATTTTATGCAGATGCTTCCATATTCCATCTTTACATACATTTGCACAAAACCGTTATACTCTTTTTACCAATTTCATGGGCTCAGGGTATAATTAACATGACCAACGAGCTGTACAAGCAAAAGTTTTGGGAATCGCTGCAAGTTTACAAGCGAAAATGAAAATGTGGAATATGATTTGCATTTAGTTTTTAAAATGGAAAAACTACTATACTACAGACAACTAATGGACGTAATTGCCCAAAGTCAAATGCTGACATTGAAAGATTTTTCATCCAAGTTATTGGTGAATATAGGACATGTAATGCTTTTAGGGCTTTTAAGCAATGTCTTATAAGCCACCTACGACCTACTTTTATCACCCTCTTACTATTTTTATGACTGGTTTCTCATCAAAGATGATAAAAATAGTAAGCAGAGGCATCGGGGCATACCAAATCAAATTTTTTTTTCGTCTAAAAGGACTACACAATGAAACTCTGATTTCTAAGTCACATGTGCGCGAGAACAACCAAGACGAGAGACTTCCCAACCGGGTTCAGAGGTTGTTTATTTTTAATTTTTAATCTTCTACAATATAGAGCATTGGAAATAACTTGACGCAGTGTTGTTGACAAGCCTTAACACTAGCATTTTCTATGATCTAAGCCAACGAGTCATGTGAATTTGACGCTTTTCTTAAGTCGCTTTTGCGACTCACTAAGCCCACTGTGTGTGCGACCTTTCATATTTTTCCATAGTTAGACTCATTATTAACAAATTGGGATATAACGTGAAGGTTCCTGTTGATTTTTTGTTAGCTATTTTTGCATTTGATGGGCCAGAATCCTTTTAAGCCTTAATTTTACCATTTTTTTTTTAAGTTTTTAAGTACTTAAGCTTTTACAATCATTTGGGCGTTTTGGTCAAGAAACAACAATAGAATCAGAGGGTGTGCTAATCGGTGGTCGGGCAGTGTATAACTTCATATAAGTTGTTTGGCTGGCTCTAGGCCCAATTAAATTAATGAAACTGTTCATGATGGTTTTCTGTCCGATATATTATGAGTGCTCATCGGTGCTGTTGGCATTTGTATTTTCGTGATTCCATATTTTTGAATAGTAAGTCAAGAGCGTCTGGACGCTATATAATATATATACAATTTTCAAAATTCAGCATTTACAATGAAATTTCAATTTAAATGATTCAAAATACCACAAATAAATAAAAAGTGTAATAACACACACTTCTCCACATTATTTATTACACCCGCTAGTTTAAACATATGAACTTATACTACAAACTAGATAGGAACAAACATTAATGACATACCACTTTTTATAGCCGACTCCGAAACAAACATCTAGTTTTGCAATAATTTTAAATTAGTATATTTTAAAATGCTCAGTACTTCCCAAAAACGTAAAGAATAAGTTTTCATTGATATGATAATGAAAACATTTTTATACCATGCATACAAACAGGTAGACGGTCGGATAGAACTACTGATACAGCTATGTCGACTCGGCTGTTGATGCCGAGAAAAGAAAATATGTACATATGTATATACTTCATGGGGACAGTTATAATTTGACTATGAAGTCGGTAAAAAATTTAAACATTTTTCAATAAAATTGTTTCATAAAACTAAGGTCAAGGTTTATGAAGTCGGTAAAAAATTTAAACATTTTTCAATAAAATTGTTTTATAAAACTAAGGCCAAGGTTTCCACGAAGGACGGAAACAGTGTTCTTTCGCTGAGCGGGCTGGGATGAACATATGAAATTTTGACATTGATTAAAAAACATTAAACATGCGAGCTCTTTTGTTTTTAAAGTCGAAATAATGGACATTCGTACATACATACAGTGAAACTTCGATAAGTCGTAACCCCGATAAGCGAAAAACCCTGATAATTCATAGTATTTCTTTGATCCCTTGAAAAAGTCGTAGTATAAGTCAACCTTGATAACATGAAAAACTCGATAGCTCGTATTTTTATTGCGGTCCCTTCAAATTCGAGTTATCGAAGTTTCACTGTACTTATATTTATTCAAGATCTGTACATGTACTTCTGTTCTTAGGGGATGTTGCTTAAGATAACATTAAAAGACAAGTAAAATAATCAAACAATATAATAAGCATTAGAGTTACCAACACAGAAGGACGAATGCGTATAGATAATTTTGTATGGCGTGATGCTCGTACCCAGGGACTTGATTTTTATATTTTTGCCATAAAGTCGGCCCCAAACGATGTTCTCCATTGGTTGACTTTCGACTTGTGTCCAAATGTTAGACGCCTGACTCTGCGTACCCTGTGTGTCACGAGCCATGTTTCTCTATTCTTGTTCCGCTTTGTGTTATACTTCGCTATAACTGTTTCTTTTCCGTTTAACTTTGCTGGGCAAATATACATACACATGTAAATTTGCAGTTATTCGAACTCACATACGAAGCACAAATAGATTTTAAACTTTGTATTCATAAAAGCGACTGTATTGCAACAGTCATAAGATCCAAAAGTAGTCAACAATAAATTGTGCGCTAATTTTATATCTTCTGTCAATTTTTATACATATACACAAAACACAACAATTACTAAACTGCGATCGTAGCCGGACAGCTGTACTCATGTACATTGTACATACATATGTATGTCAGTAAGTTGAGCATAATATTGCCGCCTTCGAGGGCTGCACCGATTGCCGATGGTTCAATGCTGCAAATCCTTGAACTATAATATATGCTATCCCTGTACAATAATAGGTTCTTATCGATGCTTAATCGATTTTATACATTCTTAAGTTATATCCGATTGATTTTACATTAAATGGATAAATGGCGATTTTTCTCATATATTTTTTTTTTTTTATCTCTGTCAATAAAAACATATCATATCCAGAAAATTTTCTGCGATTTACAGTAACCTAGATGATAGTGAAAAAACATCGATGAGTGCATCTAATAGGGTTTCCTCACTACCACTTTACATCAGCTTTAACACCAATTATCGATAACAAGACGGAGAGTTGTCCTCATGCACTACATCTCCGTCTGCATCTTGTTTGACAGCTTACAATTATTAATTCAGCAACGAGAGTTCAATATGGATCCAATTTTATTATCTATTTTGGAGAACGACCGTAAAGTGGAGGCGCTATAAATAATAAATTAATTGGATCGTCGAGCTCGCCATTAAATCATAATCAATATAGCCCATAGTGCAAAATTATGCATTCAATTTTATAATATGCTATGCTAAGTTATTGGATGGTTACTACAGAGGGATTGATTTTTGTATGGAAGGCATTTCCAAGTTGGCAGACGAAATATTATTCTTATTATTATTGAATTATTTAGTTAATGAAATAAACTTAAATTTTAACGTTGGTGTAGTGGTGTCAATTTGCCGATAATATACATTATCGTGCATAACAGAATTTATTTTAGAGTATCGAGTACTGTTAACACCAGATGTACTCACATCTTGGCTAGAAGGCACCGTCTGCCATATCAAGCACCTTTACAATTAGTATGTCCAACATCTTCGCTCAAGATGCAAGATGTAGCCCTAGTGAAGAAAGGGCATAGTATGGACAGATGTTAATTCCTAGCTTTTATTAGCCAAAATCATCGCTCAGCTTCAGCCTGCTGTTTTCCAACACTGAGCCTTCGATATATTTCTTACAGCCCTAGTATGCGGCGTCATTTGAAAGCAACTGTAATTTATTACCAATACTAGCGTAATATTGAAAAGGAAAGTATAAAAGAAAATAGCATCAAAATAAAAATAATAAATAACTTAAAATTGTCCAACATTGGCATTTGAAAACAATTTTTTTTATCGCGCGTAGAGAGTCAAAATTGTCTTTAAGGAGTAAATCAACCTAATTTGCGTGTTGAGTTTTGCTCTGAACATCATGACGTTACCGCGTTCCGAGACGCCACTGCGCCGATCAGCAGTGGGCAGCCATCATGAGAGTATGCTGCGCGATCTGTCGACCAGGGTAAACGACGATGAGGCAGAGCGTCGCGAAGCGCGTCGCCGCACACTACAGCAGAATCAAACACGCCCCAGGGACAGTAGCGTTTTGGAGTCAATTGAAGAAAACGAAACAATACGCAATTGCCTGGAGATATACAACGGCAATAAGCTTAGCCGTGACAATGCTTGGAGCCTTTCGTTGATCGATACGCTATCCTCTCTACTTGATCGACATCACAAGACCTTAAGCAACTTTAAGGTAAGCTGAGAAATTTTTCCGTAGAACATTTAGGACAAAATATTTGAAGCTTGCGAGCACAAAATGTGTAAAGCACATAAATGAATATGTTCTTGGTAAATGAATTTTTTGGTGTCTGGTTATTAGAAAATTTAATTCTTATGATATATACTATTCAAGATGGCTGGCTCTTCGCTCGAAGCCTCCTCAAAAGTGTATGGCTTGCGAGTGGATTCTATCTATGTGGATGCGATGCGCATGTCAGCGGGTCTTAACGCGCGCACTTTAACAGAACAGCAGCTGAATGCGGCTTCCGATCGCGACGATAGCGTTGCTGCTAATGCAGAGGGCAGAGCATCTGATATTGAACCTTCGTCAGGAGCAGGAGCGGCACCGAAACCAAAAAAACGTGCACGTAAACCCGTCTCAACGGTGACTAAAAATAAGGAAACACTGAATGCACGGTTGGACACTGCGCCATTGCAGGATCCGGTATTTGGAAAACTCAACTCCACAGTGGGTTCAATAAATGCCTCGAATAGGCTTATGCACAATATACTTCCTACAGAGGACTCTGAGCTTCGACTGCGAACTAATTATCTTTTTTGGAATTCAGAGAGGCAGTTAGCGCAAGTTCAGGATTACACTTCAATGGACCCTTATATTCAAAATTTGGACACACAGTCGCTCGTTAGCGCCGAGTGGGCCATAAAACTACGACGCTACGATCAGCAATTAAAATTGCGTCCACTGCATTCTGGTTACATCATCACCGATGCGCCCAATCCAAGTAATGCCCACGAGCCGGTTGCCCAGCAGTTACCAGAAAATCAAGAGACAGGCATTGATTATGCAGATGAGTTTTATGACAATCCTAAGGAGCTATCCATGGCATTTGACATCAATGCCGATTGCGAGCCCATGCCTGAGTTGGATGCGCTGTCGGCAACTGTTCTGGAGATGGACTACAATGAGCTTGAAGAGCTGACTGCCGAGGAGCGTACAACATTGCAGCAAGGTCGCGCTCTACGCAAAAAGCCAACGCTTATAGATGATTTGCGGCCCGTTGATGGCAGCTCTAAGCTAGAATACTCTTATAGACCAATGGATAAAATCAGCCAATTCTGGGCAGGACCATCACATTGGAAATTTAAGCGCTCTAGGGCTCGCAGTACCTTTGGTCAGAGTAACGCTCAGCAAAATATTGCTGGTGCTGGCGGCTTAGCCAGCAATTCCACAGCAGCTGCAGAACGCGCGCGCCGTGCGGCGTTACAGGCAGCAAAGCGTCGCAGTAAAAAGCTTAACTTTGGAGAGTGTACGGAGAGTCTGTTTCAGACCCTTGATGCAAATACGAAACTGCGCAAGGCCAATTATCAAAAGCGCTGGGATGCCCGTAAACTGATATTGCCTACAAAGTTTGAGTTTGACCCTAATTATTTTTACAAATATGATTATGCGCCCAGCATTAAAGTGAGCCGACGGTTTGGTGTGCCAGACGATGATGATGATGAAATGGATATTGACAATAATGCTGCTGATGATGGTACCAATGATGTTGAGCTCTTTGACAATGATAATTTTGACGCGGACACGCCTCATTCGCCTGGTGAAATGAATGTAAGCAGCATGCAGGCAGGCGGTAACAGAAGCGACAACTTTTTGGACGGTGATCCTGCAACTTATGGCATACTCAGTCAAGGGAATGCAACTGTGCGACATAACTGCAATGATACGGTACTGGAAATAGCCACCGATTTTGAAGGAGCACCAACACAGGTGAGTGTTGATGTCAATAAATTAAATCAATATATACAAAAACGTGTAATGTACTGTTCGATGTGCTAAAAACAATGGAATCTTTAAATATTTTTGTGCATTGCACTGATACTAAAGGTACAAGGGAATATTGCTTTTGACACCTTTCCAAACTAAATATGTACCTTACAAAAATGGACCGTTTTTAGTCGTTATTTACTGAATTAGCCTGAAAAATTTGAAAGAGATCGATTCAGTTTGCGAGCTTTTATGGTAACCGGTTACTAAATATAGGTAGTGATAACTTATTGACGAGGGAAAAAATTAACCACCCTGAGCCACGCCGACTCTGAAATTTAGTTACACCAACATACTACATCTTCAGCAGCTTTTGATAAAGTCACAAAATCTGTCGGCAGCTTTTGTTCTCTAAAACTTAAATTAACATTTTTGCCATTTTCATTTTAATTTGTGAGCTATTACCGTAGTAATACAGTAAACTGTGTTATTTTTAAATGCAGATTTCGATCGAAAAAAAAAATAAAATTTTTGTTGCTGTCCAGTATGCAGTTTCTGAGCACCAATTTAGTTTTCGGCACCGTCACGGTACACCCGAGCAAGTTCTTCGGGTTACAAAACACGTCCTTGTAGTTTTAGATATAGATCTGCGGTATTCTTTGATGTTCAGCAAGAATTTGATTGCGTTTGGTTCTTTTACCATCTGCACACTTCTCTTAAGTCACAGCTTCTTAAGTCTTAACTGACTGGTCGCTGATTCGTAGTTAGGGGAGAACAATCAAATGTCCGCCCCATTAGAGCAAGTGTTCCTCGAGTTAGTGTCCTTGGTCCATTCTTACATACAGTATACACTTCATATTTTCCAAAACGAGTAGAAATAAGTAAATCAAAAAAATTTTGAAGACATGCTTTTATACGCTTTTCTGCATACATTTGTAATCGATTTTTTTACCATCATCCATGCAATAATTAAATATCAAACATGTTTTTGTAAAAAATAAAATTGTCATCTGAAACTCATCTTTGGTGAAAATTTCAGAGCTCTAGCTAGGCTGGACCTTGGTTGAAAATTGTATTACAAAATTCCGAGACAAACAGACAAACAAACAAACTAGTCAAGTTAAATAAAAGCATATAAAAATGCATTACTTGCCATATACTTAGGGCCAGTTTCTCAATGTCTGGTTAGCTAAACTAACAGATGGTTAGCTTAACTATCTGATGGTTAGTCAAAATTGAGTTTCTCAATGTCTGGTTAGGGTTGTTCGTAATAAAAACTAACATGAGGCCTGAGTGCCGGTTAAAATTTGTTCTCTCGTTAAGTGCCGATATAAATATCGTTTAATCATCGTTAGGCAAACAGCTGACTGTTACTACGTTTATGCTTGCAAAAAATCATGAAATCAGATCATGATTTTTTAAAAAAGTGTAAGCATAAACACAAAATCATGATTTTTTTTACACACGTATTTTGACACTGATTTTTTGGAAATATCATGATTTTTTGTGGAAAACAGTCTGGCAACGCTACTGTGTAAATTCAGCTGTCATGCACAGAATTAATTGTTACAAACTAAATACGTTAAAAATGGAGAACAGTCGAATCCATTGGACTTCTGCAGAGACTTAAGAGCTGCTTAGCATAGTAAAAGAAGACAATGTGTTATCGCAGCTTTTTCATATGAAGCTGCCACCTTATTTTATAATTTTCATAGGTGGCTCCCTCTTTCAGAAATATCATGATATTTATAAAATAGCATAAACAGGCGTATTTTAAAAAGCGTGATTTTAAAAAATCATGATACAGCAAGCATAAACGTAGTATGTGGCTGACACTTGCATTGTTTACAATTTATTATTCAAGCAAAATGGCATCGGATCAAAGAGTTTTTGACATCCACGCAATTCTTTTCTCAGCTGAGCTCATTAAACTTGTTTTTTTTATCATTTCCATTTTTTTAAATGTTATTTTTCAGTTGGAAGAAGAATTTGGCAGTCACAAAACAAAAAATACCAAACAAAAACAGCTGTTTTGCTCGAAAAGGGCTCGATCAGGGTGGCAGCACCATCTAGCGATAGTATCATATCGATTTAACTTAACCATACATTGAGAAAACCAAATTGGCTTAACGCGAGCGTTAAATTTATCTGGTCGTTAGCTAATTCTTACTTTAACCAGACATTGAGAAACTGGCCCTTAGACAATTAACACTGTGTTTCTTGCTTACACTAAAATTTCTAAATTTCTTAAATACACTCCAATCTGGCTAATCCGACAATTGCTTTGCACAAGCTTGTTGGATTGACCAGTTTTCCGGATTATAGAGGCGAAATGAATAACCCCTACAGTCCGACCATTTGAAAAAAAGCCATCTGTAATCCGACAAAAATTAGAAGAAGATTTTAACGACATATTGTTTATTGGCGACTACTGGGCGCGTAAAAAGAACAGACATAGAATGAGAAAATGAATGAATGAAAAAGCGGTGAAAAATGTCGGACTATAGAGCGGTTGCCGGATCAGCCAGTTGCAGCGAAAATTATTCTAACGACGCACTATTGATAACGGTACTCTATTATGCATTGGCGACTACTGGTCGCGTACAAGAGAAACAAGTAAGAAGGCTCTAGTCGGGAGAGCCCGACTAGAAGATTCCCTGAACCCAGTTGCAATAAATATATTAAATTTATAAAAGACTTTGAATAAACTGACTTAACTTCAATCGATTCAATTCGATATCCCCGGTGTTTCTTAACCGATTTGGACGAAATTTTCAGAGAAGTTCTATCGTTACCCTTTTGATATTTTTTTGTAGTCGATGTGTTTATCGGAAACCAGAATAGTTATCGATAATTTGAAACAAACTTGTTCTGCTTATGGTTTAGGAGAACTTATATTCAAAATCTTAAGTCTCTAGCTCTTGTAGTCTCTGAGATCGACGCGTTCATACAGACAGACAGACGGACATGGCTATATCGACTCGGCTGTTGATGCTGATCAAGAATATATATACTTTATGGGGTCGGAGATGCTTGCCTGTTACATACTTTTGCACAAAACCATTATACCCTTTTTGGATTGGAGTGTAGTTTTAGTACTGGGGCTAATAAGGAACATCAAGCAAACTCAGCATGAGGAACAATCTACACTACAATCTTACTAATCCGGCGCCTGTCTGCGTATCGACGTTTTTCTTCTTATTTTTGTCGGATTACAATTGTTTTTTTTTTCAAATTGTCGCACTATAGAGGTTATTCACTTAGCCTCTATAATCCGGAAAACTGAACAATCCGACAAGTTTGTGCAAAAGAACTTGCGGATTAGCCAGACTGCATTGTGTTAGTATACAAAAGCATTATCAATGAGGCTAAATCTTGAATGAAAGCGGTGTAAATCCTACAGAAATAAAAATGCTTTTTTGCTTTATGGGCTGGCAGCTTGCGAAGTCTTGAAGTTCAGGACAAACTACGCACACCGAGCGCAGTGTACAGTAGGGCATTGTTTGATCTCTTGGCAGTACCGGACTGTGTCGCTTGTGCTGTTCTTTTAATGTGTAGCTGAAGATCGTTTATTGGTCGCACCTATATATTTTTAAAGTATAATTTATTCTGTTTCAAATTCGACTTTAAAAAGAAATTGCGGCGTTTTGTTCTTGTTGAAGATGTTGAAGACTGTTTTCTGCTGCAGCGCCTGTTTTATTTCTTCTGGTGTTACATCAGTATCTATTCCTTTTAGAACGACTTGCAGACCATTGCAGCTTTTTAGTTGGTACATGTAAGAGTTAGTTTTTGTGTCGATTAAATGCATTGTTAATACTCTATAACTATCTTCTGTCTTTGTCTAAACTTCAATTCCAGGGGAACTATATGGAAACTATAATTTTGTTACCAAAAGCATTAAAGCTTTTCTTACGTATAAATATTTTGGTGGCTGTGGCTTTTTTAACTCCAAAAGTTGCTACGGCTTATTTTTGGTTTATTCGCATCCATACAATTCTGCAATGCCGGCATTGCATTTTTGGTGATTGCAGTTGGTTTTAATGACGGCGCAGCTCTATTAGCTGTCAAGTATTTGTTGAGCGGGCAGTCGGCACCGGTGTAGTTGTTGTCGTAGGTGCTGTTGCGGTAGCTAAAGAGATCGCTGTGTTTTTGCAATCGTTGCTACCTTCTCTTTGGTAAGTGCCTACCGTCGTGGATAGTATAGACGGAAAGCAAGAACGTTTTCTGTCGCGCTGTTGTGTTTGTTATCTATATATATAAAAGGGTTTGTCCTGTTAAGAATAGAGGACCCACAGCCTAAACGAAAAGAGCTAGAAGGCTGAAATTCCATGCAGGTAGTAAGTGGGCACTAAGAAAGGAATTTTATTTTGAACAACTCCTTCGAGTACCTCGCATACATTTTGGAGCACTTTTACCCACTCCAAACACAAAACATATTACCCATTCCACTACTGCCGCCTGATTGTCGCACAAGCTGAGGGTTTGATCGCGAGCGAGAATACAAAAGCAAAACAAATGCGCAGTGACGCCTTCGCGTCGCACAAGCAAAGTCATAAAAAAAAGATTCGTACACTTGCAAAAAAGAAACGGATTTCCGCTTCTCATTGAATAATAAGTGAACAATGCGCTTGAAATAATTTTCATAATTTTATGTACATGTATCTTTTCGCACAGTGCACATTGTTATTTTTTCAAATTTGTGTGCCTTTGACAATTGATTTACGACCCAAGTAGCGTTTGTTGTTGGTGTTAGTGTTGTTGTTGGGCTCGCACTGCTACTTTTTGTTGGTGTTGTTGATTTAAAAAAACAACAAAACAAAACTTGGTGCGTCTAGAAAAATGTTGCATACCAAAATACATATGTTGTGGGGGTGGATTTGCCTACTTGCTGCTAATATAACTTAGACAAAACGTAACACACTTACATTAATAATATACAATTTCGAACAAGCAAAGGCCGTTCACATAAGTTTGTATACAAATCTATGCATGCCTGCATCGTACGTGTGAACCACGCTCTTCCTCGCAAACTCAAAGAGCCGCTTAAAACTTAACAGAGCGCGCGCGTCGCTCTTATGATGCTAGATAATTTGAAACCTCGCTCCGATCATGCTCCTTTGTTCACTCTCTATTTTATGTGCGCGCTTTGCATGTCAATCATAAAGTTCAATAACCCTACCTCTTCCGCACTCACTAAATAAAAGCTAAAGACTAAAGTACGTGTGAGCTTAGGCTATGCAATTCACCTAACTGCAGCCTCTTAGATATGTTTTGCTTTGATTCAGTGCGTGCGAAGAATGCAGCGATACTACTCTCATTGTTTGACTTGCAGAGCGCGCGTATACATAAGAGAGTGAGCCGAAATCATGATACAAAATACCGATAACGCATTGCGCATAAAAAGCTGTGTTGCGTGACGTCACAATTGACCGGTTGGGTATGATTTTCATATTGCATACAGACATTGTAGTGGATTTGAAAAAAAAGTGAATTCATCTATTGAAAATGCGCTGTGCAGCTTTCAGATGAAACAATAATAAAAATTTTAATAACAATTTGTTATTATTGTTTCATCTAAAAACTGCACAGCGCATTTTCAATCAATTAGTTCACCTTTAGCAGTCGTAACTTATTTAAATCCACTACAATGTCTGTATGCAATATGAAAATCATACCCAACCGGCCACATGTGACGTCATCTGCGCAGAAGGTACACCGCTGACTGCGCAATCTGAGTTTCATCGTTCTTGAGCCGAAAAAGGCAACAACGAAGGCGCATGATCGGAGCGAGACTTAAAAATAATTTGTCATCCAGCGTCGAACATGAAGAGCGATGCGCGAGCGTGTTTAAGTTCAATCTGCCTCTTTGGGTTTGTAGTAGGAAGGCTAAAAGATACCCTGAACCCGTGTATAAAATGACTTGCAGTTCTGTTTTTCTTGACTTAACTTAAATATAAAATATCTCCGGTGTTTCTTAACCGATTTGGATCAAATTTTCACAGAAGTTATAAAGTTATCCATAGTTTCAACTTATATTTTTATATTTTCTTAATTCGAGATTTTTTAGTTATCGATTCCATATGTATATCGGAAACCAGAATAGTTATCGATAGTTTGTAATAAAGTTCATCTGCATATGGCTTGGAGTAGTTATGTTCCAAATTTGAAGTCTCTAGCTCTTATAGTTCATACATACGGACGGACGCACAGAAGGACAGACGCACATCGCTGTATCGACTCGGCTGTTGATGCTGATCAAGAATATATGTATATGGGTAATTCTCCAGAAAGGTCAACCGCAACCAGAAAATTCAAAGTCTAAAATAGTATGTTTTTTTCACATAATTTTATAGGGAATCTATTTTATTTAACATATGTATATGTATATGTATGTATAAGCATATTTTACATTTACTCATAACACATATTGAAAAATTTCAATGCAAAGTCGAAGAGGTGCGAAAGTTCTGTTTTGAACTTTTCTAATGCACGTTTTGTTTTGATTCATTTCCTTAAAGAGAGTCATTAAGCATTGATATTCACTCTTTTAAATCTCGGTTTATATTCTAAGAATATAATACAAATGTAAAAGAAACGCTTAATATTTTTAAGTCAAACCAAATACATTATTAAGAGCAATCAATACATAACATTTTAAATTTAATTGCATAAAAATCTTCCAGCGCGTTTCGCTGAAATCAGTGCTTGAACTGGTCTTCGAAAAAGTGACTTCTGTCTGTGTCGCGTGCGAATGCACAACATTTTTGTGATTATCTTGAAAAAAAAAAAAATAGCCAAAATCGATCTTAGCACCAATTATAGTGCTAACCAAGAGTTTTTAAGTTTCATATTTCGTAAAAATAAAATTAATTCTTGGCACATGTTTTTTTTTGTTTTGAGTGAGTACAAATGTCGCATTCGACATCAGAGAATTGCCCATATACTTTATATGGGGTCGGAGAAGCTTCTTTTTGCCTGTTACATATTTTTGCACAAAACAATTATACCCTTTTTTTTTTACCCATTTTAGGGTATAAATATAACTGTGAATGCAAAAGATTTGTTGTTGCTGTTTTTGTCGATCGCTTCAGGCTTATTATAAGCCGTTGTATGCACACACGAATTTGAAACAACAAAGGAGGACTAAGAGGAATGCGATTGGCTTAAGAGCATGAAAATGTGATATTGTTCTGTAGATGAGATCAATTCAAGTTGCTCTTTCAAGTTTTTAGCTCTATGAACATTTTTCAACATCTTTGCCATCGCAACTACTACACAACATGGCTGGCCGGCAGTGCGACGAGAGCTCATGTCGTATCGCAGTCAAAAATAAGAATGACTAGCACTTTTCTCGCGCCTCGCGAGTCCAGCAAAAATTGAAACAAAATGCGCTCTCTGAGAGAGGTGTACCCTTGATCAAAAATATTTTAGGTTCCAACTGGCAGTAAGAATTTCGCCTCATGGCGACTCTATTTGTATATATTCTTGTTGGTTTAAAGTTTAAACCAAGTATCAATTACAAATTTATAGTATCGACTATGTTAAAGTTCTGTTCAGTGCTCTGTAATGTTAACTTCTAGCATTCCCACTTGGTCGGTTTCGAACCAACTGGGAATGCAGCCAACCAACGGGGAATATTTGAATAAGATTCCCATTGTGCATATGTGAATCTAATACTAAAAGATGCAACATCTTCGAATTCCAATTACATAAGTACTTGCATCTTGCTGTAGTGGAATCGGGGTATTAAGCGCAGTCAGTTGCTGCCGACTGCAACATTTCCACCATTTATACTCAATACCGAAGGTAAAGAGTATATTGGGTTTGTGCAATGTCTGTCACGGTGTCTGTCCGTATGTTCGCAACTTTTTTCCACACTCTTCAAGCTAGAGACTTGAAACTTTGCAAATGTCTAAATCTATGGCACAGACAGATTTAGTTCGAAGATTGGGGTTCTACGATAACTGAGAGGCTGTCAAATCGATAAATTCGATAACTCAAAATCGATAAATTCACCTCTTACGCACATCCTTACAGCTAGAACTACCAAATTTGGTAGGCAGATAGCTACTGGCATCCCCGAAAAAATTGCAAAAATTGCAAAAAGAAAGTCGCTAACCAATCAATTACAATTAACCAGAATTGAAAAACTGTATACCAATGTTCCAAAAAATTCAGTACTTTTGATCACGGCCCTCTTACAAAAAAACCCGTACGACAGTGGATCGACATTTCAAGTTTCATATATAACATGTGAACCAGTCTCAAAATATACTTTTTGTTTACATTTTGAAACCAACTTAAACTTATTTCTTTCTTTTACTTTTTATAGGTTACTAAAGTAATCGTACCTTTTGCAAAGCGTGCTAAGGTTATTGACATGCGGAGTCTTAAGCGTAGCTGCAATTGCTTAATTCAAAAACAATTGTTGAACGCGGTGGACGAAGAGAAGATACCTGTACATCCAAACGGAAAAGAAGAGCGCTATTCAAAAGGTATGGCCAATTTTAAGGAGATGTATGAAAAGTTACCTGGAATCCTGACCGCAAAAATGTCAGATTCGCTGTCGCCGTCTGTGGCGCTATATGCTGTTCTTCACCTGGCCAACGATATGAAATTACGCCTCATCCCACAGGATGATTTGGACAACATTATAATAAGACAGGTATCTGAATAAGATACCACATTTAACAAACATTGTATATTTGCGTGTTTGACAATTGGAATGCAAGTAAACTTCAAATTGATGTTATGTTTTAATCCACCCAATAACAGCAAAGCAATCTTAACTTTAAAATAAAAATAAACTGTATTTTGTAAAAATCTACAATTACACATAATAAATCGCATCTGTGGGTTGTTTGCGTTTAAGGTTTATTTTTAATAATTTCATGACCCCTTGTAATAACTTTCTAAGATCGGTTATGAAGCGCAGTTTGAATCCGCTTTCACGCATTTATGACAATTGAAATCAAGCACTTTTTGAAAGATATACGATACAACTCATAGATCAAATTTTTCATCAGACTGGTGTATCGCAGCTACCACTGCCGAATGCGGTATACAAATTTCTTTCGATCTAGTGCATGAGCAGTGCAGAAGAGCAAAGTAATCAGCGTTGGCAATTCGGCACAGGAACCTAACGAGCTGTCGCTTTGTTGCAACTTCTATCCGTCGCAACGGTGTAAAACACAAAAATAGAATATTACGCATTTATTTTCAAACTTCTTGTTTTCATACTATAGGTTCATAATGCAATTAACTGAAATTGTTTGACATAAATGTAATAACGTACAAAACGAATTACAAACGAAGCATAATGTAAATTAATGCAGTAAAAAATACGTAAAGAAAATTTATTTTTCCGTGTTTGCTTCTGATCGCGTCGCTTTCTTCATTGTGACTGACGATTCACGATAGTATTCATCAACATCCCACCCACCGTAAAGCTACCCGGTAGATTTACCTAAAGCATCTAACCTGGCTAACTTTGAAACGAGACGTTGCAAAATTCCGGTTGCGGTCTGCACTTCTGCAATTCTGACCTGCCCATCAGCAGCTTGTAAGGGCTCTACAACCACTCCCTTTTTCCAACTTCCTCTTGGTTGATTGTCTTCGCATATTATAACTAAGTCACCCTTCTAAATTGGTTTAATTGGACTAAACCATTTAGTACGTCGTGTCAGTGTCGGCAAGTACTCCCTTACCCAACGCCGTTGTTTCTGAAAACGGAAATCGCCCCAGTCGCCTGGTGCTTGAGTAGAATTGGACGTACCCAACAAAAAACAAGTGGAAACGTTGCAGTCGGACGCAACCGACTGCGATATACTCGATACCAGTATTAAAACGGGTAAAAAGAGGCCTGATTGCAAAGGGGTACGGATGCGGCAGGGGTGTACGCTGCATCAAAGATTGTCTGATACAGATGGGGATACCACCAGCTATCTGCCTGCTAAATTTGGTGGCTCTAGCTCAAAGTTTGTTAAGTGAAGGGGAAGGGGGCTCTAGCTCAAAGTTTTTAAAAGTTGTGGAAGGGGGGCTTGGGGTAGGCGTGGCGCCAAGATATCTTTGGGGGTCACTACCAGTTATCTTCCTACCAAGTTTGGAGACTCTAGCTCAAAGTTTTTAAAAGTTGGGGAAGGGGGGGCTTGGGGTAGGCGTGGTGCCAAGATATCTTTGGGGGTCACTACCAGTTATCTTCCTACCAAGTTTGGAGACTCTAGCTCAAACACTATGAAAGATACACGCATTCCCGCTTTTAACGAAAAGTTGGGGCGGCTGAGGTGGGCAAGGGCGGTATGGGTGGGTGCGGAATCCAAAATTTGTATGCAGGTTTTTGAGAATCGTCATCACCTATCTTGGCGTAAAATTTGGTGGCTGTAGCTCAAAAACTGAGGTAGATATAGGCGTTTCGATTTCAAACTGCGGTTCGACCATCTGGCGTAAAATTGGTGGCTGTAGCTCAAAAACTGAGGTAGATATAGGCGTTTCTGATTTCAAACTGCGGGGGGCTGGGGGCGGAATGGGTGGGCGTGGCCCCAAAATTTTTGATGCAATTTTTTCGGGGATGCCAGTAGCTATCTTCCTACCAAATTTGGTAGCTCTAACTGTAAGGGTGTGCGGAAACGGTGGATTTATCGATTTTGAGTTATCGAATTTATCGATTTGCCAGCCTCCCAGTTATCGTATAACCCCAATCTTGACACTTTATCTGTCCCGGCCATAGATAAAGACATTTGCAAAGTTTCAAGTCTCTAGCTTGAAGGGTGTGGAAAAAAGTTGCGTTCATACAGACGGACAGACGGACAGACACCATGACGGACATTGCACAAACCCAATATACTCTTTACCTTCGGTATCGAGTATAATGATTCGTTGTCAATAGTTCCGGATTATCAATTGTAACTGGCACATGAGTCAATAGTCTGCTGTTAATTATGTTTTCGGCCTCAATGAGCAAACTTCTCAATGTTTCCACCTCTGGAGCCTTTTCTTTTAGCGTAACTGCCAATATCCTTTTTGTAGAAAAAGTCGCTCCCAGCATCCTCCTGAGCTTGGGTTGGCTGGGCAGTTAAACTCCCATTGTATTCCCTTGTTAGCCATCTCGTTTTCAATGTATTTCCAATCAAATAGGTCTTTTACTTTTTTTTATCATTCTGTCTGCTCCAACGAAATTTGTTCCCATATCTGTTCGTATTTTTACTGGAATGCCTCTCCTGTTTACAAAATTCCGTATACATATGATGCAAGCGTCTGTAGAAAGATCTGCTGCGAGTTCAAGATGAATAGCTCTGACGGTGAGACATGTAAATAAAGCTACCCATCGTTTCTCATGACGTCGTCCGATAGTCACCATTATAGGTCCAAAGTAGTTGGGAACAACAAATGAAAAAGGTCTTAAATATGGTGTGACTCTATCCTTAGGTAGTTGTCCCATTTGTACATTGATTGGCCTAGCGTTCTCATTTTTACAATATTGGCATTTCGCTTTTGCTCCTTTGACAGCCTTTCGCAGATTTATAATCCAAAATGTTCGTCGTATTTCATTTACGATCAGTTCCTCATTTTGATGGTGATACTTCTGTAAAAACTGGTAAAACTGTAAAATAAGATTTGTTAAATCATGCTTGCATGGAAGAATTATTGGCTCGCGGGCTCTTTTAGGAAGTATCGTCGCGTTTTCGAGTCTGCCTCGCTCGTCTAGTTTAGGGGACTATGATTTTATCGTGCTGCTACTCGACACAAAGCCATTATTCTTGATGTCATCAATTTCCTGGGCGAATACTAATCGCTGAGACAATTTACACAGAGTTTTTTCTGCCATTTGCAAGTCAAACGAGGTCAAACCAATTGACTGCATCCTCTTATTTTGTTTAACTATCTGAATAAATTTTAACACCCAGCTCATAGTACGTTTTAGTCGCCAATAGTTAGAAAATCTTTTAATGTCAATAACTGATCCAGAGGTCGTAGTCAAATTTTTTTTTATCTCCAGTGAGTCGTCCTGGATGCAACCACTTTGCTGCTTTGGCCATTCCAGCTCTTCTTTTAGAAGAAAGTTCGGTCCCTCAATCCATATGTTTTTTGGGTCGTAGTTAAAGTTCTTGCAGGTTTTTGTTGCTTTATCCGCTGCATTTAAGTTTGATGGCACCCAGCGCCAATCATTCTCGGACGTGGTGTCCAATATATCGCTGATCCTGCGAGCTACGAACTGTTTATACATTCTTTGATCAGATTTTATCCAAGACAAAACAGTGAGCGAATCCGACCAAAATACTGTGCGCGAAACAGAAGCAGTATGGCATTCCAGAATAGAGCTTCTCAAACGTGTACACAAAACCGCCGCTTGTAGCTCCAGCCTCGGCATCGATAGCGACTTCAAAGGAGCACATCTTGTTTTTCCAGAACCAATTCGACGAATCCGTCGCATTTCAGACGCCAATACGCAACTGCCGAAAATGCTTGCTCGCTGGCATCCACAAATACATGAAGCTCCATTTCAGCTTTCAAAAATGTTTCAGAATAGCACCCACGTATTTTAAATAGTTGAACGTTTTTTAATTGGTCAATCCATTGCTTGAATCTTTTAAGCTTTAGTTCAGCTGGCAGTAGGTCGTTCCAGTCAATTTTAACGCGCCAAACGTCTTGCATAAGTATCTTTCCATAAAGCATTAAGTCCGAAAGCATACCAAAGGAATCAATGACAGACATAACTAGACTTAGCAACTGCCTTTTCGTAGGAAATTTTAAGCCTTCCACTATTTCCTAGTCAAGTCTGTTCATTTTTAAATCGAACACAAACTGATCACGTTCGCTGTCTCAGTACATTCCCAGTACCTTGTCCATGGCCTTTCTTTCCATTTGTATTGATGCTTCAACCACCCAACTGCTTTCACCGTTTAAGGCCTTCTGGACATTACTGGAGTTCGAAACGAATCCTCGCAGGTTAAAATTTGCCATTTGATGTACTCTTTTTACTTCTTCGTTTATGTTATAAGCTTCTTCCTCGTTGGGAAAACTTGCTACGAAGTCATCTACATAATGGTTTTCTTGTATAGCTTTTATGACCTGTTCTCGGTTTTTATCTGCTTTCAGAGCATTTACAGCATTTCAAGCCGCTCTGAATATCATCACTTTCACTTTGTAAACATCCGTTTCTTTACTTGTATCAGTGCGTCTCCACAAAAATAAATCCTGGTCCTCGTCAATAACTCGTACTTGTAAAAACATCTCTTTAATGTCAGCGACGACGGCAATTTTCCCTTCTAGAAACTGGTACAGTATTTGGCATAACGAAGGATTTTCATCCGGTTCTTTCAAAAGCTTCGTGTTAAGCGAAACTCCACCGACAATAGCAGCAGCATCAAAGACTAATCTCATTTTTTTGGTTTGTTGAAGTTGTAAACGCCAAAGTGGGGCAAGTACCAAGTCCTGGGACCAGTTTTCTCAACTTCCTCTTTAGACAATTTCACTGCATACCCCTTTTTTACAAAGTCCATTATTGCTGTCTCATACTCTTCTCGTTGGTTAGCGTTTCTAATCTTTCTTTCTACAGCTACTAACCTCCTCATCGCCATACCATAACTATCTGGCAGCAGTTCTTCGTCGTCTTTCCAAAGTAATCCAGTCTCATACGCGCCAGAAAGATCCTTTGTCGTTTCAGCTAACAATCTTCGTGCCCTTGTTATTTTCGTTGATTCCAGTATTTTTTTTTTTTTTTTCGGTTGCAAAGTAATCAGACATCATCTCATCAAACTGGTCCTTCGTTTCCTTTTCTCCTATATCGGTATGAAATATGACTGAAAGTCGGGCCGACTCCCTTTAAACTTTTGCGTTGATCCATATACGTGCCAGCCCAGTGACGTTCTTGCTGCAACTAAACAATTATTAATTTAAATAATCTTACTTATTGCTAGCAGATGACCATTATTAATCCCAATCAATAGCATTGGATCTACGTTTTTTTTATCCCTTTATCGGTAACTTTTTCAGTTTAGAAAAATCCTTTCTCATATCCTCAATGTCTATTGACTAAAGTGGCAACTCCATGCTTGGAACTGTGTTACCCGATAATCGAAGCCATATTTTATTACTATTTTGAGCCCGTATTCTTAATTGACATTTCATTGATCTGCCTTCAGTAGCGCGACTGCCGATCCAATTGAGCGTAAGATTTTCCTTATCTGCTTCAACACCTAGCTTCTTTGCTAGGTCCTCGTTAATCAAAGTGGCGGATGATCCATCATCCAAGAAAGCAAAGGTTTCCAAAATGTTATTGTTGGGTCCCATGACCTCAACAGGCAATACTTTAAATAACATCTGAGATGTTCCGGAATGTAGCGCATTTACCAACATTTGGTTTTTCTCAGGTTCCTGTTTGGTTGTCTCAACTAAATCGTTATCATTTTCCTTGCTGTCGTTTGGAGTATACTTCTGATTGTGTAATGACCTGTGGTGTGTCTTCTTGCAACACATTAAATTGCACACACGCTTATTTTTGCATGTAGACATCGTGTGCCCACGGCGTAGACACTCGAAGCATACCTCTACTCTTTTTGCTATTGCCCATCTTCCGTTCGCATTAGCTTTCTGGTATTGCTCACACTTATCAAAATAATGATCGCCTTTAAGGCGGGCTTACAATGTCAGCTTGGCTTATATTGAAGCTTTTAAAAATTTGAAATTCACGTTGCTAGTTTACATTGGCAGCGTGTACAATCGGTGAACAATGGATTGGAACTTTGCTACAATATGTGAAGAATGCAATCAGCTGATTGAAACTCGGCTAACACATGTAAAATGGCTCAAAAATTAAAGATTTTTTTGTTATATAAAAATGATTTTATTGTTATATAATCGTTAATATGTACTTAATAAATATTAAAATAAATTATCATTTACCGTTAGAGATTGAAAGTGCGTGAGACGAACTTATGTGAAAAATATGTGTGTCAGACAGGAACAAAACATTTTGCAATCTCAAGCTGACATTGTAAGCCCGCCTTAAAGTAGTATAATTGTCAAGTCCAGAGTACATAAGCAAGTTGTACCGTTATAGTACGTCTGGATGGCATATTCAAACTTGCTGAGCATTTGAATTAAGACTCGTAGCCGCTAAACAAATGCTGTATACAAGAAACCGCCATTGCTGATTCAATGCGAGTCAATTTTTACTAAACTTATCATCAAAAATTTAAATAAGATCAACTATTTAAATCTTTAAATGTAGTTTTGTAGAGTAGGTAAAAATGATTAAATTTTATAAAAGAAACATATATAAGTATTGGTGATAGCCTACGGCGTTTTTGTTGGATGTTGATGGCATATCGTCGTCATCTTTGTGCTTCGTCATAAACTTTCTTTATGCCCAAATAGGTGCACACTAGCCAAAAATATCGATTCAGTATCGATTATATCGATATTTTCAAATTTTGCGAAAATATCAATCCATTTTTTATAAGATCGATATATCGAAATAATGGTCACACTTTGCGATTGCGTTGGCTGGGTAAGTAAAAAGTTAGACAAATTATTAAAAAATTTATAATAATTGAATTATTCTAGTTTGATTTGAATGAACAAGATTGGCGAAGAGGATGGACCAGTTTGTTGGCAGAAAACGTATGTATAATTGACCTCAGGCAATACTACACTAGTCACAATCTTGACGAAAATCAAGACCCTCTTATGTATTGGAAGGTAAATTTAGCGCTTATGCTCAAATTGATTATGTTTCGTAAATGATTTAATCTTTTTCAGAGCGCCAACAACGACGTGTCACTTCAAAAGCTTGCAGTGAAATATTTATTTATTCCGGCCACCTCCACGGAGAGCGAACGCGTGTTCAGCAAAGCTGGCATGATAGCAAACAAAAAAAGAGCTTCCTTAGAATCTGACACAGTTAACAATTTAGTTTTCCTAAGCAAAAACCAGTGGATTTCGCCATAGATGGTTTTGATGTCAATAAGCAACTGCCATGAAGGCAATTGTTTTGTTTGTTAATTTTATTAATGTTTGATTTGTTTTTTTGAATATATTATTCTTATGATTTTTTAGTTTTAAGTTAATGATGAATTTAATAAATAGTTTTTGTTTGATCTCTAAAAAGATTTTGTTTTCTTTTTTAATCTTGCAGTGATTGTCGCTGAAAAAATAAAAATATTTTTTAAAATTCGATATATCGATATAATCGATTTTTTCTCCCAAAATATGGAAAATATCGATACCGCCAAATATCCATATTTTTGCAGCACTAGTGCACACAGAAAGGGTGCATACAGATGTTGATTTTGTGTCCTTGCGCTTGTCTTTCTGGTATTTGCAAACTCCACATTTCCGTCTTGGGTTGTTCAGCTGAAAATCAAACAAAACAAAGTAATTAGTAAAATGTATTGCAATATTTCCATTATTTATAATACCTGTACGGTTGGAAGGGTGTTTCTTGCGCTAGTTCGCCCTGTATTGAAGTGGATAAGCACTTCTGGTTTGACATTAGTCTGACAACGATTTTGTAGGTGGTTGACTGCTAAGTCGAAAGCCAACTCTTTGATAAATTTCTTCCGCCTGATCTTCCTGTTGCTCCTGAAGGTAGGATGGCATACCTTCATGGTGCGATAATGTTGAAAAACACCTGCATTGGCCACCGACAACATTTGCGCTTGCTCGTAAAGTAGCGCACCATTTTGTCCATCGTGTCGATCCACCTTTATGTTTGTTTTAGTCGAGCACGACAATGGGCTTTGAGGAGTCCTCATCGACTGCATCCGTGGCATGTGCAGTTGTGGGCAAGCAAACATTGCTAGCTCTTGCAGCTCTACATCATCCAAACAATCACTTGAACCAGGTTCATCCAATTCTGAATCACTTTCGTTAGGCAAATATTGGTATATTTCACAAAAATAAACCGAAAATCAGCTTGAGGGATGTCGAAAAAGGATGCGTTCGTACAGAAGGACAGACGGGCAGACATCATGACGGAAATTCCACAGACCCAATATATACTCCTTACCTTAAAATTATAATTTACAAACATTCTTCGCTATGAAAAATAAGCAAAAAACCGGCATGGGCACAAAGTGCCAAAATCAAAGGTTTTTGGGGTATTTTCGTTTCGAAGGCCATAACTTCCACAACTTTTATCCGATTTTGATGAGCCTTGGAAAAAATTTAAGAAAAAACTACAACGAACAAGTAGACATAACCACAATTCGTTGGGTTCAGCAATATTCATTTTATAGCCCTTTGAAAATCACCTCGGGCACTTTATACCACATCAACGGTTTCAAGGAGATACAAAGCTACTGGCATCCCCTAAAAACTGCATCATATCAAATTCCAATAACTTTTAGTTTTTAAGCTGGAGTTACCAAATTTAATGAAAATTTAGCTACCGATGTCCCCTAAGATGGGGGTTCAATGATCAGGTTGCGTTCGCCTGCAACGTACTCACATGTTTTTGTATTTAGCTTGTAAACGAAAAACAGCCGGGTACTGTGCCTTTCTATTCGTTTGAGCGAAGAACTTTGCAGTAATACCAGCAATTATTTGCTACATCTGTACATTTGTAATCACCCAAAGTCATGTGAATATATAGCAAAAAGGATTCGCTTATAATGGCTGCAATAAAACGATGCTGGCTTGTAACGACCTAAACACAGGAGGCACACCCTCTTGCTTTTCATCTACTGCTACTTGGCTTGACTTCCTCCCTTGCAATGTTGGCCCTGACAATTAACATTTCAACGGAAAATATGTACGCTGTAAAAGTGTTTTGACTCTTCCTGACATGTTTGTAACTTTCCAGCAAGGTGCGCTTTGTTTTAAAACCAGTAATTACATTTGATGTTGACAACATGAAAATGCACTCAGTTATGAGGTTATTAACATATTGTCAGTTTAATTTTACGGCATTGTATTGGATATGCTGTTATTTTACATGTTTTGAAATTTGCACTGACCTGTAAACAACAATCGTATCAATAGCCAAAAAAAAATGCATCTTAATTTTTCGCATAAAGCATAAATAGAGTTCTAAAGTTTTGGATGAAAGATTGAAAACGTTGTATTCGGACAATAGTAACTGCCGAATACTCTATTACCAAAATTGCTTACAAAAATTTTCGACACAGAACTTTTGGCACAGCTCTTAAAAGACGGGGGCTGATTAATTTGGTGACTTGAAACAAAGACCATACAGTATAAAAGACAGTGCAATTGGTAAGAAAAACCTAGTCCCAGGCCCCCGAGCTAGGCATTGCGGTACTTTTCTATGTTCTGCCTGTGCGTGAGCGCTATAGCGGATAGCATGTGCAGCCGTTCTTGTTTCAGCACTCAGCGGCCTGCCAAGCGGCGGGCCAGCGGCAACCGAAAAGGGTCAAAATGTGTCGTGTGCGTTGTTTACTTTTCTTGCTTTGCCTGCCTGTCGAGATTTTTGCTATTTCTTGATATTTCTGTCGTTGTCTGTCTCTTTCACATGTGAACTACTGAATACACTTTCGAAATTTGTGTGCATCTTTGCTAAACTGTGTGGCATAATTGTTGGCTAGTGTCATAGAACTAAAAATATGAAAGAGTATGAATGACCAGCAATTTTCAAACAGAAATTTGGCTGTTTGTGTACATACATGCATATCCAAATTCAATGTGTGTGTGTGGCAATTGTATATCATTTATTGACTTGCCACAACTTTAATGATTTGACATTTTAGGAAACAGCTAGAGAAATTAATAAAAAATGCATTGCTATTATTTCATTTATTTTATTTTTAAATTATTCAACAATACTTTTTTTAAACCATAAAATTAATGTTTATTTGAAAGCACAAAATATTATTACGAACACCAATAATAATATTTTGTGCTTTCAGCTAGCATTCTAGCTGTTTCCTAAAATGTCAAATCATTAAAGTTGTGGCAAGTCAATAAATGATATACAATTGCCACACACACACATTGAATTTGGATATGCATGTATGTACACAAACAGCCAAATTTCTGTTTGAAAATTGCTGGTCATTCATACTCTTTCATATTTTTAGTTCTATGACACTAGCCAACAATTATGCCACACAGTTTAGCAAAGATGCACACAAATTTCGAAAGTGTATTCAGTAGTTCACTTGTGAAAGAGACAGACAACGACAGAAATATCAAGAAATAGCAAAAATCTCGACAGGCAGGCAAAGCAAGAAATGTAAACAACGCACACGACACATTTTGACCCTTTTCGGTTGCCGCTGGCCCGCCGCTTGGCAGGCCGCTGAGTGCTGAAACAGAACGGCTGCACATGCTATCCGCTATCGCGCTCACGCACAGGCAGAACACAGAAAAGTACCGCAATGCCTAGGTCCCGGGGCCTGAGACGAAATAACTGTTCTTCTTCGTGTTACCAATTGCAATGTCTTTTATACTATATGGTCTTTGCTTGAAATGACAGAACATAAACAGGAATGTCAGAAGTTTACGGTCCACCCACGCCTTGTGGCTATGGCGAGGAGCGCTGCCTTAATTAAATTGGTCAACATAGTCGGATGACTTAGACCGATAATTGCATGTAACGATGCAAGTGCCGACCAGCAGCATAAGCAGATAACATAAGCAGCTGGTATGCATTAACCTGTTCGTCCAAGCAAAAACTCGCTTTGGAAAGTAAAAAATTACGATGAGGTATACGGACTACAAATTTTTAATAAGTGTTAATGCAGATATCATTCAATAATACATATATATTCGTTTATTTTTACTTAATGGTTTAAAAAAAAAAGATAGCTGGTCTTCGATAAAATTAGTGAGAATGTTTTCAAACAAAAAAATTACGCAGCTAAAAGGTTGTTGTCACATACAACGGAAACCGAAACTGAATTCAGTACATTTGCAACCGAAACCGAAAAAAGTACTTTTACCTTTATTCGGTTGCTGCCTATCGATTATTTATTTTGCGCTCCTCTGATTTGCGATCAGCTGATTTCTAGACACGCAGCCAACTTAACGCTGGTCATTTCTGTATGTTTTTTATGCGTAAACAATTGATAATTGCAAAAATGTCTAAAGCAAAATAATAATTTTGCATCTTGTAAGTAATAACGCGATGCGGATGAAAATAAGCGAATGTAAATAAGAAAAAATATTCGGTTATTCCGTTCGGTTTCGGTTGTATGTTGCAACCCACGCAAAATCAGCCACCGACCGAAACCGAAAATTAGTTTCGGTTTCCGTTGTATGTGACAACAGGCCTTAACAGGTTAAGAAGTACTGCCCGCTCTCGTTACTTTGTCCGACTCTTCAAATTAATAAAAGCAATAAATGCGAGTGAAACGCACACTTTACAGTGAGTGTAAGCGAAACGACTGTAGAGTATGTTGATTAACCCTAGACTGGTCCGTGGTTTCTAAATTAGCCCATTATAAAACAAAGAGGTTAATAAATTCATTTGTAATAGTTTTGAGTTAGCAACTAGTTTATTCAGACTGTTTAATAAGTCCGCTAAGTAATAATAATTAAAAATGCTGAAAGAAAATCATAAAACATAAGAAAATCTGCAAATTTTGTCCGCTTAAGGGTTAATCGTTCAGCAAAAATTCGTGCGCACACAACCTCTGACGTCAACAAGCAAAGCTAGGGGCTCAAATCGTGTGTGCGTCGGCTGCCGACGAGACTACCTTGTATAAATGTATCATGTACGAGCAGTGTTGCCAGAATTTCATGGGCTGAAATAGCTACATAGATTGATAAAAAAAAATTGATAGAAATAGATAAAAACTAATTTAAAATTGCTAGAAATATAGCTAATTTTATAAAGAGTTAAATTGAGAATATGAATTGAAAATAGACGATTTTGGTATGTAAATAAAGTACAATGTTTCTATTTTTTTTATTTTCTTACAACAACAACGATATTTCGTCAATATCATCAATGACGTTTTCCACAGTATCTTGATATTAATCATCCTCAAATAATTTGCTGGCACTGTGTAATTGAAGCAACACATCCCACTTCTTTTAAGTCCAAATCTGTAAATCAAATAAAATTAATAAAAAAAACAAGATTTTTTTGAATTTTAAATCTTAAAAATTGTAGTCTTCGTAGAAAATTGCAGTCACATCATCAACATGTGCTTCCTTGTCATTGCATGTGACTTGATGTCATGCAGCTTAGCTGCATCGCAGCATTTGAAGTAGCTGCAATATGCTTTCGTTGTATCGGTCACATCTTTCCGAATACAATATTTTAACTCTGCGTCCTGCAACCACGCGTCGCGAAAAAGTTTGGTTTTATATTACTTTCGGCATGATTTTATAATTTAAGTTGTTTTGCCGCCTTTGTAATAGTTCCGATAGCTTTTCTATCGATTTCACTGACAAAATGTGTATGTAGCTCATGAACGAACGAACTAAGTTCGCTCATAGTTTATAAAAAGAATCGATAATACAAATTTTGTTGAGTGAACTTTAAAATTAATCCTATCGGTAGAAAAACTATTAGATCTATTAATAAAGTGCCAAAAAATAGCCGATTGACTTTTTAAAATAGCTAAAATTGTAGCTAATGGCATTTCACTAAATGTTATAGCTACCGCAGTTTTAAAAATAGCTAGGTCTAGCTATAAATTAGCTATATGGCAACACTGTGTACGAGTTTAGTTGCAGCTCTGAGTTGCGGTCATGATGTTAAATTCTCGTTGCTTTATACTGGCACCAGTAGAGGTCAGTGCTGCAACTTAGCCTTTTACCGGCCAGATCTGGCCTTTTTCAAAACGCGATTGCGGGAAAAATTTTCAAATATTTTATGGGACAGCTTGTTTCTGTGCGAGTCATTTGGTATCATTTGTATGTAAATAGCTATTTTTGCTTAATTTTTTCGCCTATCTGGCTTCTTTTTGTTCAACAAAAGTTGGCAGCATTTGTAGAAGTGGAGAACTATCGATAGTCGTCACCATCGATAGTGAACGATTGTTTAGTTAAACCATCGATAAGCTATCGATAATTTTCGACAAATTATAGAAATTTTTTTAAACTTCGATTTAGTTACATTCTTTACTTTTTTTTTATGTACTATGTACTTATGTACATTGTGGTAGTTCCTATTAAACAAAATAAAATTTTAAAACAAAATTATTTATTATTTTGTTTTATTAAGTAAGTACTGCAAGTTTCGTTTGTTTCTTATCTAATCCAATTTTTTCCAATCCAATTCATAACTAATTAAAATTAAAAGATATATCATATTAAATTTTTACATATTTTGTCTTACAAACTATCTGTATTTTCCAACTAATCCATGAGCCATTCATTTTGAATAAGAGCACGTTTATATTTTTGTCCTTGAGGCGTGTTCTCCTGTCAGTAACAATTTGACCCGCGTTGCTGAACATACGCTCTGATTCAGCATAGTTGTCTGGAACACATAAATATTTTTGAAAAGAAGGCCAATTCGTAAAAATTTATTCATCGCTATCGTTGCTGCTACAGCAACAGGAAAGAACACATTCACTTGACAAACTTGGTATGGGTGAACTTTTTGGCTTTGCTTGAATGATAATTACATTAGTAAATTTTCTAAATACAATGAAAAAGAACGTACCTTTATAATTTTTCTGCAGAAACTTATCCATATTCACTTTGTATATTATATTTCTCCTAGTGCTGGGAAAACATCGGAGCACTATCGATACTCTCGATAGTAAAAAAATTTTTATGCCATCGATTGTTTTTTGTTCACTATCGCTGTTTTGAGAAAATCAAAAAACAGCCATTGTTTGCTTTCTTAAAAAGGAACATTGCTAAAAAACCAAGGACTGAACGAGTTGACTCCATTTTAAGCCTTCGGAAAGTCCTAATCTGGATGACGATTGTAACCCTCTTGAATATTGGAAGGTAATTATTTTGCTATAATACTTTTTAAGATAAATAATTTAACTATCTTGTTTTGTAGAACATGAATGGAAATGACGGTCGCAAAGCTAGCTGCAAAAAATTCCTATGCATTTCGGCAACGTCAGTGGAAAGTGAATGCATTTACAGCAAAGCTGGAAATGTAATTAGTCAAAAGAGGGCTTCACTTGAAGCTTCCACAGCAGACAAGATTATTTTTATGAGCCGCAACAATTGGTTACTAGATGAATATTGATTTTAAAAAAGTTATTAATATTATTATTATATAAAATTGAATTTTATTAGTTTTTGTTATATATTTTGAGTTTTGATTTAAATAAAATAAGCTATAAATAAATGATTTTTCATGTTTTATTTGCCAAGATTGCAAATTAAAAAAGTTATTTTCAGTCGAGTGGACAATCGATAGTATCGATGTTTTATTAGTATACAACATCGAAACATCGATAGTGAAAAACATCGATGTTTTCCCAGCACTAATTTCTCCCTTTGAGGCTTACAATGGGGGTATTCACTTGTCCCCGTAAAATCGTAAAGCGTAAAGTCGTAAACTCAAAAGTGTAAAAAAAAAACAACAAAATACATGAGGAAAAATGTACGACGTTAACTATACCCCTGGGTATGTCTAAAAAAATCAAAACTGTCGTAAAATGGCAAAAAATTTGAAGTTATAGTAATGTAAAATTTTCCAAAGAATCGAGTAAAAATACTTGTTATCGAGCATATTTCGATATTTTTGTCAAAAAAAAATTGTAGGGTACAGCGTGCATCTGGCTACTTAGGTTACAAACATGTGATCCCATTTCTACTGCACTGTCAGTTGGTCTACCTATTTGAACCTAAATGCGCATATATTTTATGATTTAATTTATTTGAACTTCCCCTAGTGCGCATATGCCACCTTTTTAATCTTATCTTATTCATACCTAAAAAGTAACGAATAAAGGGTTTGCATTTAAATAACAGCTGGTCAAAACAGCTGTTTTACGACGACAATTACAACTGTCAAACGAAAAAGGGCGCTCGCTCGTGTGTCGTAAAATTACGCTTTACGATTTTACGAGGACTTGTGAACACCCTCAATGTGTTGGTTTTTCAAAATTACAAACTATCGAAAACTATCGATGGTTGAACGATAGCGAGAAACCATCGATAGTGTCGATAGTGCCATCGATAGTTCTCCACTTCTAGGTACCAGAGTATTTCGCATCGGATGCTCCCAACTTTTTTTCATCATGAAAATTTCATGTCGCAACAGTTTTTTGATACATAAGTGTTAATTTCTCTTAAATTAATAATTAAATTCAGCTTTGTTGGTAGCTCCCTTTTAAGTTTCATCATTTATTATATTATGTTTCGTGGCATATAAGTATTTATAATAGTGTAAAAAGCAATCTTCGTTTTATTTACAATAACATAATTCATATGCATTAGTTCTTCTATTTACATACATAGAAAACCAGCTTAATATGCTAAGTAATTATTTTTATTAATATTTGGCACTTTTAAAACCAAATTAATTTTGTTTGTCATACTTTCAATGATGGTGTAAACTTAACTAAATACGAGATAGGAAAAATAATAATTTTAAAAGAAATTTGTTGCGTCACAAACGGTCCATTGTTTTCACATATTTTTTTAAGGCTTTATTATCTACTTAACTTTCAAAAATACGTTAATAGAAAGTCAATATTTAATAGTCAAATATATTTAATACATGTGTACATACATAAGTAGTTGTTCATTCACTTTTAAATGAGAAGTACATATGTATGTATGTACATATGTAAGTATGTAAGTAAATATGTGTCTAATGGGTTTAATTATGTACATATGTATGTATGTATATAAATTTTTGCTCATAGAATTAAAAAGATGTTGCAGGAGTACACCTTTCGGGCCCCATTATGTTTTTATTTTTATTTATTTAATTTATTAATAAATTATTTGTATTAAATTATACTAACTTTAAAATATTTAAATTTCAGAACTTTATTGAGTTTGCTAAATTATACATAATTATTTTTGACTGAATAGCTAGAGAGGCATTTAAAAAAAGCTGAGTAAATTTGTTTTGAGTCTAAAGGTAACATTAAGCAAATCATATGATTTCGTGTCCATCAAAAAATTATATTAAATAAATTGGTAAATAGAAAAGAAACAAATATATGTATATGAAAATAGCTACATATATTTTTTTTATAACAGTATTCTTTTATAATTATATAGTACATGTATAAATAAAATATATTTAGTATTTTTAAATTATACATTTTTATTATTGAATACAATTTAGTACATAGTAATTGGGTATGTCAATATCTGCATACATATGTATGTATGCATATCTTTGGTATAGATATGGTTAACATGTGTGTATTCGTTAGCCTTTGTCCGACGCTCACTGCGCCTTACGAAAATTCGTAGAAAAAAACTGTGCTTCTGTTTATAATTCTAAGAAATTCATTTTTTTTGTTGATGCGCGTATTTTTTATTAATTGATGCTTTTGTAGTTGCTGCCAATGTCATTTGTTACTTTGTATTTTAAGTTTGAGACATAATTGGATTTAGTTTCGGGGCTTGTTTGTCGCAGGCAGAGTCTCAGCCAACGTCATCTGCACAAAGAAAAAAAATCATATAAGCCACTGATTAAACCTTAGTTGTGGTTTTCAGATCACCTTCTGCTCGGCTGACGATTTTCCAGTGCTGCGACCCCAGCGTAGGCGCATGGGTTTGCGAGCCTTCCGCTGGAAAGAATACTCTGAGTTGTCAGCACTCCGTTTAACCTCGAAGTTCTCTTCATGAATAGTAGCATGTTTGGTATCAGAGTTGTCGTATTGTTGTTGCAGAACCAAAAGCGTGCGGGTCATCTCGAGCCACTTGAGCCACTCACGCTCCAAAAGGGCGCGTTGGTGCTGTTAAGAAATTCAGAACAAGGGACAGTTGTAATCGAAGCTTGGTTGTTGTCATTATATCACTATTCATTTCAATTCGCAACGAAAAATTTAATATTCTTTATTAATTTGTAAATTAAAATCTTGTCAAAACTCGTGTTTGGAAAGTAAATTTATACGTGTTCAATCACTTGATTTAAAACGGGGACAAAAAAATATATGCATTTTTAATGCAGATCTTTAGGAAAGTAAACAGCTGTCTTTGCACTAAATTTGGTAACTCTATCTGTTAAAATTTTGTAAATGTAGCATTATATATAAAAACCACATCAAAGCAATCAGTTGTCGCTGAACAGAATATGTTAATGAAATACAGTTTTCATAGTGAAATGTCTGCATTAATCGGATCATGAAACATACATACTATAGTTTATATACATACTTATATATTACTAGTAAGTGGCCCGCTTACTTCGCTGCGCGGATAGTTTATATAAATTTTAGCAACAGAAGATATAAAATAAATAAATCAGAAAATATTTCACAAAATATTAAAGCAAAGTATATAACATTCTCTTTTCCACGCCACCATTGAGGTAGAGAATCAGGCGCGTCATTATACTCGATATCGAAGGTATAGAGTATATTGGGAGTATGTCCGTCATGTTGTCTGTCCGTCTGTCTGTATGAACGCAACGTTTTTCCACTTAATTCAAGCTAAAGGCTTGAAACTCTTCAATTATCTTTATCTATGGCATAGTAAATTAAAGTGTCAAGATTGGGGCTTTACAAAAACTGGGGGGCTGGCAAATTGATAAATTAGATAACTCAAAATCCACCTATTCGGCACACCCTTACAGTTAGAGCTACCAAATTTGGTAGGAAGATAGCTACTGGCATCCCCGAAAAATTGTGGAGCCACGCCCACCCATTCCGCTCCCAGCCCCCCCGCGGTTTTAAATCAAAAACGCCTATAACTTCCTCAGTTTTTAAGCTCGATCCACCAAATATTGCGCCAAGATAAGTGATGACGATCCCCAAAAAACTGCATCAAAACTTTCGATGCCACGCCTACCCATACCGCCCAAGCTAACCCCAGCCGCCCCAACTTTTCGTTAAAAACGGGAATGCGTGTATCTTTCAGAGTTGTTGAGCTAGAGTCTCTGAATTTGGTAGAAAGATAGCTAGTAATGAACCCCAATGATCTGCATTAAAGTTTTGGAGTCACGCCCACCCTTTCCGCCCCCAGCCCTACCGCAGTTTCAAATCAGAAATGACTTTATCTTCCTCAGTTTTTGAGCTACAGCCACAAAATTTTGCGCCAAGATAGGTGATGACGATCCCCAAAACGATCCCCGCGTCCATAACTGGTAGCGACAGCCAAAGATATTTTGTAGCCAGGCCCACCCATAACGCCAACAGCACCCTTCCCCAACCTTTTACAATTTTTGAGCTAGAGTCACCAAATTTGGTAGGAAGATAGCAATTGACATCCCAAGAAGATCTGCAGGAATAATTTGGATGCCATACCCACCCATACCGCCCCCAGCCCCCCTTCCCCAACCCTTTACAAACTTTGAGCTAGTGTCACCAAATTTTGAAGGAAGATAGCTGAAACTGTTGCTGCTGTGGCTGCATATAAAACTGTTGCAGGGCCACAGCAGACAAAGCACCCCAAAATCTTTTGCATTCACAGTTATATTTATACCCTGAAATGGGTAAAAAAGAGTATAATTGTTTTGTGCATAAGTATGTAACAGGCAAAAAGAAGCATCTCCGACCCCATAAAAGGTAGATATATTCTTGATCAGCATCAACAGCCATATGTAATATGAAAATCATACCCAACCGGTCACATGTGACGTCACGCAAAACAGCTATTTATGCGCAATGCGTTATCGGTATTTTGTATCATGGTTTCGGATCACTCTCTTATGTATACGCGCGCTCTGCAAGTCAAAAAAAGAGCGTAGTATCGCTGCCTTCTTCGCACGCACTGAATCAAAGCAAAACATATCTAAGAGGCTGCAGTTAAGTGAATTGCATAGCCTAAACTCACACGTACTTTAGCCTTTAGCTTTGATTTAGTGTGTGCGGAGGAGGTAGGGTTATTAAACTTTATGATTGACATGTAAAGCGCGCACATAAAATAGAGAGTGAACGTAAATGAGCAACAACAAAGAAGCATGCTCGGAGCGAGATTTCAAATTATCTAATTATCATAAGAGCGCGCTCTGTTAAGTTTTAAGCGGCTCTTTGAGTTTGGGACAAAGAGCGTGGTTCACACGTACAACGCAGGCATGCATAGATTTGTATACAAACTTATGTGAACGGCCTTTGCTTGTTCGAAATTGTATATTATTAATGTAAGTTTTACGTTTTGTCTAAGTTATATTAGCAGCAAGTAGGCAAATCCACCCCCACAACATATGTATTTTGGTGTGCAAAATTTTTCTACACGGACCAAGTTATGTTTTGTTGTTGTTGTTGTTTTTTTAAATCAATGACACCAACAAAAGTAGCAGTGCGGGACCAAGAACAACACTAACAACAACAACAAACGCTACTTGGGTCGTAAATCAATTGTCAAAGGCACACAAATTTGAAAAAAAAAAACAATGTGCACTGTGCGAAAAGATACATGTACATAAAATATTGAAAATTATTTTCAAGCGCATTGTTCACTTATATGTGAATGCACTTATTCATTAAGAAGCGGAAATCCGTTTCTTTTTTGCAAGTTTACGAACCAATTTTACTTGTTCGAAATTGTATATTATTAATGTAAGTGTGTTACGTTTAGTCTAAGTTATATTAGCAGCAAGTATGCAAATCCACCCCCACAACATTTTCTGGTTTGCCAAATTTTTCTGGACGCACCAAGTTTTGCTTAGTTGTTGTTTTTTTAATTCAATGACACAAACAACAGTGATGCCGATTTGGCCTTTTTCCGGACAGATCTGACATGTTTTTAAGTCCCTTGTCCGGAAAAAATATCAAACATCCCCTATCCGGAAATCTGGCCTTTTTCAGATTTTATTTGATTCATTTATTTCAATCTTTTTTTCAAAGTTTTCTTTAAAAACATTGTGGCATCCAATCTATTAAAAATAGCGATCTCTTTACATATTTTGTATGTATTTTCGATATCATTTGTAATTTTATGTACAATGTACAACAAAAGTGAAAAATAAAGTTAATTAATGCCGACAGATTCGTACAAACAAAAATTTCGTGATTGCTGGCTATAGCAGCCAGATTTTAAAGTTTGGATAAGCCGCGATGAAGCGGACACCAATAAGGAATACTGCAGATACTGCATATGCTTCTTTTTTATTTTCTGGGATTTTTTTGGTTTATTTTTTATTTTTTTTGGGTTTTTTTGTCTTTTTTTATTTTTTGGTTTTTTTTTTTTGATTTTTGTTTTTTTATTTTTTGGATTTTTTTTTGGTTTTTCTTATTTTTTTGGCTTTTTCTGGCTTTTTTTTTTTTTTTATTTTTTGGCTTTTTTTTTTTTTTCTGTGATTTTTTGGCTTACTGAACAATTTGCACGATGTTTTATCTGTTTGCAAATTTCTTATTCACACACATGCTGGACGCTGGGACTGTTCCAATTGCCGCCGCATCTTCCGGGTGGACGACGCTAATAGCTACTCGCGTCGTAAATCAATTGTCAAAGGCACACAAATTTGAAAAAAAAAAAAACAATGTGCACTGTGCGAAAAGATACATGTACATAAAATATTGAAAATTATTTTCAAGCGCATTGTTCACTTATATGTGAATGCACTTATTCATTAAGAAGCGGAAATCCGTTTCTTTTTTTGCAAGTGTACGAACCTATTTTACTTGTTCGAAATTGTATATTATTAATTAAGTGTGTTACGTTTAGTCTAAGTTATATTAGCAGCAAGTAGGCAAATCCACCCCCACAACATACATATGTATTTTGGTGTGCAAAATTTTTCTACACGGACCAAGTTATGTTTTGTTGTTGTTGTTGTTTTTTTAAATCAATGACACCAACAAAAGTAGCAGTGCGGGCCCAACAACAACACTTACAACAACAACAAACGCTACTTGGGTCGTAAATCAATTGTCAAAGGCACACAAATTTGAAAAAAAAAAAACAATGTGCACTGTGCGAAAAGATACATGTACATAAAATATTGAAAATTATTTTCAAGCGCATTGTTCACTTATATGTGAATGCACTTATTCATTAAGAAGCGGAAATCCGTTTCTTTTTTGCAAGTGTACGAACCTATTTTACTTGTTCAAAATTGTATATTATTAATTAAGTGTGTTACGTTTAGTCTAAGATATATTAGCAGCAAGTATGCAAATCCACCCCCACAACATACATATGTATTTCGGTGTGCAAAATTTTTCTAGACGCACCAAGTTTTGTTTTGTTGTTGTTGCTTTTTTAAATCAATGACACCAACAAAAGTAGCAGTGCGGGCCCAACAACAACACTTACAACAACAACAAACGCTACTTGGGTCGTAAATCAATTGTCAAAGGCACACAAATTTGAAAAAAAAAAAATGTGCACTGTGCGAAAAGATTCATGTACATAAAATATTGAAAATTATTTGGAAGCGCATTGTTCACTTATATGTGAATGCACTTATTCATTAAGAAGCGGAAATCCGTTTCTTTTTTGCAAGTGTACGAACCTATTTTACTTGTTCGAAATTGTATATTATTAATGTAAGTGTGTTACGTTTAGTCTAAGTTATATTAGCAGCAAGTAGGCAAATCCACCCCCACAACATACATATGTATTTTGGTGTGCAAAATTTTTCTACACGGACCAAGTTATGTTTTGTTGTTGTTGTTGTTTTTTTAAATCAATGACACCAACAAAAGTAGCAGTGCGGGCCCAACAACAACACTTACAACAACAACAAACGCTACTTGGGTCGTAAATCAATTGTCAAAGGCACACAAATTTGAAAAAAAAAACAATGTGCACTGTGCGAAAAGATTCATGTACATAAAATATTGAAAATTATTTTCAAGCGCATTGTTCACTTATATGTGAATGCACTTATTCATTAAGAAGCGGAAATCCGTTTCTTTTTTGCGAGTGTGTATGAACCTTTTTTTATGACTTTGCTTGTGCGACGCGAAGGCGTCACTGCGCATTTGTTTTGTTTTTGTATTCTCGCTCGCGATCAAACTCTCAGCTTGTGCGACAAACAGGCGGCAGTAGTGGAATGGGTAATTTGTTTTGTTTTTGGAGTGGGTAAAAGTGCTCCAAAATGTATGGGAGGTACTCGAAGGAGTTGTCCAAAATAAAATTCCTTTCTTAGGTCAAACACATCACCTGCATAAAAAATTGTGTGAAAATTTCAGCCTTCTAGCTCTTTTCGTTAAGGCCGATATGCTATCCATTTTAACGCGGACGAACTCTTTTATATATATAGAAGAAGATGATTTGGGATGAATTTTCCAAAAAGCTGATGAAACACTTGTTGTGAACTTTTTGGAGCTCGAACCCAAACGAAAAGAAAACAAGTTAGAAGGCTCTAATCGAAAAATCTCGTCTGGGAAATACCCAAAACCTAAGACTTAACGTTTGTTAATTTGAAATGTTTGTGATAGTTATAGTTTCTAATATAATTTATAAATTTTTTTAATTCAATAGTTCATTGTTATCGATATCATGTGTAAATTGGAAAAGCTTTAATTATTGATAGATATCGATTTCTGCCTATGGTATAGGAGAGCTTAAAAAATAAACAGACGGATACAGCTAAATCGCCTCGGCATATTAAATGACGTCAACAAAACATGAAAACTTGATTAATTTAGCTTACCTCGGCTTCGTACTGCTCCGCACGACGCACAGCATGGCCCAGCTCTGTGTTGGCCTCTGCAAGCAATTTTTTGAGCTTGGCATGCGACATCTTGACTTCGCTGATTTCCTTATTGCGCTCAGATAGTTCCTGTTGCATCGCTCGTAACTCCACATCATTAGCCTGCATGGGTCGGCATTTGCGATCTGTACGCTCCTGAAAGTCACGCAGCTCTGCGCGCAACTTTTTGTTATCTCTCTCAAGAGCTAACTTTTCAGATTCTAAACGCTCGCGTTTGCCCCATTCCGATGCGTTTTCAGCCTGCAAATGTTCGAGTTCTGTGCGCAATTCAGTTAGGCTAAAACAGATAAATAATTGTTTATTAATACGGCTAAATACTTGCGTAAAAGTAATTGCCGTATATTTACCGACGCTCCAGGTTTTCGTGTGCGACTATCTCTTCCTGCAGTGTGTTGTTGACAATGCGAATCTCAGCGTGATGTTGTTCCTTAAATAATGTGATGCTTGCTTAAATTAATTGCATATCACAAGCTAAAATATTTTATACTACCTGCAATGTTAAAAGCTCTCGCACCGCTTCCTGCTTAGCTGAGCGCAACTCATCCTGTCGTCCACGCACATCCTGCAGCTCAAGCGCAAGCTTCTCTAAACTTTTGTGCAGCGCGTGCTTTTCACTGCGAAAAACGTTTTAAGTTACAGTAAAAGAAACAAAACAAATGGGAACGTTGCAGTCGGACGCAACCGACTGCGGTATACTCGTTACCAGCATTAACACCGGTAAAAAGAGGCCTGATTGCAAAGGGGTACGGATGCGGCAGGGGTGTAGGTTGCCTTCAAAGATTGTCTGTACAGATGGGGATGCCACCAGCAATATTCCTACAAATTCGGTGGGGGCTGGGGGCGTTATGGGTGAGCGTGGTTTAAAAATTTTTGATGCAGATATTTATGTGTTGTCAATGGCTATCTTCCTACCAAATTTGATGACTCTAACTCAAAGTTTCTAAAAGGTGGGGGAAGGGGACTGGGGGCGGTATGGTGAGCTTGACATCCAAATATTTTAGGCATATCTTTGAGGGACGTCAATAGCTATCTTCCTACCCGGCGGCTAGTACAGTATGGGTTGGCGTGGCTCCAAATGATGCAGTTTTTTTGGGGATGCCAGTAGCTATATTCCTACCAAATTTGGTAAATCTAACTGTAAGTTTGCGAAATAGGTTGATTTTTCGATTTTGAGTTATGGAATTTATCGATTTGGCAGTCCAGTTATTGTAGAACCCCAATCTTGACACTTTATCTATATTTATATAAAGACATTTGTAAAGTTTCATGTCTCAAGCTTGAAGGGTGTGAATAAAGTTGCGTTCATGCAAACGGACAGACGGGCGGACGGACGGACAGACACCATGACGTACATTCCACAAACCCAATATACTCTTTTTGCATTCATACTAACGGACAAAAACCATGACGGACATTGATCAAGCCCAATATACTCTTAAACTTCGGTAACGAGTATTGGAACGTGATTTCGGCACATTTAAGATTTTTTTGTTTAGGAGCAATCACAAAGTCAAAAATTGAGTTTCGTACGGGCCCAGGCCTCCGTAAAAAGTACTCTTGGCACGCACATTTTCGGACCTTTTTCATTCATATCATTTTCTAATATTGTTGCCGATATGAATGGAACAAAAAGTATAGACAGATTTATTTAAAGGAGTTTTATATATGAGCTTAATTAAATTTTTGTGTTGAAAGTTTTCATTAACATTACTTATTATTTACAAGAGTAAAAAATTCGATTGAAAGTTAATACTATGTGTGCTCCCTATACTTCAATAACTTATCAAAAGCTTCTTAAACTAAAGTGCGAAATTATTGAGGGATATCTTGAGGATGTAAATATTAAATTTTCTTGTCATTGCTTTCACTTACTCTCGCTCTGCCTGTAGGGTTTTTTGTGCCTCATCTAAGCACAGCTGCTGCATAGATATCTTCTGCAAAAAGTAGTCTTCATCAAAATCATCTTTAGACAGCTGTTGTATTAGGCGCTTCTCCTCATCGGCCGCAGCGGCATCCAAGTCGCTCAAGTGCTTGGGCATGGCGCCCTTCAATGCAAACTCCTCAATATCAAGATCCTTGACATCGTTGGACAACTTGGTCACCAAGCCATCTTCACTATTCACATTCTTTAAGCCATCAGATGAGATATCTGGCGAGCAGTTGGCATCACGCCCATTAGCCTCGGCATCCTCGTTGGAAGTGGCGCGATGAAACTGTCCGGCATGTTTCATCATCAGCGTGTGCACTTTTTCCATTTCCCTTTTTAACTGAGTTATCTGCAGCTCCAGATCGTTTTTCTCACGCTTTAGGGAGTGTGCTTCCTTCATGGTAACGTCCAGTTTGATATTTAAATGTTTAGATTCCTCTCGCGCTTTGTTACGCTCATTGCGTACCTGAAAATTTTAGTTTGTGTGGTAAATATTGATTCAAAAGGCACCATAGCAACTAAGGTGGTAAAGGTGCTGTGACGCAAAATGCTTGTGCTTACAAATATCGATTCTCTTGAAAATGCTACATATTGTTTTTGGATAAACACTCATATTGTCATACCGCGATTCCTTATGCGTTACTTGCATATACAGCCATTTTAAATTAGGGCTTGATTCCGTTATATGACTGAAGTTTCTATTTATTCGGCCTAAGTAACTCTAATTCCTCGAATATTTGTAAACATTTTTCATTCGGGAGCGCGATCTCCAAATTTTTTTTTTTTTTACGTAGTGGTTCATTTAAACTTTCAAGTGGTCCATCGATATCGAGCTCTGGCTTGGCGACGAGAAATAGGTAGATAATTTCTAATTTTCCTGATTGAAACTACAAAACTAACTTCGTTGATTGACTCAGAAGTACCAATTTGAATATTGCACAACTGTACCAAAAGTTGTTATTTTGGCATAAATTTGGAAAATAGTGCAGGATACTTTACTTTACTTGACTGTAGTTTCAAATAAAAAATTGGTTGGTTGCGTCGGTTGAATGTTAGTCGTAGAGACTTCAAATCGCAAAAATTTCCAATACTATGCTATTTCATTTTTAGGCATTATTCTAAGGACAAAAGCCTATTTTCTAAAACGAGCAAAGCATAAATTTAATCTGATTGTTAACAATCTTCCAGCTGTTATTACTTACTCTCGTGTATATATGTATGTTTGCTGATGATGTGAAACTATGTCTCATCTCAAATGATGCTTATTCTTTCGGATTTAGTGATTTGATTATAGCCTACTCAATTTAAATTGTTCAAAATGTAAAGCAATGACTTTTATAGAAGTACCGCTCATACTTCACCACTCGACCGCGTCTTTCAAATTAGTGATTTAGGCATTATTCTTGACTCTATTCAAGTAATCTTCCCCCCTGCTAAAGCTTAGAACTATGTATGGAGTATTATTTATAGCTAATCTACTTTTAGTCCAATAAACTTAACCGTCCAAACTAGATCTTCCGGTACCTTTTTACCCCTTAGCATTAAATGTTATTCGAGCAACTGCTTAATTCAAGAACGATTTCGTGTTAAATGCTCTGACTATAACAAGCTCTATTCCGTTGTCTCCTTGGAGGCCTCAATTCCAATATTAACAAGTGGAAACTTTGCAGTCGGACGCAACCGACTGCGATATACTCGATACCAGTATTAAAACCGGTAAAAAGAGGCCTGATTGCAAAGGGGTGCGGATGCAGCCGGGGTGTACGCTGCATCAAAAATTGTCTGATACAGATGGGGATACCACCAGCTATCTTCCTGCTAAAACTGGTGACTCTATCTCAAAGATTGTTAAGGGATGGGAAGGAGGCTGCGGGCGTTTTTGGTGGGCGTGGATCCAAATTTTTTATGCAGATCTTTGTGGAATGCCAATTGCAATCTTCCTACCAAATTTGGTGACTCTAGCTCAAAGTTTTTAAAAGTTGGGGAAGGGGGGCTTGGGGTAGGCGTGGCGCCAAGATATCTTTGGGGGTCACTACCAGATATCTTCCTACCAAGTTTGGAGACTCTAGCTCAAACACTATGAAAGATACACGCATTCCCGCTTTTAACGAAAAGTTGGGGCGGCTGAGGTGGGCAAGGGCGGTATGGGTGGGTGCGGCATCCAAAATTTGTATGCAGTTTTTTGAGGATCGTCATCACCTATCTTGGCGTAAAATTTGGTGGCTGTAGCTCAAAAACTGAGGTTGATATATGCGTTTCTGATTTCAAACTGCGGGGGGGCTGGTGGCGGAATGGGTGGGCGTGGCCCCAAAATTTTTAATGCAGATCTTTGGGGATCGTGACCAGTTATCTTCCTAAAGATTTTGGAGACTGTAGCTCAAACACTATGAAAGATACACGCATTCCCGCTTTTAACGAAAAGTTGGGGCGGCTGGGGTTGGCAAGGGCGGTATGGCTGGGCGTGGCATCCAAAGTTTTGATGCAGTTTTTTGGGGATCGTCATCACCTATCTTGGCGTAAAATTTGGTGGCTGTAGCTCAAAAACTGAGGTAGATATAGGCGTTTTTGATTTCAAACTGCGGGGGGCTGGGGGCGGAATGGGTGGGCGTGGCCCCAAAATTTTTGATGCAATTTTTTCGGGGATGCCAGTAGCTATCTTCCTACCAAATTTGGTAGCTCTAACTGTAAGGGTGTGCGGAAACGGTGGATTTATCGATTTTGAGTTATCGAATTTATCGATTTGCCAGCCTCCCAGTTATCGTATAACCCCAATCTTGACACTTTATCTGTCCCGGCCATAGATAAAGACATTTGCAAAGTTTCAAGTCTCTAGCTTGAAGGGTGTGGAAAAAAGTTGCGTTCATACAGACGGACAGACGGACAGACGGACAGACTGACAGACGGACAGACACCATGACGGACATTGCACAAACCCAATATACTCTTTACCTTCGGTATCGAGTATAAAAAGATCGACCCTTTCTTACTTATCTAACCAAAACCACTTACTAATAACTCTGAGCTATAAAAATGCTCTTTTGCAGTTATACAGCTAGGTCTACAAACAAGTGGAAACGTTGCAGTCGGACGCAACCGACTGCGATATACTCGATACCAGTATTAAAACCGGTAAAAAGAGGCCTGATTGCAAAGGGGTACGGATGCGGCAGGGGTGTACGCTGCATCAAAGATTGTCTGATACAGATGGGGATACCACCAGCTATCTTCCTGCTAAATTTGGTGGCTCTAGCTCAAAGTTTGTTAAGTGAAGGGGAAGGGGGCTGGGGGCGTTTTGGGTGGGCGTGGCATCCAAAATTTTGATGCAGATCTTTGTGGAATGCCAATTGCAATCTTCCTACCAAATTTGGTGACTCTAGCTCAAAGTTTTTAGAAGTTGGGGAAGGGGGGCTTGGGGTAGGCGTGGCGCCAAGATATCTTTGGGGGTCACTACCAGTTATCTTCCTACCAAGTTTGGAGACTCTAGCTCAAAGTTTTAAAAAGTTGGGGAAGGGGGGCTTGGGGTAGGCGTGGCGCCAAGATATCTTTGGGGGTCACTACCAGTTATCTTCCTACCGATTTTGGAGACTGTAGCTCAAACACCATGAAAGATACACGCATTCCCGTTTTTAACGAAAAGTTGGGGCGGCTGGGGTTGGCAAGGGCGGTATGGCTGGGTGCGGCATCCAAAGTTTTGATGCAGTTTTTTGGGGATCGTCATCACCTATCTTGGCGTAAAATTTGGTGGCTGTAGCTCAAAAACTGAGGTAGATATAGGCGTTTCTGATTTCAAACTGCGGGGGGGCTGGGGGCGGAATGGGTGGGCGTGGCCCCAAAATTTTTGATGCAATTTTTTCGGGGATGCCAGTAGCTATCTTCCTACCAAATTTGGTAGCTCTAAGGGTGTAAGGGTGTGCGGAAACGGTGGATTTATCGATTTTGAGTTATCGAATTTATCGATTTGCCAGCCTCCCAGTTATCGTATAACCCCAATCTTGACACTTTATCTGTCCCGGCCATAGATAAAGACATTTGCAAAGTTTCAAGTCTCTAGCTTGAAGGGTGTGGAAAAAAGTTGCGTTCATACAGACAGACAGACGGACAGACGGACAGACACCATGACGGACATTGCACAAACCCAATATACTCTTTACCTTCGGTATCGAGTATAAAAACTGGAGGCAAGCAGGCATACCACATGAACATATGAGTATAGACACACTCATATGCATGAAGTAACAGGCGATCAGCACAAAAATATAGTCTGGTTGGCTGTGCTATGAGAAAACATGTCATAGCAAAGCCAGAAAGCAAAATGACTTGCATTTCTTGCACGACTCACGAGTCTGGCAAAAATAGCCTTCAAATGCGCTCTCTGAAAGCGGTGGCGCCAGGCTATTTATCAGAATTTTGCTGTTTGAATGCTCTATACACCTATTCCCCGATTTACACGAAAGATAGGTTCCAGACAAAATCGTGTAAAACGAAATCTTTGTTTTTGCAGTATGAAACCGTGTAAAACGAAAAAAACTGCGCAATTAAGTCAATTATTCAAATGGAACAAGAGTAAAAATATCCAGAAACTTTAAACTACTCTTTTTCCAATGCGTAAACGATTCAATATTTTAATTTTGTTTCCAAAGATATAACTTTTCTTATGGTTTAATTTTTCTTTAAAGTTTTTGGCATTTGGAATAAATATGTAATTTAATCACAAACTCATAGGTTTCGAAAAAGATATTAAATAATTAACTTACCAGTTCAGACAAAGGAACTCGCGATAATAATTTTTAGAAATTTTCCGAATTTCATTAGTTTATGAACCGTGTAAAAGCGAAATCGTGTAAAACGCGTACTGTGTAAATCGGGGGATTGGTGTATTCTTATAGCTCAGTGTTAAGTTTCCCAGAGCTTTAACGTTAACTTTTCAAATTTTGTTTACCTTTATTTTTAATTTACATCCTTATTTAAATGTAATTGTATATTTTAAATTTAACTTAATTGTTTTAACTATATTTTAATTTTGAATTAATTTTGATTTTATTTCGTCTTTTCAAAGTTGACAGTTAATATATTAATAAAACAAGTGGAAACGTTGCAGTCGGACGCAACCGACTGCGGTATACTCGATACCTGTTATAAAAGCGTTAACAAGACAGATGGCAAAGGGGTACGGATGCGGCAGAAGTGTGTGCTGCGTTCAAAGATTGCAGATCTTTCGGGGATGCAGCTGATGCAGCTATATTACCAACAAATTTGATGAATCAAGCTCAAAAGCTGTGAAGATTTCAGATTTTTTAAAGGCGGTAGGATGTGGGAGCGTGCTATTAAAACTTTTGCTGCGGATCTTTGTGGGACGTCACCAGCTATATGCCTACCAAATTCGATGACTCTAGCTCAGGGTTCACCAAACTTTCCAGCCTCAGGGCCATACTGATTACTCCAGTAAGTTTCGAGGGCCAAAACCATATTATCATTGTTGCCGGTGGTAAAAAGTGAAATAGTCCACTGATGAAAAAAAAAAGTCCGAAAAACTACGCAACGTTTTAAAGCTCTCCTCGGGCCGGACAAAATCTGTCCGCGGGCCGTAGTTTGGAGACCCCTGCTCTAGCTCTACAAAATACACTGGTATGCGTGTTTAACTGCATAACTTTATTCTTACCCGAGTTCTAGCGATAGGAGTTATGGAAGTGTAAGCACAAGCTAGAAATGGGAGCTTATGCGATAAGAGTTAATACCGATGCTTTTTCGATGTATGTAAATAGAAAATCGTAAATTTCAGGTGTGAATAATAATGAAAAAAAAAAACATTTTCTTACAAAATCAATTGCCTTAAATTTATGGTCTTGCTAAATCTGCTTTTAACCTAGTTTCTAGACAAATTTTTAATTAAAATATGTAATAATAATCTCTAGTCACCATATTATAATTACGTTTGCTAATTATTGTGCCATGTTTATAACCTGAACACATGTAAGTCTAAAATAGCATCTCACCTTACTCCATTTCTCGCGCCAGTTGGCAGTGCAATCGGACCTGCAAAAAAATAAATTTATTTAACATCAGATGCTAGTAGTATTCTTGGACTTCTTGTCCGTCTTATTTAAATTCAAATTACTACTAACCACCACTTCATTGTTTTTTCCATTTGAGCAGCTCTGGCGCGGGCTTCGTGCAGCTCACGCTGGCGCTGAGACTGTTGAAAAATCATTAAATCTGATAAATAAAATATTTGAGTTTATATTAATTGCTATCTCACCTCCCGTGCCTCCCATTCAGTATCCCCATATCCACCACTGCCGACGCCCACGCAAAGACCAGCATCACTGTTGGGTGGCCGTCTGCTTACAGATTGGCCGAATACTGAACTTTGAGTTGATGCCGATGTCACCTGCGACATTTTTTGGCTTAGCACGATTACTTATAAACAAATTTTTGTTTCGTTTATTTAACTGAAATCAATTTTGCCTTTTGCATTTTTTGATAAAGTTGTATACAGAAAATACAGAAAACAGCTGATTGCACAGTGTGACCGGACAAAGGAATTTGGTATTTTAAGAAACAGTATTTCTTGATAGCTATCTTGAATTTCAAATCTCCTTCTACGTGCACACGGTTAGTCAAATTTATTTGGTGATTTCTATTGAATAAAGAAGAAGACAGGCGGCTGACCAAAAATTTAGTTAGTCTAGTTGATTAAATAGCAGACTGATAAAAAAGTATATTATAACATGGCAAAGCATCATCCCGATTTGATTTTTTGTCGTAAACAGCCTGGCGTTGGTAAATACGCAAAAAGCAACTATTTTATGTCAATTTCAACTGATTATGATTATTTTTCATATGCAGCTATTGGCCGGCTGTGCGAAAAGGATGATGGAAAATGTGTAATATGCGACTCCTATGTACGTCCTTGCACCTTGGTGCGCATTTGTGATGAGTGCAATTATGGTTCGTACCAGGGACGCTGCGTTATATGTGGTGGCCCCGGCGTCTCCGATGCATACTACTGCAAATCATGTACAATACAGGAGAAGGATGTTAGTTGCGATTTTATAAAAACTTTAGCTTCTACTAATTATTTTAAATTTGACTTTCAGCGTGACGGATGTCCCAAGATTGTCAATTTGGGCAGTTCTAAAACAGATTTGTTCTATGAGCGAAAAAAATATGGCTTTAAGCAAAAGTAAGACGTTAGTGAGTGCATATAACACTAAGTAGTCGGACGCAACCGACTTCAGAATACCCTATACCACTTACCAGTACCCATCAACGTTAAACATGTGAAAAAGATTCAAGTGGAGGGGGAACAGTAGTTTGTGGGCGAGGCACTACATTAAAAAGAAAAACGAAAGAATTTGGTTCTGTTCGAAAAATCTAACTTCCACATTTGGTTTGATGTGTGGTTGGCTTGGGGCTACAGGGGTTTCACCTTTTTTCTCACCATAAAATTAGACGACTATACGATTTATACATCGAGATGTATATTGGCTTGATATTGATTTCTTGTTGCGGTCATGGACCAAAGATTTTAAGGGTTTCAAAAATTAAAATTTTGGTTTCAGGGTACAAATTAACGATATAACATAAAATGCATCCTTAACCATTAATTTCTCTTTTATCCCCAGCTATTAAATCACCGATGGCTATCTCAAAAGCATCCCATATTAATTTGTATTGTAATTTATTGCATATTCAAATAAAGATTTTTACATGAAATGGAATCAAATGTGTTCAACATATTTAGATTTAGACTGCCAGCAGTTGCTCGCTACTCGGTTTATATTCTATGCATAGCCTATCAAACTCGGCTGACTTCTTGTCCAAGTCAGTAATAAAGTCGCTTTTTGGATAAAATTGCCTTAGTTGTTCCCAGTAGCGTGTTATTGTTTCCGTGGACTTGCCCGTCAGGTGCGAGAGTACCATCATATTGATTAATGTGTCATAGTCGTTGTGCTTCTTGGTTAAAGACTCGCGCAGCACAGCTTCGGCCTCTTCATAACGCTCCAGACCCAGGTGGACGACCGCCTGGCCGTTGAGCAGTGCCGGCGTTGGCTTAAACTTCTCACAGAATTCCTGGTAGATATGAAAGGCATCTTGCATTTGGTCGGTGCCTTGAGCTAGGGCCACCCAAGCCTGCGACAATTGCGTGAGCGTTGCGTCATCACTAATCTCCTGCATCTTGGCCACCAGCTGCTTGGCCAAATCAACGCGCTGCAAACGCAACAAGCATTGCACAGACAATGCCATCGACTCAAGATTGTTGGAGCCATGCAGTATCTTCAATGCGTTCTCAAACTGACCATCGTAACAGTAGCCAATTGCGGTGGCAATGTGCCAAATGTTTGTTTCATCCTCATCGCTGGCCACTTTGTCGGTGAGCTTCTCAAGTATCTCTTCTGTCTTGGATCGCTGTTCGAATGCCTCATGCACCAGACGCAGTGCCAACAAAGGCGACGTATTATTTTCCTTAATGTCAGATGCAATTATTCGACCTGATTCGATGGCTAAGTAGGATAAGTACATATAGGAAAGCAGCTCGGCCCCTGCTGTTCCCTGGTCTGGTAGCACAAAGTTAATTGAGCCCATGAAATTTCCAATGTAATACTCATTGCGTGCATCGAATAACGCCGAATTGAAGTCGTCATCGTTTTGTTGTGCTCTGCTCATTTTAAACCCAAAAACTCAATGTTATTATCTGCCGTAAAATACTTCTCGTAAGCTGAGTTGGCTTTTGGACATAAGGCTGCCACCTAGCACTAAAATTCCCATCAGCTGTTTATTAAAACAGTAATGATTAGAGATGTGTGTTAAATTAGCGACGGTCATTATGTTTGTCAAGTTAGCAACGGTTCGGCCAGCAACTAGTTCCGGAACTTGGTTCATGAAAATCACGCTTCAATGTTTGGTTTGTAATAGCTAAAATTACGAATTAATCATGGAGCGAAATTCATTATTGCAAATTTGTAGTGCATTATTGTCAGTTTGATTGACATACATGCTATTTCTACAACCTGATTTGCTTATTATGAAGGAGCAATGTAATTTTAAAGAAACATTGGCCACGAACATTGCAAATATGTAGCAGAAAACGAAAGCGTCCATCTGAGTGGTCATTTGTTATAGCCTATTTCCATTGCTCAGTTACTGTTAACTTAACAGTAACTGACGAAAGTTGTTTCCATTGCACTGTAACTGAACCTCAGTTAATAAATCAGCTGTTCGGTTTGTTTTGTTTTGGTTTGTAATAGCTAAAATTACGAATTGAGCATGCAGCGAAATTTATTATTGCAAATTTGTAGTGCATTATTGTCAGTTTTATTGACATACATGCTATTTCTACAAGCTGATTTGCTTGTTATGAAGGAGCAATGTAATTTTATAAAAACATTGGCCACGAACATTGCAAATAGCAGAAAATGAGAGCGTCTATCTGAGTGGTCGTTATTAAGTTAAAATTAAATTGCAAGCATATTTGAAAACAGTATAATATCTATATATTTATGTTGAAAATAGCCAAGGAATGGAAAGTTTTGGGAGCTGGATGTGCCACAAAATTGTGATGCATTTCCGCCGTGGGAGTTTCTCTGCATTGCCCTGGAACAATTTCTCCATGCCTTGCTCCCAAATTACGTATTTTTTCGTAAATACATCTAAAAAAGAAGTATATTAATTATTTTAAAAATATAATTCAAAAGTGCGCTCTCCTTTTCCATGTTCACTCAGCTGTTTTGTGACTTTTTCGATGAAACATCGCGATGTTTTATCGAACAAGTGTTCAAATGAACTGGTTTCTCTTCAGTTATTGCTCAGTTAATATTTACGGTCAGTTTTACTTCAGTTAATTCCTTATGGGAGAATACATGCAAATTGAACCTCAGTTACTGTTAACTCACTGTTAAGCGATTAACTGAGCAATGGAAATAGGCTATTAGTTAAAATTAACTTGCAAGCATATTTGAAAATAGCATATCTCTATATTTATATTGAAAATAGCCAAGGCATGGAAAGTTTTAGGAGCTGGATGTGCAACAAAGAAGTATATTAATTAATTTAGAAACATAGTTCAAAGTTGCGCTGACCTTTTCAGCGTTCAATTAGCTGTTTTGTGACTTTTTTGATGAAACATCGCGGTGTCTTATCGAACAAGTGTTCAAATGAACTGGTTTCTTTTCAGTTATGCCTCAGTTAATATTTACGGTCAGTTTTACTTCAGTTAATTCCTTATGGGAGAATACATGCAAACTGAACCTCAGTTACTGTTAACTCACTGTTATATGAATAACTGAGCAGTGGAAATCGGCTATTAATCTTTTCATGTTTTTCGGCTTGAAACCAAATAAGTTCGGCTACAGCAGCAACAATAATAGATTTCTACCATTTCTTGTAGGCAAGATTCAATCCATCAGCCCCACACAAAATGATAGCCTGATAATGTGTTTAGTTATCAGATGGCACATACTAAATTAGAGCTACACGCTTGGGAACGCTATGACAACTAAATTTGCAGAGTCTTATCAGCCATATTTTGAGAAAATAAATTAATTGTATACAAACCAATGCTATCTTGACACACATAACCCTTTGCTATCTCGACCAGTGTTGCTAGGTTAGATTATTTCAGGCCAGATCTAGCATATTTGAAAATAGTAAAGCTTATAAAATTATTGCTGCCGTATAAGTCAACTGATATCAGTGTGATTTTTTTTCTTAGAATCTAGCTTATGAGGTCGCCCAATACCTGGCAGCACTGATCTCACACATTCGGTTTGATACAACTCTTTGAACAAGTCTTTCAAGTGTGGATCGAATAACAGTTAAGTTTTAATGCCAGTTAAACTGGTCTTTATAAATATTTTAGCAGCAAAGAGTATTAATACTGTACATTTTTTTATGCAGCGTAAAAAATCTTTCATTATCTTGTCATCATGTACAATCAAGGAGAGCAAAACATTGACTTAGTGCGAGAATATTTTCCGAGTTTTAATTCAGTGAGATTTAAAAATCAGCCGGAGCCCAATATTGCTGTAATAGATAACTTTTTAAAAGTAACAACGCAGCGTTAGTAAAAAAAATAATTAAATAATTATAACCGAATATGCTTTGACTTATATTTTGTTTTATTTCAAAATATAGACACTATCGACCTTGCTTCTAAATCCAATATAAAAGTTCACAATTTACGTTATGGAGGTTCAGATGATCAGCAACTCGTCGATGTATTCTATACCGAAAGTTTAAAACCATCGCCGCTTTTTGTTTATGTTCGTGGCGGTTACTGGCAAATGCTGGATAAATCAAGCTCCTGTTCTATTGTGGCACCTCTAATTGGTCAAGGTTACCGTGTTGCCGTCATGGACTACAATAACTGTCCCAAAGTAACACTGCAGGAATTGGTTGAGCAGTTTAAAGAGTTCTTGCTTTGGGCTTTCGATTATGCTGATCAAACGAACGCCACTCGGATTCACTTTGCGGGCCATTCAGCTGGTGCACACCTTTTGGCACAATTGATACCTCTGGCTGCTTTGATTTCGGAAGAGAAACGCCAAAAAGTGGGCGCCTTGATTTTCATATGCGGACTTTATGATCTGCAAGAACTGTGGCAACTGGGCCCCATAAACCCCAACAATATTTTAGGCTTGAATGATAAAAGTGCTAAGGCGTTGTCGCCTGTGTTGTGGGCTTGGGAAGCTGGCAGCTCCTCGGACTGGTCAGCCGTACAGTCGCATGTAATATCTGCGGAGCATGAAAGCGTCACGTTCATTGAGCAAAGTCGCGCTTTTTCCAATAAATTAAAAGAGAGCGGATATAAAGTCGTGTTCAAGCTCTTTGATGCCTACGATCATTTCGATATTATCGAGGATACTAACATTGAAAATTCGCCTATCACTAAATACGTATTAGAAGTGCTGCGGACCGCATCGAATAAATAAAATTTTAGTACGTAAAGTATTACTGAAAATTAAAATTAAGTAACGAAAAAGTGTTCAAATTTAATTTCAATGTTAGTTAGGGACGATATTAGCAAGGCCTTCAAATGTCTATTTTATAATCGATTTCTTCGCTGGTATTTTAAACTTTTAGCAACAAGATTGAATTTAAATAGAGTCGTCAAAGACGAAAATTCCAACAAGCAGTTGGAACCTCGAAGCGTGGGTACCACACTCTCAGAGAGTATGCGATCGTATGCCATCGATTTTGTAGCGCGCAGACACTTGTTTGTAGGCTAAACGCCTGTTATTTCATTCTTATAAAACACAATATAATTAATTTTTTAAATTTATTTCGTATGTCATTATAGCTTTTTTTTAACGTACACTAAAGCTTTGTAGTAGTTGCTTATTATATTTACACTTAGCGTTTTAACGCATAAAAACAAAACTGTACATAGCACAGCATCCATAACGTGCGTTTTATTTATGATATAGAAAAGTGATACATCAAACATGTTATTAAATTTATGAATGCAAATAGTGAACAGAAATGAAATAATAGCAATATGAGATAAATAAATACAATCTAGCCAATACTATAAAATCAAATTTTGGTGATTGTTGATAAATTCTATGACTCCTCATCGGAAATGACAATTTCAGTGTCTATTAAAATGTCTTGTCGTTGCTTTCTTTGCTGGTGCTGCGCTGGGCTACCACTGTTTTTTTTACTGTTCGAGGAAATAGTTGCATTAAGACTAGAAACGGACATGATTTTTAGTAAGTGGGCGGCAGGTGCATCCCATGTCTCGCCATTATGCAGCGCTTTTGCAACCGCGTTTTCATTATCAACATCGTGATTATAATTTTTTATGCTTGCGCTGCGTGCAGCAGCAGTCTTCACTCTCGTAACATTATTAATTATCACAGGAGCAGCCGTGGTAGGAATCTTTGCTGCTGGTTTCGTTTCTGTTTCCGACTCCACATCGCTTAAATCACCATTTTCATTGAAGCTGTCTACAAAGGTATCGACATCCTCATCTGTTTCATCGTTCGCATCCTCATCATCGTAGCTGTCGCTTTCAATTTCGCTGTCGTGATGCGATTTGAGGCTTTTATTTACTTCGGTTTGCGCCTGCTCTTGAGCTGCTTGTGCTGCCTGAGCACTGGTGCAGGGCATTTCATCATCGACTGCCGTTGTATAATTTGCTGCAGCTGACGCTGCTGCCACCTGCAACTGTTTTTCCTTTATCCGGGCCTCGCGCTGCTCCCCTGCGGTAAGATCCTGCTCGCGCGCAAATCTGTAAAGAATTTAAGAATTCGTTAAGCTGCTAGGTACTTTCAACTGTTCACTTGCTTTTCGATTATATCACTAATCTTAGTTTGCTTCTTGTTGTTTTCATTTAGCTTAGCCAGCAACGAGGCATCCGATGTCGCCGGATCCTTTGAATTGGCTGTAAAATGTGTAACGGTTTCGTAGAGATCAGTCTTGCGCCTCGCCTGCAGCAGGCGTCCCACTTTGACAAAGGCATCATGTGCTGTAAACAAATTTTAGTCAATTAGTCGTTTACATTTTTTGTTTAAATTGTTTAAATTCTATAAAGTATGTTCCAAAAGTAAAAATTGTATGTAAAATTGTATGTCGATATCAGAGTTTACAGAAGTTTCTGTGTCCAACCATTAGTTCGATAGCGAAAATATCTTGCGTCTCCGAGGAAATAATTTAAATCCCAAGAGCTGTTGGAGAAGCCCGCTGTTTAAATTCCACACCTCACAGTCAATAATTTACAAACGCAAACAATCTTTCTAAATCGGTTGGTCGGCAACTAAATCTAAAAGCCAAACGTTTGTGCCAAAATCATATTTTTTCCTTTCCCAACTGGAGACTCATTCGCACAACAATCATAAATCGCCCTTAGAGGAAATAGAAAGTAATTCTACTGAGAGAGTTGCTTTAAGCGAGGAGTAGTGGAAAACCAAAGAACATTGTTGTCCTCTTTTATCAAAAATAGCATTGCACCTCCTTAAAAAACCATCAAGCTGTGCAGCAGCTGAAAGGGTATATAATTATGCAGGCAATATGTAAACAGAATAAATATAGTTTAAAACAAGTGGAAACGTTAAAGTCGGACGCAACCGACTACAGTATACTCGATACCTGTATTAAAACCGGTGAAAAGAGGCCTGATTGCAAAAGGGGTACGGATGCGGCAGGGGTGTGCCACAAAGATTGTATGACACAGATGGGGGTGCCACCAGCTTTCTTCCTTACCAATTAGGTGACTCCAGCTCAAAGTTTGTAAAAGGTGGGGAAAGGAGGTGGTGTGGGTGGGCGTAGCATCCAAAGATTCCGCTCTTGTTCGTAACGACTTATCAACCCAGCGACTAATCTAAGGAACGGTGGGCGTGGCACCAAAATTTGTATGCAAAATGGACCCCAGTAGTTTCTTACCAAATTTGGTAACACTAGCTTTAAGGATGTGGGAAATATGTAGATTATTCGATGTAAAGTTATCGATACTTATCGATTTCCCAACCCTCAGTAGGCGTAGAATCCGAATCTTTATCTTTATCTCGCCCATAGGACACGATAATTGCAAAAATTGCGTTCTTACAGACGAACAACAAAAAACGTACAGCGAAGGTCGGAGGATGAGAGAACTTCATGTAAAGAACTGTTGATGCAATAAATTTGTTGCCTTTGTCTTTCGCCAAGGGCTTATGGTGAGCCGCTTTATACATACACGAAATTCGTTTTCTATGCTTGGGAGCAATGCAACAACAAAAGAGGACTGAGAGCAATGGGTCAGGAAAACCCAGACAGTACTTTGCAAAAAAAAAAATCAAAAATAATCCAGACGCATATGCATATTTTGTATGTTTACTCCCAGAAGTTTTTGAAAACTGTTCGCTGATGCTGCCCCGATCACTGCCTGAGTAGACGGTCCGCTGAGAGCGGAAGGCACACAGACGCATACATACATAACTCCGAGGTCTATCACATCGGTGCCATATGCGTGCATACATGATATACATATGAGGTACACGTTCTATAGGAGAACATTTTGTGCAACGCATTGCATTATGGCTGCCTTTTGCAACCTTCGTGATGCTCTGTTACCTATCGTTGGAACATCTCATTTTACTACAAAACTACGAAACGCATAATTTTAAATCTTTTGAAATGTTTCAGTGGCTGCTCACCTATGCGCTTCATTTCGAATGTAACCAAGCCCAGATCCTTCTCCTTGTTGCAGTGCTCTAGCAGCTGCAGCACATCATGGTAATCAGGAAATTCGTGCATTCGATTGACAAATGCGGAGAGTGTCCGATTGAATTGCGGATATGGAGTATCCTTAAAAAGAATGGGCTGCTTCATCTGGCGATGGGCGCTTTTACTCTCACCGGTTAGATCACATATTTTCTCATAGATTTGACAGGCACGTTTTTTGTACCGCTCCACCTGTAGGTAACTGGAGTCGTCATCATCATTCCAGTCCACATCTGCCTCTTCCAATGCGCTTATACGTTTCGTGATGGTGTATAATGTGCGATTTAGTTTCCTTATACGCTCGTCGGTGCGTTTATTGCCCGTTGTGGGTGCAGGAGTAGTCTCAACTGACTTTTTTGTTTTTGTTTCAACTGTGGCGGCAGCAGCGGGCTCCTGAGTCTTTTGCAGCGCCGGTTCCGGATCCGGTTCTGCTTCTCCCTCAAATAGGTCCGCCGCTTTGGCTTGGCGGCGCACTTTAAGTTCTTCTACCACACATTTAAGATGAACATAAATCATGTCCGGCTCATTGCGCATGCGCTCCATTGTCTGCACTAGTTGCTTGCGAAAGCCCCGAGATCGCACAAAACTCTCATGTACACTATAATAATATTTCAACAATTTGATCTCAATTAAGCGTTCCATATCCTTTGAATTGTCCAGCTCCCGACATAGCTGCAATAGCGTTGCATACTCAGGCACCAAGGGAACTCGAGCAGACGGGGGCACTGTTGTGGATATTTCATCATTCAGTTCGATTGCAGCTGTTGACCCAGCCGGAGTAGTTACTGTTGCACATTTTTTTGTTTTGTTTGTCTGCTCTTGCTCCATCTTGTCAGTGGGCGGCGTTGTGGGCGGTGATTCGACTAAAACAATAGTGGGATGCTCCTGCTTTGGTTTCTGCAATTGCTGCTGTTGAGCAAGATGCTTGCGCCACTCCTCGTCGGATTTTTTCAGAACGGTTATGGGCTGCACACGCTTGGACTGAGGTGGTTTATAAGCTGGCGAAATGCTTGCGCCAGGAAATGATTGTTTTGCTGCAACTGCGGGAGCTGTCGCCGGCGGCGGTGGGGTCGTTGTCGGTGTCAGCTGTGGTGTTATGCTTGTCGTCGGGGGCAAATTGAGCAAAAGCGGCTCATTAAGGGCTGCTGCGCAGTGCGGAGGTGTGGCCAGCAAACGCAAGGGGGGCGTTGCGCCAGCTGTTACTGACTGTATGGGCTGTATGGTGGTTGCCAATGATGATGATGTTGTGCCGGCGGCTATGGGTTTTATTTTATAAGGCAAATGCCGCGCGGCGCTACTTATAATCAAGGGCTTGCTCAACATTGGCATTGAGGTTATTTTGGCTAGCTGCGCCGGCGGTGCTGCCACAGGTGTTAAATTGCTCATTGAATGATGCGCTGGCGGCGGCGATGTAATCGTCGCCGCTGAACCCAGCTGCTGTTGCTTCTCTTTCTGAATACAGTGGGCGGTTGCACTGTGCGCCGGCGGCGGCACTTTTTGGCCAGGTGGCAGCAACTGCACTGACTTCTGCTGCATCGGCGCAATTTTTTGTAACGCAGGCAACTGCTGTATCGCCTGCGGCTTGTTTTTAACTGGTAGTTTTTGTGTAACTAATAGTGACTGTAAGGAGCGCTGCGTACTTAGCTGATGCTTTTGGTTCGGGTTCTTTAAGGTTGATGTTAGCGTTTTTTGCTGTGATTGAAGGATTGGCGGTGCAGGCTTTTGGGTCTGTTGCATCTGCAGTGTTTGTCTTATTTGCTGCTGTTGCATCGAAGAGGACGTTGATGCCTTAAGCTTTATTTGTTGTAGTTCTTGCAGTTGCAGCATTGCCGTCGTCCTCTGAATCATCGACATCGATATCTCCATTGGTTTCAGCTGCTGCTGTTGACTCATGGAAGTAGATGTCTTTGGTTCCTGTTGTGTCAATGGCAGATTTCGCTGCTGTTGTTGTTGTATTGTTGCTTTATGCTCTGCGAGCATTGTTTGCTTTTGCATTATCGTCGGAGTTTTTTGTTGCTGTTGCTGTTGTGCAGCTGGCATTTGCGCCGCTTTGGACGCCAGCATCTGTGGGCTGGGTACACTGGTAATAGTGGCCAGGGTTGTTGTTGGGGCTTTCGACCAAACGCTTACATTTTGTCCTGCACATGCTAACCTAATTGGTTTGCACTTTATGTTGTTCTTGTTGATGCTGCTATTATTATTGTTATTGTTGTTGTTATTTTTGTTGTTATTATTATTATTGTTGCTATTAAAGTTCCCGTTGCTGTTGTTGTGTTTCGTTACCGTTATTCCACTGGGTATGTGCATTGATCTGCAAAATAAATATGTACGTTTTATAATATATTCAGTAAAAATCGATTTTGTGTTTAAATGACGTTAGCTAAATATTATGATTATGCTTATTTAGTTTATAAATTATATATATTTGATAAGCCAGAAGAAAAATAATCACTTGGATTTTGTAAAAAGAATCAATTGGCTATTGTAAAATCTAAGGTTTCTATTAGTTTGCAGTTACTAATATATATAGGAAATGCAAGTTAACAAACAACAAACTACCTGCTAACACTACTTACCTGTATGTTCCGATAACTGTTTCGTTAGGCGCTGGTGTGGTTGGCTTAGTTTTGATCTCAGCAACGGGCTCTACAATTGATGCCTTTGGTACGTGCAACAGTTTAGTAGGTGTGGGCTTTGTGGTGAGCACCTTATCTTGTTCCCGACGTGCTCGTTTAGCATTTGGTGGGCCCTAGAAATGAGTAAGAATTATAAATTTGAAACGACCTGTTGGTTTACATACATATGTAGGTAGTTTGAAATTGCATTTGAACAAAACAAAACAAAAAACCACTGATACAGCTGTGTGAGTGGCACAGCGTGTAGACTTTTAAGGCGCGCCGCCAAATGCTTTGTAGAGTTACAAATGATTTTTGCACTGGCCATGTAAACAATAGTCACTTCAGTAATAGCTTCTAGTTACGTCGCAAATTTTCTTTACTACGAACACAGTTACACACACGTAGCAACTCTTTTAATATTGAATATTTAACATTTTTAAAGTGCAGCATAGTCTGCACGCCTAGTGGCAGCACTGGGCGGATGTGCAAGTGTGTGCGTGTCGCATTATTGGTATGCAAATGTATTTGTAGGTGATAATATAAAAGCAGCGCGAAAGACATGTTCGTACACACAATTTTGAATATACAGACACACACATACCCACACACAAAATTATAATAGCCTTTACACACACACGGCAACGAAAAATACATACACCTAAACAAAAAAATTATTATAAATACAACTGTACTTTTCTACACCAACTAAACACAGTATGCGCATTTACCTCCTCCTCTGAGTCCGTGCTCAAATCCACAAATATAACCGATGTCATTGTCGAAAATCACTTAACAATCAATTTTTATTAGATGAGACTCTTTTTGTAATTTTTCTTGACATTTGGCTAAACCGAGCAACTACTATTGTTGCCAGATAGTTTTTAACGCATGTATTACGTCTGTGTCTCTTAATTTGTTTCGCCTGCGATTGTATTGTTGCTTTGCGTTTGTTTTCACAGGCTAGCTTGCTCAGATTTTTGTAGAGTTTCATTGCGTGCAATGTTGCCATATTTGTCGGTGAAGGAAGCCTCTATTTAACTATCGATAACCTTTTATCATTCATCCGCAATACAGTGTTGAGAATCTTCAGAAAAATTAACAAATGACACGTCGTGTTCACTTCGTATGTTTTCGTTTCTCAAGTATCGTTCATTCGGTTTTCGTCATTTGAAGCGGTAGTTGTGTCCGCTGGAGCATTTCGAAAGAGGAGTACAACTGAAGTACAACTTTCTAAATTTCGTGAAGAAAGTGCTGCAATACAACTCTTAAGTTTATATTCCTGCCGGGCGTTATATTAAGTCAAATACAATGGGAAGTAAGTATAATACCAAAAACGACAAGTGCAATTTATATGTAAGTGGCACGCAAAGTGTAGAAAATTTAGCGGCCGCCTCGTACTTGCTTACGTATACAAAAAAAACTTAATTCGGCGCTGTTTAAAGTGCAGACATTTAAACTTAAATAAAAAATAAAACAGCATTTAAACTTACAAAGCTAACGACTTTTTTGCTTCTTCATTTATTTGCAGTAAAATTCCTGGAAGTTATCAAGCCCTTTTGCAGTATATTGCCGGAAATTGCAAAGCCCGAGCGCAAAGTAAGTAATGCTTCACATGTGTTAAGACATCAATATTAAAAAGTGAACAGACGCCAATAATTATTATATATTTGTGTATTAAGTGCCGACTGGGCATTAGTGTTGCAGATGCGCACGTTTTTGCTTTCATTTTGAGTCAATTGCATGCGCCACGCAAACAGTTGTGCCTTCGTAGTAGATACACAAAATCAACAAGTCTGTCGTCAGTAGTGGAAGTCTCATTTTATTTTAAAACAATTTTTCGGTCATTGGTCATTGAGCCAACTGCAGCTGTTATAATCAAAACTATATACTCTTGCAATACTACTTGTTGCCATAACTACATATTTTACACAATTTTGACAAAAAATGGGAAAACGTATGCGACGTGGAAATGTCAAACTTCGGGCAAAACGAAGCAAGCAAACGACGCTGTGCGACGTCAGCTTCGTGTTATTATGTTGACTCGACCATATGATGAGCAACGATAAGCAAAACTTGATTTGTGTTTGGACCCTTCATACATACTCGGATATATTTAGGTCAGAATAACGTTACCTGTACTGGCGGCCAATTTAAGTGATTTTTTTTTCTGTTAATTAAATGTTTTGTGCAAAAAAATGTAACAGAAAAAATATTCGAGCTTCTATTTGAGCTTTTTATACTCGATACCGAAGCTAAAAAGTATATTGGGTTTGCGCAATGTCCGTCATGGTCTGTCTGTCTGTCCGTCTGTATGAAGGCAACTTTGTTCTACAACCGTAAAGCTAGAGACACGAAACTTTGAAAATATATGTGGCAGTAAAGCTGGTGGCATCCATAAAGATCCGAAAGATGAGTTTATCTTTGAACGCAGCGTATACACCTGCCGCATTCCTTTCCCTTTTGTAAACAGGTATCGAGTATACTGCAGTCGATTACTTCCAACTGCAACGTTTCCACTTGTTTAAGTTGTCTTCCTTACTAATATCTGAACTTATTTTAAGCGTAAGTTGTTACTTTATTGTGCCGTTTAGTATGTTAAAAAAAGCATCATATGTAAGTTCTTGGGACAGTAAAGTTTATTTTCAAAGCTCTAATGCATTATTTTTTTGTGTAATATTTTTGCAGATTCAATTCAGAGAAAAAGTACTATGGACCGCCATAACACTTTTCATTTTTCTGGTCTGCTGTCAGATTCCATTGTTTGGCATCATGAGCTCCGATTCAGCGGATCCCTTTTACTGGATACGTGTGATCCTCGCTTCAAATCGTGGCACACTTATGGAGTTGGGCATCTCACCCATTGTGACATCAGGCTTGATTATGCAGCTTTTAGCTGGAGCCAAAATCATTGAGGTCGGCGATACGCCCAAAGATCGTGCTCTGTTCAATGGTGCTCAGAAGCTGTTCGGCATGGTTATAACAATTGGCCAGGCGATTGTATATGTTATGACTGGCATGTACGGTGATCCATCTGAGATTGGCGCCGGCGTTTGTCTGCTGATCATAATTCAACTGTTTGCTGCTGGTCTTATTGTGCTTTTGCTTGATGAGCTGCTACAGAAGGGATATGGCTTGGGCTCTGGTATATCGCTTTTCATTGCGACCAATATTTGCGAGACGATTGTGTGGAAGGCATTCTCACCCACCACGGTAACAACAGGACGAGGCACTGAGTTCGAGGGCGCTGTAATTGCTCTGTTCCATTTAATGGCCACACGCAATGACAAAGTTCGTGCTTTGCGCGAGGCTTTCTATCGCCAGAACTTGCCCAATTTGATGAACTTGCTGGCCACAATTTTGGTGTTTGCAGTCGTTATCTACTTCCAAGGCTTTCGAGTCGATTTGCCTATCAAGAGCGCCCGTTATCGCGGCCAGTACAGCAGCTATCCAATTAAACTATTCTACACATCCAACATACCCATTATCCTGCAGTCTGCTCTGGTCTCCAACTTGTATGTCATCTCCCAGATGTTGGCCGTCAAATTCCAAGGCAATTTCTTCATCAACTTGCTTGGCGTCTGGGCCGATGTTAGCGGTGGTGGCCCTGCACGTTCGTATCCCATTGGCGGCCTATGCTATTATCTGTCGCCACCGGAGAGTGTTGGTCACATACTCACTGATCCCATACACGCGATGCTTTATATTGTCTTTATGTTGGGTTCCTGTGCATTCTTTTCCAAGACATGGATCGATGTCTCTGGCAGCTCAGCCAAGGATGTAAGTTTGCATTGACACCTTCTCGCTACACTCCGAACATAACATTTGGTTTTTTTTTAATTTAACAGGTTGCCAAGCAGCTTAAGGAACAGCACATGGTGATGCGCGGCCATCGCGAGAACTCAATGATTCATGAACTGAATCGTTATATTCCAACGGCTGCTGCTTTTGGCGGCTTGTGCATTGGTGCTCTGTCTGTTATGGCCGATTTCCTGGGCGCTATTGGATCGGGCACGGGTATTTTGCTGGCTGTGACGATCATCTATCAATACTTTGAGATTTTTGTTAAGGAACAATCCGAAATGGGTGGCATGGGAACGCTGCTGTTCTAAGCAGCCAAAACCTCACACTAAAAACCCACAACAACATTAACAGCAAACAATACTACATCATACTTCCCACATGTCAGCTGGCACCACCAAACTTTAGTTTGAATAGATTTATTAGTTTCTATTCAAAATGTGAGACTTCATTGCTTAAGTTCACCGAATAAATTATGTGTCAATTTATTATTGTTTTAAGTGATTTTAATAAAATGACATGATTAAACATGAAATCATAGAATCATGATTAAAGATAACTAACAGTTAAAATCACGCAACAAAATTTGTCAAAATAAACAAACGTAAAATATATATGCATTAGCTTTTTTTTTCTTTCTTTAGAAGATCTTTTGGCAAAACCATTTGGAAGCAGGTGATTATTGTTTACTTTTCTATGTCATCTGACAACCGCTTCGCTTTGGCCTAACGTGTTAAATTAAATCGTTTCATTTCAAAATAATTTAATGAAAACCTTTTAAAACAGCTGATTTTAGAAAAAGGCTCTTGTCGGAAGATCCAGACTAGATAATCGGAACCCTTTACCTTTCGCAAACGATCATGCCAACACTACTAATGCAAGTTGACATTCAATCTTCAATATCTCCAGTTTTTCATAACCGATTTCGATAATATATTTAAAAAATTGTATCAATAGTTCCTGAAACAATTTCAAAAATTTTAAAATTTCTTGGGTTAATCAATGTTTGTATGAACATTTTGCAATAACCATTAAAAAAATTATAGTTGCTCTTAATTATTTATTCACACTTTTGTTTAGTCAAATTGATAATTAAATAAAATTTCTTAGCTTCATTTGCTTTTTTGTTTTCGCTATTCACATACAGTCGTGTCTTGATATAGTGAACACCCGAAATAGTGAACACCCCAAAAATTTACATGGAGTACTCTAAATAGTGAACAGTGAACAAACGAAAAACTCGAAATAGTGAACAAAATTCATATTGAGAATGATGAACTTGAAGATTCGGATGATGAAGACCAAGGGGAATTGCAGATCGTAAATACTATTACAGTTTTGACAAGGCTATCGCATGGGCTGAGGCCAATACTACTGACTTTTCTGCGATTCTAAAAATGCGCAGTCTGCGTGAAAAAGCTGTCCAAAAATTAATTTCTGTATGCAAAACGCAAACATTAATTTAAATAAATATACATATTTACTTTAATTTGTTTACAAATTTATTTAATTGATTTTAAATCCAGCATTTCCATACACAAATGTTTACATATTTTGAGCATAAAATGTGAGTCTCGAAATAGTGAAAAACCTCGGAATAGTGAACAGGCCTTGCAAAAATTAGTTCACTATATCCTGACACGACTGTATATACATAATTTATCGTCAAATTATTTATTTTAAAACCAATTCATTTTCACTGAAACAGCAGAAAGTAGCATTTTTGTCGATACTTTTTTAAAAACACCTAAGTGAGAAAGACTTATTACATATATGTAAATTATAACACAAGCAAAGTATTTAAGCACTTGCCGAAACTGGTCACACTTCGTTTAGCTGGAAAATGAGAAAATTATAATAAATAAAAATAAGCAGTTTAAGAAGCTTCAAAGCAAGGAAAGCAAACGCACACACACACTAATGTGCGTTTACGTTAACCAACGGTGAGGAACCTGCACGACATAGCCGCAAACACGACGAAATCAAATCATCTGGAGGCAAACGAAATCGGAGTTGCCATGTCAGCTCCACTCGTACGAAATGTGCCGTACTTAAAGCAGCAGCTAACAGCGTTGCTGCACAACACCTCGCCGGTTATAACGCTCATCTGTCTGGTTACCGCCTTTGGATATTTGCTTTCGTTTTCGGAGACGGCTGTTCTGCTGCTTAGCGTGACGCCAGGCTATATACTACCAAACGGAAAGTTTTGGATATGGACAGCATTTACGTTCTGCTTTATTGAACTGCACTGGTGGGAGGTTATTGTCGATGTTATCACCGTCGGCCTGTGCGGCAAAATGCTGGAACCACTTTGGGGTCAATCAGAAATGTTTAAGTTCTTTGCGCTCAGTAACTTTGGCGTCTCTCTGCTAACGACCTTATATTATCTGTTCTACTATATGGTCACAAAAAACCCAACAATTCTGTTTGATGTGCATATCCACGGCCTTGCCGGCTATGTCGCTGGCATATGTGTAGCCGTACGCCAGATTATGCCCGATCATCTTATCTTGAAAACACGTTACGGACGCTTGACCAATCGGTGCGTATATATGTATATAAATAATACTACTTAGATGCTCTGCTTTAGAGGGAATATATAAAAATATTAACGTCAAGCACAAGACACATCCTTTAATGTGTTTTTTATGTACATAGTTTAAAAAGAGCTAACTTTTGTTAAAAGGATGCAATATGTATTTCGTGCTATAGATATTTGTTGTTTATCTTTCAGCAATGTCCCACTGACGGTGCTTATCTTTGCTATAATTGGCTGGGCCATCGGTATGTTGGACGGCACGTACCCAGCCATGTTTGCCTCTGGTGCTATAGTTTCGTGGATTTATTTGCGTTTCTACCAGCATCATCCAAACGGACGTGGCGATAGTTCCGAAAGCTTTACATTCGTTAGCTTTTTCCCGAATGTGACGCATCAATTCATCAGCATATTAGTAAATCCAATCTACAATTGCTGTTTGCGTGCGGGCGTGATTAAAACGCCAACACCGCTGCGTACCATATCGACATCAAGCTTGACATCGATCTCTGTACAAATGCCGGGAGTGGATCCACATGATATTGAGCGGAGACGGTAAGTAATATTGGTTTAGTAATTTTCTAATCGGAAAATTTTAACACCACTTAAGTCACTGTACGCAAGCTCCCAAGCTAAAGTATTTAAATTGTCAGTCCTTTAACTCAAACCTTCATATAAATATATATAAACTTTCCATTCTGTCTATATTCGTAATGCTTAGGCACTAGCTTATACTGCAGCTTACAGTATTTTCACCCAGTGATAAATGTCCTATAATCTAAAAAGGTTTTCACTTATAAGGCATAAGATGTATCTAAACGTTTTTCTTTTGAGCACAACCTCTTAATACAGTCGCAAAATTTTACTAGATTGCGCGCTGCAAGATAACTAGTTTATTAAAATAAGTATTAAGTACCTTTTAGCCGAACAGTTGCAACGTAAAAGCTCTTTAATGTTTAACTAATAATAAATATATTATTTTAGGCAAATTGCGCTAAAGGCTCTTAGCGAGCGCTTAAAGGCCACGGACTCCACGCGACATGCACAGTTGCCCAAATCATTTCCGCAGCAGCAACAACAGCAGCAGCACAAGCATCACAGCCACAGCCATGGCGCTGGGCACAGTCATAGCCATGCGACTGGACACAGTCATGGACAGTCGGCTATACCGGTGCAAACACCGCAGCCCGATTTCATAAAAACAGCCACGCAGCAACAACCTATCACAGCGGCGCGCTCCGAGCCACGCATGATTAGCACGATGAGCACCATTGCAATACCGATGCCGGCGCCACCTCCCAAGGAAGAACAGCTGGTGTCTGCTGCAATAAGCTCGGGAGTAACGCCGCTCGTCAATCTGAATGAGAATGAGGGAAAGTTAACCTAGATTTTTTATTACTTTAACCTAAATTTGTTTGAATATTTAAAATGATCTGCCAATGATTATTATGTGTATATCTGCAACAAGTGCGCTGTTTAACTGTATTTGCTTAAATAACTATACGTGTAGTTTTTGAGAAATCAAGCGATGCGACGACTACGCCCCTGAAAAGCACGAACAAGAAACCATTTAGTACCTTCATATACATACATACATATATACATTCAAAATTGCTGTTGTAGCTTTTAACTGTTTTGAAAACAAAAAACAGTTGCTTTATTTAGTTTATAATATTGCTGTAAATATATTTAAAAGCCAAGCCCCAAGAGAGATTTTTTTTTGCAAAGAAATAATTTTTTGTTTGGTACAACACGGGATCAGTTAAGCCATTCTGACTTCAGATTTGGATTCAGCACTTCAAAATCATAAGTAAAAAACGCTCCACCATTTTTGTAAAAACTGTTGATAAACAACAGCTTTACATTTGGCATCAGGTGACATAATTATACGATTTTTAGCTGAGCTGACTGTTAAACATGCGTCATAAACCTGTCTATAAATAAAATATTCCTTTCTTATAGGGAGACAGACTTAATGAGGGATTTAAAGGTGGTTGTTAAACTGAAAGGGCTTGCAAGAAGTTATAGAGAAAATCGTGGTATAAATTCGGTTTCCCCATAAACACAGCTAGTGAATACTATGATTTTATTAAGATAATGCATAACATTAATTTGGAATCATGTGCACTTGCATAATTTGTTTGCCAATAGGTTTTTAAGCAACATTAAGATGCATCAACCTTTACAGTCTTGGTCACTGACTTTTCGAAAACTTTGTAAGTTATTTCTTCTAATTTTAAGAAATGGCTGTAAGACCCTTGAGATTAGAATTGCACGTTTACAATGCTAATATCATGAATTTTTGGAAATATCAGGGTAAATTTTTTGGATGCAATCTTCAAAAGACTAGCTAATATGTTTATTTGAGGAAATTGTAAATTTTATTTCAATAAATGGATATACTAATGTATATCCCTACGACGTCTTCAGTTAAGACCAGGCAAAAGCTTCAGCGATTGTTTGCAAATAGCAAAGGAGACTAAATACTTAAACCTCAGCCTTTAAATCTGAGAATCGTTGTGTAACAAGTCAAAACTTTGCAATCGGGCAAATTCTATGTAGATATTTGGGGGACGCCGCCACCTATTTTTTTATTTATTTATTTACAGATACACAAATTTCCCTCTTTAAAAGTGGAGAGGCTGACGTTTTCGGGGATTTTAAAATGTCATCAGCTTTTATTATACTAAATTTAGTCACTCTATTTTAAAAATTTGTTAGATACAGGCATTTCCGGTTTACATAGACAGAGGGGCGAGGGTTGGGACATGTCATTAAAAATTTTGGATGAAGACTTTTGGAAGATGTCCCCAGATATTTTTGAAGCATAATTGGTGACTCAAGCTTTTAAAATGTTTGAAATATGTGATTGATTTGCAACACAAGGTGTATTGACTTTTTATCGGTTTACCAGGCAACCAATTTGCGGAGCGCCTTAATGTCGACACTTTGCCTGACGCACAAGGTTTCAAGTCTCTTGCTTTACGGTTGGGGAAAAAAGTTGCGTTCCTACGGTCAGACGGATAGACACCTTTATGTACATTGCACAAAACTAAAATACTCTTCACCTTTGGTATCAGAGTGTAATTAATATAGTTTGAAAAACATAAAAAAATACGTTTTTTTAAAACATTAACCTAAAAATGTAAAAAATAATTTCTAAAATAAGCTTAAGACAAAAATGATGGAAAATTCTAGAATTATTGGGAGAAAGCGTACCACGCCCACGTTTTTTTTTTATTACTTTTTTGACCCATTTCAAAAGTTTAAATATATCAAACGATGCATAAAATCAATAAATAATTCATCTTTTTCAATTCTACATCAAATTTTATTCGATTTCATGCTGAAAACTAAAAGATGGGTGTCTGTAAAGCCTTGTTCGCACTTTGGTAAGTAGTAAGTAGCGAGTCGAGTAGGCAGTGTCGGCAACAGCAAAATTTTAGTCGAGTAATTTAGTCAGCTTACTCGCTACTCGACTAAAATCAGAATAGAATCTAGTGGCCAGTGGCGCGGCAGAGGTGCCAGTGGCGCGGCAGAGCTAATAATTGAACAGTCAGCGGTCAGCTGTTGTTTCGTAAACATGTCTGTTCCCTGGAATGAGGAGTCATTTTTTCCCGCTGACCACTCATTTCGCTGCCGAAGACACACTACTAATGCACTGTACTAATCAGTTAATTTTAAAGGTGCGAACAGTTTTTGGCGAGTAGCTACTTACCGAGCTACTGTCTACTCGACTCGCTACTTACTACTTACCAAAGTGCGAACAAGGCTTAAAGACGATAGTCTCACGTGACGTCATAAGAGAACACTGATAAAATGATTTCATACTTTTGTGAATATATTATTTATTTTTCCAATGTGTGTAATTCTATTAAGGATTGGACGATGATATGAGAAGTAAGAAATGAATGGCATTGTTTCAAGACTAATGGTCGTAAAGCAAATTAAATGTGTTGCAATTATTATGGAAACAGAAACCGACAGACGCTTGCGATTGATTTTATTTTATTTGTACGCAGTCGCTGTTAGATCGCAACTGCAACTCAGTGGCGATCCATGTATGTATGTACATACATATATGCAAAAACACAAAGAAAAATGACAAAACATAACGGCTCTTACACAGTCCCGTTATATTCTATCTCTATTCCTCTTTGATATCTGCTATGCATGTTATTGTATGGAATGTGACTTTTGCCTTCACATTTATTTTTCTACAATTATATTTGTAACGCAGCTCAAATTGTTTACAAATATAAAAATATTTTGATTTTGCTTGGCTTGGCTTGATAAATATTAATGTGTTGGCTCAAAAACAACACAATCATCTATTTGAAATTGTTGATAACAATTTTTTATAAAAATATGTAATCAACAAACTATTAAACATTCAAACAAATTCAATTGAAGGCATACACACAATGTCCATTCGCGTAATTTCTAAAGTTCAGGCTATCGTCTAGTCGATAATCTAGTTGAAAAAAAAAATAGAAAAATATATTTTCAAGAAATTGCCAGGCGGTGTTGAACTCGGGTCGTAAAAAACTAAATGTGCAATTACGTAGCGTCTACGCAGCAGCGCCACATCTACCTATGTTTACATTATGTATGCGTTAATGCTTACTTGTATTGCAGGTTACGTTTTGATGGTAATAATGATGGTAACCATAATGATTGTAACTATGATGAAGACTTTTTTGAACATGCAGCCTGTGTTCATCAATTTATAAGACGTTATCACATCAAAAATACTAAAGTTCATTGGTGGTTCCGTATCATGAACCGAGTTCCGTTTTTCGTTGCTGGCGAACCGTTGCTATCTTGACACACATATTTTCTCAATAACTGGCTGATCGATCTTTCTAAATTTAATTGCTATAGCTTCTCCAAAAATGTAGCTTTAATTTGGTATATGCCTCATTTAGGGCCATTCTCTCTGAGAAAAGTTATTAAGGCTTGAGAACCATGCACCTATTTTGGCGGTACTTTTGTATGGGGCTGGTACAGAGGTAGCTGCACTCTTTCGCAAATTACGCAAAAACTGGCTGATCGATTTTAATGAAATTTTTTTTATAAAATAGGTGAAATAATAGGCTTTAATCAAGTATAATAGCCTATTTCCATTGCTCAGTTACTGTTAACTTAACAGTCAGTTACGAAAGTTGTTTCCATTGCACTGTAACTGAACCTCAGTTAATGAATCAGCTGTTCGGTTTGTTTTGTTTTGGTTTGTAATAGCTAAAATTACGAATTAATCATGGAGCGAAATTCAGTATTGCAAATTTGTAGTGCATTATTGTCAGTTTGATTGACATACATGCTATTTCTACAACCTGATTTGCTTATTATGAAGGAGCTATGTAATTTTAAAGAAACATTGGGCAAGAACATTGCAAATATGTAGCAGAAAACGAAAGCGTCCATCTGAGTGGTCATTTATAAGTTAAAATTAAATTGCAAGCATATTTGAAAACAGTATAATATCTCTATATTTATGTTGTAAATAGCCAAGGCATTAAAAGTTTTGGGAGCTGGATGTGCCACAAAATAGTGATGCGTTTTTCATGGAGAATTTCCATCCACGTCCCACATTCCCGCCCTGGGAGTTTCTCTGCATTACCCTGAAACAAGTTCTCCATGCCTTGCTCTCAAATTACGTATTTTGTTCATAAAAACATCTAAAAAAGAAGTATATTAATTATTTTAAAAATATAATTCATAATTGCGCTCTCCTTTTCAACGTTCAATCAGCTGTTTTGTGACTTTTTCGATGAAACATCGCGATGTTTTATCGAACAAGTGTTCAAATGAACTGGTTTCTCTTCAGTTATGCTTCAGTTAATATTTACGGTCAGTTTTACTTCAGTTAATTCCTTATGGGAGAATACATGCAAACTGAACCTCAGTTACTGTTAACTCACTGTTAAGTGAATAACTGAGCAGTGGAAATAGGCTATAAGTCGCATTCGGGGCCATTCTCTGTGAGCTGAGTTATTTAAGATATGCTGGATATATGATTTTTTTGTGTTACCCACTTGGAAAGCTGAAATATGCCAAACGATGCATAAAAACAATAAATAATTCACTTTTTAACATTTTTGCATCAATTTTTATTAGATTCCATGCTGAAAAACATATAAAAACAGTAAAATTCATTGGTGGTTCCGACTCATGAACCAAGTTCCGTTTTTCGTTGCTGGCGAACCGTTGCTATCTTGACACACATCAGCCATCGAACAGATCTATTGTGGCAACCGTGGTTACATGGTACATGCGAAAAGATTAAGCCATAGTTATCGCACATCATCTTATCGATATATCAATCGAATTCGCCGCAGTGTTAAAGATGTATTGTGTTTTTGTTATCCTCAATTAACATGTTAGGTTGTCGCGTTTTAAGTTATAATAAAATGTTGCCCTAAACCGCTTCAAATTTAAAGTTCCAACGATTGTTACACAAAACCAATGTGTCAATACGTTTAATAGTATCAATTATGTCTAGCGCAAATGGGTATGAACAACAATTTTAGTGTGCATCAACAAAAGAACATAAATGGCCTGCTGCATCAAAATGGTAATTTGCCACGTCTGATAACACATGCACAGCCAAAAACAAATCGGATAAGGAGCCGCGCCGCGCAATTGAACAGCATTTATGTATTTATATTTATTAGATTGCGGTGTATAAGCGGAAGTTCCCCTTGAATCGTGCACCAGCCGAGAAACAGCGAAACAGTCCATACAATAGTTGCCAATTCGGCAGTAACTGCTTCTTGATCGATTTATTTTCTTTGTAAGGAACTAGCTTTTATCAACAGTCGAGTCGATTTTACCATGTCAGTCTGCCCGTTCGTATCCATAATCGCGCTCATCTCAGTAACTTTAACAGCTAGAGACTTCAGATTAGGAACATAAGCTCTTTTAAACCAAAGGCAGTTCATGTTGTTCAAATAAACAATAACAACAAAATTTTAAATTTCTAAACTTGATCAAAAAAAAAAACTTAATAAACATCTGTGATGATGATGAAACCGGCTGAGAGAGACCGGAGATATCGTCGATTGGAGTTAATTTCAGGATTCAGTTGTATGTAAAGTGAAATATTTATATTATGCATGGAGACGGCATTGTCGTCAAAAGGAAAGCATCTCTCCATGCTTGGCATTTGGTGTAAGGCGCGTCGCTTACGTTGTTTAGTGAACAGCATTGCGCCTTACGAGCGTCGCTTGTGTCGCTCCATGCATAAAATTTCGTCGAAAGAGCGTTGCTTATGTCGCTTTTCTGCATAGCATTCGGTCGATCGAACGTCGCTTATGTCGCTTCTCTGCATGGCATTGCGTCGACCAAGCGTGAATGGAACCCGCAAGGCTGCGGCCACGCACTGAGCGACCGAACGACCGAGCGACGCTCTCTCGAGCGACGTCTAAAATTAAAACATATGAAACTGCATATGAGCGGCCACGCAGCTGTTGAGCGACGAGCAACGTCACTCAACGACTTAGCGACGTCGTCCAGCGCTAGCATCGGTTTTAATTTTCAGTGCGTCGCTCAGCGTGTAACAAGTGCAATGAATGAAAAACCTCAGAAAAATAATGCAAAAAAAAGAAAAATAAACGTAGAAACCGAATTTTTAGAAATAGAAAAGGAGCGCTTAAATTTGTTGAAAGAACCAATAAAAAAAGAAGAAAAAATAGGAAAAGAAAATGATAAGTTTTTTTTTTTTAAATCTTTGCTACCGTTTTTTGAAAAATTTAATGATATAGAAAAATTAGAAATAAGAAATGAAATTCAAAATTTATTAATATCTAAACTTGATGAAGGCATTTTAATAAGTAAACAAAGAGCGATCGCTCGCTCACGTCGATCGAGAGAGCGTCGCTCGGTCGCTCAGTGCGTGGCCGCAGCCTAAACGTGTCGAGCGCAAATCGCATATCCATCCAGACAAAAATGAGCTGAGAGCGGTTTGCAGACCTTAATGGTGGCGCAAACTTAGAAGACCAAGTTTGTCGCATATCAAATGGAAGTCATTCTATTGCTGTTACTTGCCAAGTAGTTTGCAACAGAACAGACTCGAGTCTCTGGATCAAGGTGCGAGTATGTGAGCGAGCATGTCGTTAGTCGGATTGCTACTAGGAGGCACTGGCGTAACTGCCATCGCTTATATGATATCTTATTATTCCAGTACAAAAACTGTTCCGCATTTAAAAAAGAATTTGTTTATAACAGGAATCAAACTACGCAAACTAAAACTGGAATTGAGCCAGGTTGGTCCGCTCTAAAGTATTTCTTGTTTGTGCGCTCAGCTCTTACTTTTACTTCGGTTGATGTTGAAGGCCGATTAAATTTGCATTTGCAACATGTAAGGAAATTCTGCAATCAAACAAAAACGACTCCTTAAATTTTCTGATATTAAATGTATTGACGAAGGGTATTTTCATACATAAATGCATTATTATTATACTATACAAATGGGATTCACCTGTCCCATTTAAAAAGGTACAATAGGTGTCCTACATCGTAATCGATTCTTTTTCGACATATATTGTAACATTGTCATCGTGACTTCAAAGAATTTACGTTATGGATCGGAAGAACAACGCATTAAGATGGTGGTGAAAACGCAAAGATCAATTTACTGTTCATTTTTGTGGCAGATCTATAATATCCAAATATCTTCACACTAATTTTGGTGACTCCAGTTTTTCAACTGTGAATTTCATGTGTGTTTTATAGACTTGCACTTTGAAGTGTATCGACTTGATATCGATTTACCAATCCCAGCGGTCGGTGAAGCTCCCCCATATGGGCACCTTGTCTAACGCATAGTACATGGACCTAGATATTTGCACAGTTTCAAGACTGACGGACCGCATGACGGACATAGCACAAAGCCAATATTCACTTTGCCTTTTCCTTTGCCTATCAGTTTTTCTTCACCTACCTTACTGCTGGAGAAGGGGAACAAATAGCGTCAGTCAGTCGTGTTACAACGAATGCAAGAGCTTACCAGCTTTAAAAAGGCAGTTGCTATCAGCTCTCTCAAAGGGTTACTATGCCCGCCAGCACATCACGCACACACACTCGCATATTTGTGTTTGTTTACACACTTGCGCGCTTACCATTCAAGTTGTGTTGGTAAAGTTCACGTCGCTGTCGACGCCAACGTCAGTTTTGGCGACGTCGACGACGGACAGCTCCACTTTTGAGAGCATGAAAAACAGAGCGCGATCGACTAGCGCTCAGTTGTGCATTAGTAGCCACGTATAACGGCTCGTATCACTGTGAGCTTCGTTTTCTTAATTGCTATATATAACCATTTATCGCGATAAATAACCAAACAAAAAAATAATAAAAAAATATAAACCAACAACAAGAAAACAAACTGTACACTCTACCTTTCCCTTTTTTTAACGCATTCTCTTTTACTGTGCTGCAATAACAGTTAAGTCGACTGCAAGAATGACAGATAATTGTAAGCTGCACACAAGACTCGTCCAGGTGGGGCAGGAGCATTTACTGAAGTTTTGGCAGGAGCTCACAAAGGAACAGCGTGCAGATTTAACTCGTGACGTAGACGAGCTCAATTTGGATGAAATTAAGCAATATTTTGATCGTGCCACCATTTCAATGAATGAGAACGACATCAAGCTGGACGATCGTCTGCAGCCCATACCAGATGACCAAATTCTATCCATTAGTTGCACCACAGAGGACAAATTGAACGTGTATCGGGAGGCGGGACTGCACGAAATTAGCAACGGTCATGTCGCTGTTCTTCTCATGGCGGGTGGACAAGGTGAGTGCTGCAATAACACCGATCCAGGTCACAATCATATTAATTCGAATTCAAATTTAATATTTTACAATGATTAATCGATTGTTTTGACACACTTCGCGCATTTACAATATGAATTTTGCAGAAATTCAAGTACTCCAAGACTGGCCAAAAAAATAACATTTACTTTGAAAATATAAATTTTTTATTGGCAGGACAGATAAAGTTATCTAGAGTTATTAAATTTATTAAGGAGTTACTGCCAACCCCCAAAATACTGCATCATAAATCTGGATCTATACCCCAGCCTCCCTGCCTTTTAAAAACTGGTATGCGTGTATCTCCCACAGTTTAAGAGCTAGAGTGACCAAATTTGGTAGGAAGATAACTGGCGACACCCCTCAACAATTTTGGGGCTATACATAGTTTTGTTTTTTTTTTTCATTTTTTTTGCGTCCATTAAATACCTATTACGACATATGTATGTATAATATTTTAACCGTTGCCGTACAGGCCTCGACAAAATATTCAAAAAATTCTCTAAATTAACGAAATAATAACAATTCTTATATCCAACAATTTGACAAAACAAATAATGCAAAAATGCTAGTTTATCGAAGCTCTGAATATTTATGAAGTTACAAAATTTGAGGAAACTATTTTTAATGATTATCACTAGGTATCTAAGACACTTTATTAAGGATTCGTCACATTCGTCGCCTTACAATACATACACGCTTATTCTTAAAGATGAAAGACATTAACAGTTGCATTTTAAGTATTTTGTGTTGCTATCGCCATCTCAGCCAGTTGACCTTTAAAACTTGTTTTTTTCAAATATTTTTTTTTTTTTGTCTTAGGTATCTGCTCAGCAAATAAACTAGTCATAACACACTACCTCTACCGGTCTAAAAATATAAATATCTCGTTTAACGACTCTTGTAGCAATCCCACTGAAAATACAAAGTTATCGTTGGGTGCGCTAACCAGGATGTTTTGCTCCATTATACTGGATCACAAAAATTATACTAATCGGAGCGTTCTAGTAAACGATATGCTTTTTTTCCAACTTTGAACCGTTGGCAACTTATTTAACTTTAACAACTGATTATTTTGTGAGTAGAGAACGCTTTTGTTTGTTTTTTTTATTTGTTTTTATAAAAAAACATATCCGCTACGGCCTTCAGTACTCAAATTAATTATACTCGATACCGAAGGTAACGAATGCAGTTTTCTTCGACACCCGTTAATGCCCTGTCCTCATTAGGGAAACATCTCACATCTTCGCATCTTGAGCCAAGATGTTGAACATCTCCCATACAAATTGTATGGGTGCTAGATATGGCAGATGCTGGCGTCTAGCCAAGATGTGAGTACATCTGGTTTTAACAGTACTCGATACTCTAAAAAAATTTCGTTATGCTCAATAATTTTTTTTATCGGCATGGTGACACCACTACACAAACGTTAAAATTTAAATTTATTTTATTAAACTAATTTATTCAATAATAATAAAAATAATAATTCGTCTGCCAACTTGGAAATCACTTCCTTACGAAAATCAATCAGTACAGAGGCAACCATCCAATAACTTAGCATAGCGTATCATAAAATTAAATGCATAATTTTGCAATATAGGCTATATTGATTATGATTTAATGATGAGCTCGACGATCCACATTAATTTAACATAAATAGTGCCTCCACTTTACGGTCGTTCTCCAAAATAGATAATAAAATTGGATCCATATTGTACTCTCGTTGGCTGAATTAATAATTGTAAGCTGTCAAACAAGATGCAGATGCTGATGTAGTGCATGAGGACAGCTCTCCGTCTTGTTATCGATAATTGCTGTAAATGCTGATGTAAACTGCTAGTGAGGAAACCACATAAGATAGAGACTTGAAATTATGCGACAACTAGGGGAAATCTATAATTTCGACAGCTGAAAATTGATAAGTTCACATATTTCTCACAACCTTACAGATAGATTTACCAAATTTGGTTAAGAAATAGCTACTAATGTCTCCAAAACGGCATCAAAAATTTTAGAGCCACAGAAATTCCATCGAGTATTCGGAGTATCTTCAAGTGGAGTGTTTCGACTAGAGCCTTCTTACTTTCTCTCTGGTCGCATGAAATGGGGAAAAGTATAATGCTTTTGTAACAAAATAGACTTACCAAAATATGCCAAAAATTAGCATATAATAGGAACAGTCTAGTTTCTAATGATGAGTCAATTGTTATCGATTACATTCGTATTTAGGAATCGGAAAGAGTTTTCGAAATTTTTAAACAAACTTGGTCAGCCTATGGTTTAAGATTTGTTCGAAATCCGGTGTCTGTAGCTTTAATAGCCTCTGAGGTCAGCGCGTTCTTACATTCGGACGGACTGACGGACGTGTTCAAATCAAATTGGCTGTTGTTGCTGATCATGAATATATATACTAACTTATTGGGTCGGAGATGCTTCATTCTGTTTGTTACATACAATTGCACAAAACCATTACAGCTTTTGTTCAATTACTTGGGTTCAGGGGAAAACAAAACATATTCGATTGGTATGTAACGCCCGTATCACATGTTTTATTTTTCCTGTACATATTGCAAGTCGCCTTTTGCATCTTCGTGATTCTTCGTCACTAACATTGACTGCCGTTTACATTGCTTTATATTATAAACTAATAATGTACACTTTCTTTTTGCAGGGACACGACTGGGATTTGATCAGCCAAAGGGCATGTTTGATGTAGGTTTACAATCACGGAAAACACTATTTCGCATTCAGGCGGAGCGCATACTTAAGCTGGAGCAGCTGGCGGAAGATTTGGTCGGCAAACGAGGTCACATCGTGTGGTATATCATGACATCGGAACACACGAAAAAGCCGACGCTCGAATACTTTGAGGCAAATAACTATTTTGGGCTGAGGAAAGAAAATATGGTGCTCTTTGAGCAGGGCTCGCTGCCATGCTTCGACTATGATGGACGCATTATACTGGACGAGAAGCATCGCGTGTCACGCTCCCCCGACGGCAATGGAGGCATTTATCGGGCCATGGTGCGTGCTGGAGTACTGGATGATATAAAAAAACGTGGCATTATACATTTGCATGCGCACAGTGTGGACAACATTCTGATAAAGGTTGCCGATCCGATTTTTATTGGCTTCTGTATGCATGAGCAGGCCGATTGTGCCGCTAAAGTGGTGGAGAAGTCGTCACCCAACGAGGCTGTCGGCGTGGTAGCCATTGTCGATGGAAAATACCAAGTGGTAGAATATAGTGAAATTTCTGCCAAGACAGCCGAGATGCGCAATTCAAAGGGGCGTTTAACGTTTAGCGCTGGCAATATATGCAATCATTATTTTTCCGCTGCATTTCTGAACAAGATTGGCAAGACCTATGAGCACGAGCTAAAACTGCATGTGGCCAAAAAAAAGATACCATTTGTTGACAATGCCGGCAAACGTCTAATGCCCGATAAACCAAACGGCATTAAGATTGAAAAGTTCGTGTTTGATGTTTTCGAGTTCGCAGAGAGGTTTGTTGTGATGGAGGTTCCCCGTGATGAGGAGTTTAGCGCTCTGAAGAATGCGGATTCGGCTGGCAAGGATTGTCCAAGCACAGCGCGAGCTGATTTGCATCGTCTGCATCGCAAATATATTGAAAATGCTGGTGGCATGGTTCATGGTGAGATTTGTGAGATTTCCCCATTTGTCAGCTATGCCGGAGAGAATCTCGCCCATCTCGTTGGAGGCAAATCTTTCACTAGTCCGGTATATCTGAGCGATCCAATACAAGGACATCTGTAAACGTATCATACATACAAGCACGATTCTCTCACAAATATACACACATATATAAGTACATATGTATAGTCTTAGAAAATTATTTGGTAACTCTTTTCAAACATAGAATGTTGAAAATTCCATAGATTAAAGTAGTTCAGTGCAACTATTCTATACATACATTTAAGATGCAATATTTTATTTTATCTGTGCAATCGGAGTATATCAAAATCTGTTGGTATGTTTGTTTGAACCCTATGATCACCGAAACTGCCAGGCAGATTATGTTGAAAATTAGTCAGTTTTTTCCTATGGTTCCCGAAAAGGGTTTGTAAAAAAAGCTCGGTTCAGACCACTCCTTCAAATCAGTTGATTTCAGGTGCTCACAAAGTACAGGTATTTTTCTGCTATTTATTTAATACCAGACTGGTTACTGTCTGCAAACGGCCCAAGAATGTTCATTTGAAACACGCAAACGACGAGAAGTTACATTGGAAGCCGTTTCTATTTTTATTTTTGTTGCAAATGCAAAAGTTACAAGAGAGACCACCAAATATGTGAAAGTCGCGCGCATTTTGACGATCCTTACCTCCTATATATATATTTATATTTTAATTAATCACGCGCTCGAACATATAGAGGACCTACGAAAAACATATTTTTTTTATTAAATAAGGAATCTGCGTTAAACAATTTAATGGAGGCAACGAGGACTACGACGAGAGCGATCCGTTCGAAACAACGATATCGAACTTTATGAAGATGAAACTGATTTGGCGAGGTCAGTCACGAAATAAAGGCAGAGATCGACGTTCTTGAATCTCTTCCAGCACACTCCCGCTATAACGACAAATTCGCTCCAGTTCGAGCAATTTTTGATAAACGGGCTTAAAATTGTACTTTGTTCGTGGCAAAAATTAAACTATCGACAAGCAGTTGCTGTCATACCGCCGTCGAAACCCGACAGTAAACCAAGCAGATGGGGTTGACTTGCAGCTCGCGTTAGGGTTGAAAGGAAGAAATCTAACAATCGACAACTACACTTCGACAACAACCGTTAAAGACAGACAATTCAGATTGTTCAAGGTGGATAGCGGTTGGGGACGTGGTATTAAGTTTTTGAATGCCGACCTTATGGGAACGTTATTACCCCCATTAATTTTATTAAAATAATAAAGCATGATTCTAGCATGGTTGTTTTGGCAGAAATGGGTACGTAACACGTAAGTGAAGGGGAATACATAAATGTTAACAACAAAACAGAAATATCTTGATTATTTAACAACGCACTTTATTGACGGAACCAAATTTTCGATCCATTCTTTGTTAATTTCAGTTACTTGGCGCAGGTAATTGTGTTCCGTTTGTACCATTTCTGTGAAGAGAATGCACTGAGGCTTATATTTGCCGTGGAGCACGCTGGAAGGATGTATCTTGGACTTAACACGTCCGTTTAAAATCAAATAGTGTCCCTCCTTCTGGAGCAGGGCTATGTTTTCGAACAGACCCGTTATCAGGCACTTCTTAAGCGCATCGACGTTGTCGCCGCAACTATTGAAGGCCAGATTGAGCCTGGTGCATATCTCCTCGAGCTGTTTACGCACATTACGGGCATATGTTAGATTTCGTATGTTGAGGAAGTTATCATGACACCAGATCTTTGACTTTTCAGTTTTTTGAAAGGTTGTAAAAACATTAAGGAGAGTCAGATGATCGCCATGCTTGGATTGAAATTTGGCGTGCGCCAATGCGGCCAATTCGCTCTTGTCGGTATGGTCAATAAAAAAATTGTCGCTGCAAAGCGCCGCAACCAGACTGAGCATCTCCACCATGCAGCCGAAAGCGGGCGCCGAAAGCAGCAGTTTGGCATATCTAGGATCGAGCGGGAACTGCGCCATCCAACGGCCCGATGCTGTTAGGATCGGTGGCGAGGCAGCTGCTTTGATTGCGCCCAGCTGTTCTAGAGTTTTGTAGGCACTGCTAATTCCCTGCTGAGGAGGTGAATCGATGAAATCAAAGTTGCTGCAGTCAATGCCCAGTGCGAGCAGCTGCATAACGGTGGAGGTTAAATTGGCGCGAAGTATTTCCGGCACTGAAGCGCTGCGAAACCGTTCCATTGTAGCTTTCGTATAGGTGCGATAGCATTTTCCAGGTGCATCGCGTCCAGCTCGTCCACTTCTTTGCCAGGCTTGAGCCTGTGAGATGCGCACCGTTTTCAGCAGATCCAAGCCGGTGCTGGCATTAAAATACTTTTCCTTGACAAAGCCACAGTCGATGACGCAACGTATGCCTGGAATTGTAATTGAAGTCTCTGCGATATTTGTGGCCAAAACTATTTTGCGGGTGTTCGCAGGCACTGGCAGGAAGCACTCTAGCTGCTTGCCTTGAGCTAGTTGGGCGTAAAGTGTAAAAACCCTAACATCTAATGGACCTGAGCTGTGAATTCTTGCCAGCTGGCGAATTTGCTGGGCTAGCGCCTCAATCTCCTCTTGGCCGGTAAGAAAGATTAATACATCGTGATTAATCGGCTCGTGACGATGTATGTCAAAAAGTGTGACCAGCACTGCGTTAATATAATCCTCCTGAGTTGACTTAGCATGCAGGACACGTACGGGATACGTCCGCCCCTCAAGATACATGCCCTTTACACCAAAGTATTTGCCAAAATGATCAATGTCCATCGTGGCAGACGTTATTATAATCTTCAGCTTGGGCATTCGCTGTCTGGACCGCTCCTGTTGCGCGTGCTTCACAATACTAAAGAGCACATCCGCATTCACCGTACGCTCATGCGCTTCATCCAGCATTATTGCATTGTATTTGAGCAGCAAACGATCGCCAATCGCCTCACGTACCAGTATGCCATCAGTTAGATAACGTATGCGCGTCCGCTCCGTTGTTGTGTCCTCGAAACGCACTGTATAGCCAACCGTCTCTCCAATATTGCTAGCGAGTTCCTGGGCCACACGCTTGGCTATTGTTATGGCCGCCACGCGACGCGGCTGCGTAATGCCAATAATGCCACTATTTGCATAGCCCGCTTGTAGCAGAAATTGTGGTATTTGTGTCGTCTTGCCGGAACCAGTTTCGCCCATTATTAGGAGAGTGTCATTCGCTTCCAGCTCTTTAAGTATGCGCTGCCTGCAATTATAGACGGGCAGTGCTCGGCGCTCCTGATCAATATTGCCTTTTTTGCTGGCTGGCACATTTTTAAAAAGATTTTGCTGCTGCTGCTGATTGGGTTTGAGCTGATTGTAGTTTGGCTTCTTAATCGAATTTTGCTCCTTCATAGGATCTGTTTTGCGTTTAACTGAGAAAACCGATGAAATGTCCGCCGAGCCATTGCTGTTGATCAAATATTTTGACTCCATGCGCAATTTGCTCTGCAAAATAAATATACTGGATTACATCTGATTTACACACATAAATTTTATCATAAAATTTGTATGTGTTATGTCCTACTTGGACATTGGCCGTCAGTTTGCTTCTTTATATCTTATGGTGGTACGGAATTCGCAGTGAGGCGTGCACTGCACGCTACTGCTTTAGTGATGCGCAGAACGGCAAAAATATCGATAGGTTCAATAAATTCCAATAATCAGCAAGTTCGACGAATACAATAGATTGTTAAATAGATTGAATAGAAATCTCTAGAGATTTTGGCTCGAGAGGATTTTCAAATCTCTAAAGCAAAACCGTATTTGTAACACATTTTAGTTAGATTTAATTTTTCTGTTAATTTTTGGTCACAAACACTGTCTTCAAATATTAAAAAAAAAACTTAAAAACTCTTCGTGATTACCTGCTGATTTATGTGAAGAAGTAATTTTCATATTATTAAAAGGTTCTTTAGTTGATTTTGAGTTATAATATTCACGAACTTCAAAAATTACGTTTCGGGAAAATCGATTTTAAAAGTGAAAATTCACGTACATAAAGTATCTCGGTCGGTCGTTTGAAACGCTGTAACTTCGTTCACTGTAGACCTTTGGTGGAAATGCTCATATATTTTATTATTATTTTTTGATACGTTCTGATCATTTATTTTTATTTTCGTATTGGACTCAAGCTAACGTGAATGCTTCTGCCTAAAGCGGTAAAGCATGCTATTGCATTTTATACAACGAAAATTTTTTTTAACATTTTTTGAATAACTCGTATACATCTGCAACATTTATATTTTATTACTTTTCCACGAAACAATAACTAGAAAAGTGGTGGGAAAATTATATACTTTTAATAATACAGAACAAAAGAATAGTAATTATGCAAAACTATCGGAAAAAAAACTGGCAGGATTGTTATTTTTTTCGTGATTTCTGGGTATCCAGCAATATATCAAAATATACAAAACTGCTTAACAATGCTCCGGCCAGGAGAGCATAAAATACAACAACGGCAAAGAAATCAAAAAATTGCACTCGTAATCAGTATCAGACTCGTATCAGTCGAGTCGCGTATTTTACAAAAACAGGAGTTTGGTATTTTTCTATAACGGCAAGCTTTTGTTCGACTCTGTATTTTGCGCTCGTTAACGCATTTTGCTCTTTCAATCGACGCAAAAATACTTATTAATGTAATCGAAATACTATATGTGTTCATCTCATATGCCTGCGTCAACTTGTGAATGACAAACAAAACACCTTCTTTAGTTTTTTAGTTGGTGTGTATTTTCACAACACTTTAACATTTTGTAGCATTTGCTCCTTAAAACACATCAACGAAAATGGTTGCTGGTGGCGCATCAGATACGGGAGGCGTAAAGCCCATGGCCATTGCCGGGCGCATGGTGCGCGAACGGGAGCGCCTGATTGGTATGTCGCCTGATGAACGCGCCTGGCGCAAACAGTGGTTGAAAGATCAGGAACTGCATCACGTTCCACGCAAGGTACCAGCACTAGAAGCTGAACTCAACAATCCCATCAAACGCATATATCGCGCACCCTTAGATACGGCTTGCAGAGCTCTGACACCAGCGCTGGTAACCTCTACTGTGTTATTATATAATCCGAAAAATATTTATAAATCTTATCTGCGTCTTTTTAGGGATTCCAACGCGCATACACAGTGCGTTATTGGACCGGTAAGGCGCTGATTGCACTGACGGGCATTTATTCCGCTGCCTACTATTTCAAATACAATCAAAATGTAAGCGAACATATTAAAATTATTTAATATTTCAAAATATTTTATCCTGGTATATGAGACAATCTAATCCAATGTAGCCTTGTACGTCTGTTTTACCGTATGTATCCAATAGTCCATCTTAGAGATATTAAAACTAAATACTTGATATATTCGTTTCACATGCTATATCGTTTCCGATATACACATGATATTAATATCAATTTGGAATTTGGTAAACTAAGAACTGGCTAAGGCCTATCATTTTGAAAAAAAGTTGAGATACAGCGAATATATCGATATATTGTTAATCTAAAGGCAAGGCTTTAGGGTATGAGAAAGCCGATGTCTCAACTGGAGCCTTAATTATTTAATTTCTTTTATTTTAGATCTAGATTCACTTCGTAATTTTATGCTTTTTAGTTGTCTGTTAAGCAAATTTTATAATTGCAATTAACCTTTTTTGGCGCTTTTAGGATTGGACTCGCAAGGGTGGCTGGCGTGTGATTTCGTCCCGTAAAGCTTGTGTGCCTGGCGATGAGGGTTTTCCCCGTGCCTCTGATCGCTCGGCGCCTGCAGATTACGCGGCTCGCGGCTTTAAGCTGTCCCCTATCTAAACAGATGCCGGAGCAGTGCTTTTCTTAAGTTAACAAATACTAAATTCTTATTACTCATTAGCCAAGCGAAATTGTAATAAACATGGAACACACACGAAACAGTTATGATTTTATTATTTCATGGCTGTGCTACGTAGTTTGCGCTGCAGTTGACTTTTTACAACCTGAACCCATTAAAAATTGGTATAACAAAAAGTATTATGACGTTGTGCAAAAATGTGCATCAGGGAGAGGGAAGCTTCTACGACCTTTAAAACTGTAGATTTTCTGATTCAGCATAAACAACCGCGTCAATTGAGTCAGATTTCAAAAACTCGCCGGTCTCGAGAACTATATATGTATCAACAAAATTTAATTTTCGACAAGCACCTATTAATTATATTTACTTTATCTGTATCTCATAAATACATACATGCAGACCAGGGTGTATTCGAGCCGATATTTTCGACTAGTTTTGCTTGTATTTCCAACAATTGTTAAATGCTGCTCAAGCACTTTATGTGCTGTATGTACTCATTTCGATTTACCGTTGCTTTTCTTTTATTGTACATATTTATTGGACATACAATGCGCGGCTTCTAAATTCATTTTAATTAATTTTATGAATTCACTAAACAATCTTATCATTTAAATACGTTATTGATTATGTTATGATTTTTGACGTTAATTAATTAAAATTCAAAATCTCTAAAAATTATTTTATTTATTTTTGGCTGATTAGTAAGTACATACATACATATGTATGTATATTGTTATATGTATATATAAACTCGGGCCCCGCGCAAAAATATATGCACATTCGTTTGGAACTGCCGCACTGTATTGACTCATTTTCGAGCACCTGTACATATCTTACATACACAAAAATAGTACGGAAAAATATAGTTTATGTGTTCGCTATGATTTATTATAAAGGTAATGTATTAGGAAAAAACCTTTAAAAATAGTATGTTACTTGTAGAGTTCATTGATTAGCAATTTTCGCTGTGAATGGCAATTGTTTAGTGTGCGAAAGAAATATCGCTTAAAGATAAGTGCAACACCATAGAGGTATCGTTCATCACTAAGTGAATGCTCTTTCTTGTTATCGTTGTTCTCTCTTCCACTCTTGAACAGCGGCAGCGCAGTTCACTTTAATTCTTCTAAAAGTGTAAAAAGGCTTTTAATGTTTGTCCACTAATTAAGGATCTAACTGCGCGCAAGGATTCAAATCGCAATTGACCTTACATCATGCCTATTGGCTTCCAAGTTAAAATAACAAGCAAAAATTCATTCTGAAGTGTGTGTATGTGTGAATTTTTTTTTCATCCGCGTGGAGCGCATTTGTGTTTGAAACACTAATTTTTTGTTACAACTGCGCGCGTGGCTCGCTCCCAAGCATAGTTAAGGCGCTTCATCTCACCTAACCAACACCCAAGTGCAACACAACCAGCGGCAGCTATAACATCTCGTACATTGAAAATCTTTATACGGAACAGGTGAGATAGCAATTGCGCCTGCTAAGCAAGTTCAATGTTCAATATTTGTGGATTTTTGCAACTCCGTTATCCATTTCAATTTAACATGTTTCTGATTTTATTTAATTAGTTTCCTAATTATTTTCCCATTGTGCTCTAAAAAAAAAAAATGTCGCAGTCGGCGTCGCAGTCCACGTCGTCTGTGCTGTGCCTCTCGGTCTTTCAACTCAGCTGTCACTTGTGAGAGAGCCTGACGTCGGCGATGCTTCCCGCGCGCGGGAAATTTACAACTTTGTGCACTCATAACTTTTTTAATTTTGTTGTGATTTTTGCACACTTTCTAAAATTAGATTCTGCGTGTTTTTATCTGTTGAATGCGTATAAATCTGTTTATTGCTTCATTTAGAAAACGGACTGTAAAAACGTGCAAAGTTGGTGCCAAAAAGTTTAAAATTTCTCGCGCGCAAAACAAAGTACCGGCTGATTGTTTGTCTTGTGAGCGGCGTTGCCAGCGGGTCGGCAAATAAAATGTACAACTTAAAAATTTTTATTTTTAATACTTCTTATTATTTTGATGCCAAAATATGACAAATATGGCAATGAATGCTTAAATTTAAAAATATGTATAAATTTTTTTTGCCCTAGTGGCACTGTTAACAGCTGTAGCGTGTTAAGATGTGTGTAGCGAGCGCCGTTAAACAGCTGTTGTATTTTCATATACTTGGTCAACTCCCTGATTGGCGCTTTAACAGTGGCGTCACTTGTGTCGGTTTCATTCAATAAAAAGTTTTCGTGCGGCTTATTGTCGTGACGCACTAGAAGCTCCTGCAGAGCACATTTCACTACATATGTGACTTAAGTTGACGACCTAGAGATGCGTCCTTTTGTGCTCTTACATGTCAGTTAGCCAAACAAACAATACTAAGAACAACAAGTTGTACCCTTGCACTTATTCTCGCGTTGGATGTGCTGACTTTGGCGCGATCGACATTTACACGCACACACACACACTGCTTCTGCTACGTTAGCCTCTCTTTTTCGCTCTCTTTGCGTTTTTAGTTGCTTGCGACCGATCTGTTCGTTCACTGCTCAGCTGCTGTTCGGTGAAGTTTCGTGGACTACGTGTGACGACGTTTATAATAAGAAATAAAGCAAATATAAAGTATCAATTGCCAATAAAATGCTTCTGAAATGATAAAATACGCAACAAATTAAAGGTAATAGTCTACAAGTCGCTCTAAAAAACCAAAAACGGATGTGTCGTTTGACAAGTGTACATATCTTAAACTACGAGGTGTGTTTGTGTGTATGAGCGCGATTGCGACTGTGTCGTCGTGTCTTTGTGACTGCATTCTTGCTACAAACTCAACAAGTTTTGCAAAGTGTTGGTTATTAAAAAATGTTTAGAAAAATGCTACTTTGCCACTCAAATTCGATTAAAAAGAAAACTGTGTAGCACTTATATTACGCCTGCTACTTGCAATAGTAACCGAAATAGCGGCTTAGCTTAAACAACATATTAACAAAAGTTCAGTGCTTGTTCGGCATTGCCAGTTATTTTGCATGCATTTCAGAATGCAAGCCAAATTTGACCCAATTTAAATTTCAGTATTCACAGATGTTTATATGGTTTTATAAGCAGTCGGCCAGAAATACGCACACAGGCATTGGCACTTTCTAATCAATTCGTATTTATACATACATACATTTGTGTGAGCTGTCGCTCGTCGACTGCACTTTCCCGCCATTCGAATAGATTTTGGGCGGTAAAACAAAACTGCGCCAACCAATTCGCGCCACTTTACTTATATGTTCTCTCCAGTTTTCTCCCAACAACTAATGATACACTCACACAACCAAAGACTGAGAGCGTTCCCCAACTGGGAGAAAACGCTCTCTTCGGTTTGTTCCAAACAGAATAACGCAAAGCTTCGCGGTCGAAGTTAGCGACCACTTTGCTGTCGACGCTGGCGTAGTTTTTGGCGTCCACTTTTTCTTTCACAATTCTCGCAACACACAACAGTAACAAGAAAAAATAAACTCAGCATATATCGACGCCGGCGTCGACACGGACTGCGCCAGCGCGTTTTGAGATGTGCGCCGACGCGAAAACTACCAACAACATCTAACCAAACCCTTTGAAAATTTTGGCGAACGCGAAGCAAATGCGCAAAGTGTATACCACAAGAGAAATAAAAATAAGTTAAAGGCATAAAAAGCTCCGCACAGTAAGTGAAGTATGTTAAAAGTGGCGCAAATCTCTAGGTACTTACGCATGTATAATTGTAGTAAGTGGTTGCCTTTCAGACTAATAAGGTGACGACATCAATTTTGATTTTGATTTTTCCTTATGTATCAATATCTAGAGGGTGGATAAGTATATTATTAGATTTAGTTTTTTGATTTTTCTGGCTTTTTCAAATTTTTTTATTTATTTTTTCCAAATTTTTTTTTTTATTTATGTACCTTTACTAGGGTGCTTTAAAAAATAGTTGTGCGAGCCCGACAAAAACATATGCTTCTTTGGTCGTAAATTGATTGTATGTATATGCAAAAATATCACCAAATTTGTGTATGCACTAATTCGCTTACAAGTAGATCTTCTAGGCTGATCAAGATTTAATTCTCGATAAACTTACCTGTTTACGATATTCACGCGCAAACGAAAGAATTAAAATCCCAAAATCTGGTTATCGTGGCACGTGTTTACGAAACAAATTTTTCATTAAAACACGGGAGATGTCGAAGGTTGAAGTTAAGTCCCCATGAACAAGGGAACATCAAAATATTTGATGCAGTTTTTTTTTTTATAAGGGACGCCAATAGCTATTTGCTCACCGAATTTGGTAGCTCTAACTAATGTGCATCAAGCTCCTGGGTGATCTCGTTTTTATACAGGTATCAGCCTATACCGCAGTTGCGTCTGTTCCGTCTGACAGCAATGTTTTCATCTTGTTTCATTTAACTCTCACATCTCTTGCCCGTTTGAAGAATTAAAGTATTGCTCAATTATGTAGTATGTATATACATATGTATGAATACCTTTGCATTTACCATTCTTTTAAAATAATAAATAAGATCGTGAGTATCCCTATGTAATATTACTATACACTGTAATTTTGTTTTCTTGACTGAGTATAAGTGGAAAAATTTGAGACGAGCCGAAGTCCTACCAGTGTGTGGACCTGGGCCATGTAGGGATGGAAATCCAGTGGACAGCAGAAAAAAACAATGATAAACAGTTTCCATTCGTGCAAACATATACCCAAGGAACACAAGGTTAGAAGCCAAAAAAATATGTTGAGAGTGAACAAGAGAGTGTTAATAAGAGAAAGAAAGAGGAAGGGAGAGAGAGAAAAATATAGATACGGAAATATGAAGATAGTAAATGCGACGACCACTTGAACCAGTCGCATCCTTTTAAACGAATGCTGCTAAATATAAATCAATTGAGCGCATCGTTGTGTATGGCATACCGGCTACTTCAAGGCCGGTGATTCCTAGAACGGCTGCCCATTGACAAACTTTGTTTTTTTTTTAGTTTGGTTTTCTTGTCACTTTCACACACAAATTGGTGTGTAGCTATACATAAATGTAAATTTACAGATTTAAGCAGTTACGAAGCATAAGCATATACATATGTAAGTAGGTATGTTTGGGTTTCTTAAAGTATTTAATATGTATAAATGAGAAGTTTAAAACTGAACAGAAATAAAACTGAAATGTTTTTATATCGCTGTCTAAAGCAGATATTGAAAACTTGAAAGACACAGTTTTTACACTTTTTAAAGCACAAGAGTCAAGTTAGGGGTTAATGAATCTTCCAAATATGTATATACCTTGAGCCCATTAGATGAGCCCATTAATCAGCATCAATAACCAAGTCAATTTTGCCATGTCCGTCCATCGTTTTTTACTAATATTTGAACGCGTCGATTTTACAGATCAAGAACTATAAAAGCTAAAGGTTTGAAATATGATCCCTTTTATAGGCAGTTCAAGTTTGTTTTGAAATTATCGATAGTTCCTTCCATTTGCGATTTACTTATATTATTGATACTCATCTGAAAATTTTATCGAATTCGGGCAAGAAACATTGAACACTAGAATCTTCGGATTAGAGTATCTCCTGGTCGAGCCATCTCGACTAAAGCCTTCTTACTTGTTATACTCGATACCGAAGGTAAAGAGTATATTGGGTTTGTTCAATGTCCGTCATGGTTTCTATCCGTCTGTTTGTAAGGCTAAAGACTTAAATCTTTGCAACAATTTTTTTATATGGCCATGGCAGGTAAAGTTATCTACTCTTGGGAATTTGATAAATTCGATAACTGAAAATCGGTTAGTCCACATATTTACTACATCCTTACAGATAAAATGACCACATTTGGTAAGAGAATAGCTACTGGCATCAAAAATTTTGATCACCCATTCCGCCCCACCTTTTAAAAACTTGTATTCGTATATCTTTTTGAGCTAGAGTCACCAAATTTGGTGCGAAGATAGCTGGCGACATCCCAGAAAGAAATGCAGCAAAAATTTTGATGGCACGCTCACAAACTATGACCCACTCTCCACATCGTGTTTCTCTGTCACCCATAAAGTTAGAGTCTTAAAACGTTTTAAATATCTTGGTCAATGTGTGCATCAAAGTGTCTGTGTAGAGCGGCTGGGAAATCGTTTACAAGTCGATACACCTTAAAGTGTAAATCGATATTTTCCGCATTTGATTAGCTAGAAACACCAAAGCTGGTAGAAAGATAGACGCCTTTTAAAAACTGGAATGCAAGAGTAAACAATTTTAGAAAAAATTATGTATTTAAATGTCATTTGGACAACAACGACTTTCTAGCTTTAGCACAGTCCGCAAACACTCTTTTAATCGTACCACAAGAAGCGTTGACAATTCAGGCAACTCATTCTTCACATAAACATGATGGCACACATGTATTAGTATGTATGTTAAATATCAAGCATGTTAAAAAATTTATCTTTTGTCGTTGTGGAAGCGCAACCACCCAGTGGCGCAAATGGCCATTACGAAATGGATTACCTGCTAGACACATCGTTTGTCGGATGGAATAGATTATAAGCTGGTTTATTTTCTTGTGAGCTTGAAAAAACCGAAGAATAATGTGGACTTCCGAGCGCTTTTTTTATCCGTTATAAATGCATATTTAGTTGAAAATCAAAAAGTATTAGTTGTATTTAATTATGTATATATGTACTTTATTATTTTTTGATGCTGGCTTTAATTTTGCTCACAAATGCCACGCGACATGTGGGTTCTCCCGCTTACAACTCCGTACACAATATCGGCTAATGTAATGAATTACTCCTATGCAAACTGTAATGCATGTTGCTCTGCGCCACTGGGTAACATGCATGCATCAACAACATAACATATACAAAACATTTCCACACACACAAATACACATAGCATGCACTCCCAAGTAGGACGCACAAAAAATGCAGTTCGAGGCATATTTGAATTCGGCAAGGAACCAGAAACCATGGACCTGTTTTCAGTTTTGATTGCTCTCTCTCTCTCTCTCTTCCCCAACGTTTTGTTATATATATATGTATATATTTATCTTCCCGTTTTTTTTCATGATTGTTTTTTTCTTGTTATGTATCGGCCTATTTTGCGTTCTTTAGTTCTTTATATCCTAGTGGGAGACTATTGACCAAATTTACACAGGCGCATTCATTTACACATTTTTAAAGTGATATTTGTACATACACATCCATATATATCCACATATTTACACATTTTACCAAGATATGAAAGCTACGAAAATATTCACTTCCTCTTGCCGCTAAAAACAAAATTCCAGTTAACTCGGCTTGCATCTCATTTTTGTTGACCTTGGCCTCGAGGTAAATAATTTTCTTTTGCGGCTTTAAAACTTGCATGAACGCGCCTTTCGCAGTTTCTGTACCAACTCCAACCGTCCTAGCTCTAGCTCTTTTCGCATTGTTCTCACAAATTTATAAAGCGAGACCGCCACAAATTAATCTTCAATAAACATATGTAGTTGCTTTGCCATACTTTTGTCCTGGATTCAGCCTGTCAGAAAAAGATACATACGGATAAATCCGTAAATAAATATGTGATGAACATGATTTGAAAAAAACCTAACCTATAAAAATATTAACCGACAAGCCTTTAAGAACAATATTATCGTTAATCATGCTGAACCAATTAATAAATATTAATTATATACAGTGGATTTTAGCACAAAAAAACGCGAACAAAGAACTTACCTTATAATAACTCTCGTGGTCGTCAAATTAGTTTTACATTCATTTAAGGATAATAAACCCTTAAAATTCAAAGACTCCAGCTCAAAAAGGGGGACGAGAGCAGCTTCACCAAGCCCATAGCCTAACTTTGCAAGCAAGCTATCCTTATGACGGTTTTATCTTCGGTTTCAGGGTATAAAAAACTAGTCCTTTGGCAGCAACAAGCTAGATTTGAGAGGGTGTTTGCAAGTTCTCTAAGATCAACAGCTGTCACCTGCCCTCAGATACAACTGGCCCAGAGTTGTTCGCGACAACAGGTGCATTGATCTCTTCCCTACTAGAAGTCGACATTATCATGCGCCGCTTTTTAAAATAACCTGCACTAGAGAAACGTTGACACATGGGATGTCTAGTTTGGTTATATCCATCCCCCTTGTTGCGTACAAAAGAACCATTAGAAAAACAGGCAGCTGGACTCAAGACTCATGGAAATTCTATAAATGGATTGAGTATCCATTGGACTACCTGTCTTATAAACTTGATCCACGTATGCTGCATATATTCTTCATATTTTCCCTTCTGTAAATATACCCTAAACCTATGAATTGCAATAAAGGGTATAATGGTTTTATGCAAATGTATGTAAAGATAAGATGGAATTATTTCAACCCCAAAAAATGTATGCGTAGATTCTTGACCAGCAACAATAGCTGAGTCGGTATATCAATTTCCTTCCGATACATATGTATGTATGAACGCAAATGAAAATTTTATTATCTGTGCACATTTTATTAGCTCGTATACTCTGAATGTTTACGTAATGTTAAGCGTTTAGGGTATCTTATAGTCCAGCTAGATCCTTCCTACTGTCTAAATATCTTTTTGTGCACGCACATTTTACATCACATTAAATACGGTTTTGCCATAAAAACATTTTAAATATAAGGACAATAGTTTATTATCATTTGTTTATTTAACATATTAAATCTATAATACTTAAATTAATGCTAGGTTTCGAGGTGCTGTCCGCTGGGGCCTTCAACTCGCTTTTGAAAATGCAGACTGTTTAATATTGAACTGTGCACTTTGTTAAATAAAATTTAATTAGGCTGTTTACTTTGTGTTGTAAAAGTGCAAAAGTGTAAACAGTCCCAACAACTATTTGTACTGAATACAGCTTACACTTTTTGCTAGAGCCCTGCCTATGACTACAAAATCGGTGTAACTTAGCAACGATTTCAGTTCTAAACAATGCTACAAAAGTGAAAAAGTGTTGCACAATACAAGCAATTTTCTGGTAATTTTTTGGTGTAACTTTGTGCTTTAAGGGCCCTACGCAGATGACAGTACAGCTCTCGTACCGTACTGCACCAATTTAACGAGCCGTATCGACCAGTTCTAAACAACGCACATATTGTGGCGGTCGGTTGACTACTTTCTCGAAATAAATCGGATATGCAGCAGTTTTTTTAAATTTAACTGAATTTTAAATAATGATTAACGAACAACGTACGCTACTTTTGTGTTTCTGTACAACAAAAGAATTGCTACTGGCGGCTATAAAAAAAAATCAGGCTGCAAATGCAAAAAAAAAAATGGTAGCATTTTAGTAAACCCATGTTTGATGGGCACAGCTGAAATTACCAGAGATTATTCTTCACCTTACAGATCTTTACCCGGGCAGTACGGGTCGGCTTGAGTTGAAGAATAAAATTTCATATGTTATTTAAATTGTATTATATGAATTAATTTATATATTTTTATTAATTTCTTGTTGTGCAGCATTGACTGCCAAAACAATAAGTATGGCGCTATTGGAGTTCAATTTTGTCAATATTTTCCGAAATATGTATAAGCCGGCTCTTGCCCGACATGTTGTTTACTTTTTGTCACTTTTAACGAGCCGTGAAGATATGCTCAGCATTCTTTACTGGCCGTACACAGCCACTCTGTTAATTAACATTTTCATTGTTCAACACTTATTAAAGGCCAGTACTTAACATACTGCGTACAAGGGTCTCGTAGAACTGTACGGGCGCTGTACGAGACCATTTTTTTTATATGAAGTTTCTACGGTACGAGAGCTGAACTGTCATCTGCGTAGGGGGCTTTAGGTGCTAAATCAAAACAAACAGCCGTTAATTATTATCCCGCCAACTAATAAACTTGAATTAAATTTAAAAAAAAAAAAAAACTAATGGACTTGGGTACATTTGTTGTGTCGCTTCTGCGGCTTGCATAAATACAAATCGCGTCATCAACAAAATCATCCCATATTTCGTCCAATGCAGAGTCGGCCAAGACATGGTCAGAAACACCTGCAATAGTTTTTAGCTTATGTACTTTAATTACCACATAATGCATTTCAACCTATGTATAATATATTTTCAATTTCTTCAATTTCCATTATTGCTTGCTATGCTGTCCACTCTAAGAGTGATGCTTCAACGCTTTTAAAAGGCATTTCTATATATTTTTTGCAAGCAAATTAAATAACAAAAATTGGAAACGAATCTAAAGCTGAAACGATAACCAACAGATTTTTGTGCAAAGTTACAAGTCTTGTGTCGTTCAATTGAGTGTTCACAACAGCAGTGTTGCAAAGTTACACTTTTACAACACAAAGTGAACAGCCTAACTGTTTTTAAAATATATTGAGAATTGAAGAAATTTTAAAGAGGTCAGTGTGATTATTTGTGATCTAAACATGGTGGCTTCCCTGTTGCTCTCTAGTTGTCGACATGAGCCAAGAAAATGGTTCATGGATACCGTTTTTGTTTTGAAGATTTTGGTGTGTATCACCACCACTGTGTATCCTGGGACTGTTTAATACGCAAGCGAACAAAATATTTGTTCACACCATCCAGGTTTGACTGTGCACACTAAATTATATTAATAAACTTTTATGGAAATGGATTCTATTTTTTTTTATGTTGATTTGAAAACCCTACAAATTAAATGATTTTTTTAACAATGTATTATTCATATATATCAAATTATTAACAAAATAAAAAATTCTGATCAGGTTATCTTCTAGTCGAGGTGTCTCGAAATAGCTTTCTTGTTTAATTTTATCCTTTTAATCTTTCTAATATTATATATTTATCTACATTTTCAGTTTCTTTATTATAACCTGCACATTAGTTATTGATTTGAGGAGCAGTATTTTGAATTCCATCGGCATTTTGAGGCCGTGCAATTATGGATTTATATGCCAAAGGGTAAGTTTTTTCATTTACGTACAAGCTTTTTACATTCCTTTATTTTATGTTTAAAAGAGTTTTAACATTACAACCATCTTTTTAGTTTTAATTCAAATCTTTTTGTTATTTCTTCAATGTTTTTGCTCACTTATACCCCAATTCCACTACAGCAAGATGCAACTATGTAATTGGAATTTGAAGATGTTGCATCTTTTTGTATTAGATTCACATATGCACAATGGGTATCTTATTCAAATATTCCCCGTTGGTTGGCTGCATTCCCAGTTGGTTCGAAACCGACCAAGTGGGAATGCAAGAAGTTAACATTACAGAGCACTTAACAGAACTTTAACATAGTCGATACTATGAAATTTGTAGTCGATACTTGGTTTAAACAGTGCCAATTTGAGTAAAACAGCTTGTCATCCAGTGCAATAAAAACACACATACAAACAAAATTCAAACAGATTTGTTTGCCAACTCAATGCTAAAGCTGCTTGTCATCTCCAAACATGTCTGCACAACCCGAGTAATTTGCAAAACCATGTCTTAATTATGCAATAATTTTTGCTTTTTTGGCTTCACTTATGTTGTTTATGTTCGAGCTCATTTTTTTCCAAGTTAACATTACAGAGCACTTAACAGAACTTTAACATAGTCGATACTATGAAATTTGTAGTCGATACTTGGTTTAAACAGTGCCAATTTGAGTAAAACAGCTTGTCATCCAGTGCAATAAAAAAACAATGAGTTCGCCAACTCAATGCTAAAGCTGCTTGTCAGCTCCAAACATGTCTGCACAACCCGAGTTATTTGCAAAATCATGTCTGAATTTTGCGCACAAATTAAAGCAATAATTTTTGCTTTTTTGGCTTCACTTATGTTGTTTACGTTCGAGCTCATTTTTTCCAATTAAATACCAATACATACAGCAGTCAGCTGTCACTTAACAGACCCTGTTAAATCAAGATGCAACTATGCAATTGGATTTATAATGGAATCGCCTACATCTTCGATTCGCTGTTAATGAAAGATGCAGCCTAATGGAATCGGGGTAATAGATACAAATTACATAAACCTATATATTTATCAACTATTATTACATAAACCAAAATCTTTATGTAAGACAAAAAGTTCAAAGATATAAAAGGAATTTGGTTTCGTTCAATGTCCGTCATGGTGTCAGTCCGTCTGTATGAACGCAACTTCTTTCGATGACCGTAAAGCTAGAGACTTGAAAATTTGCAATTATCTTTTTCTATGGCCGGGACAGAAAAAGTGTCTGAATTGGGGCTCTACGTAAGCAGATAGCTTCTGGCGTCCCCAAACAATCAAAAATGTTGGTGCCACACTCATCAATTCTATTTTTTTATTATTATTTATCATATGGTTGTTAGTTAGACTTTGGTTGGTGTTTATTGAGACGTTTATGGGTTAAGGCTAATAATAAAGGATGCACAGTATTGCCTCCTAAGAGCTTATGTCTTTCCTGCAAAGGGCAGGTTATTCGCACAGGATATGGATCGGATCGCTGTGTTTTTTAAGATTGAAATTATCTCAATCTCGAAGTTGCAAGTGCAACCATATTCAGCAAAGGCAATCAAATACACGCATACATAAAACGTCGAACTGCACTGTTTTCAGGTGTTAATTTCCTAAATAAGATTTTTGCCCTTGCTGTCTTGATCTTTAAATTTATGGTGGCACTGCTGCATCTATGTAGATCGAGTTGTCTTATTTTTAGAAACTGCCAAATAACTAAAAACTCCACATACTATATGAAACCCAAATATTCAACACTAATTTTTTTAATTTTGTTTATAATTGTTTAACTTCCACTTCCTGTGGCGATAGCAAATTTGACTTCCTTAGTTCATTAGTGACTGCAGTTATCCCCTGTCGTCTTGAGATAACACAAAAACCGCTGATGATGTTTATCTAATAGCATTTTTCTAATTATAAATGTCGAGAAAACTACCCGCAGTTGCCCCTAGCACCAAGTGCAGCGTAATAATTTAAAATGCATTTTCAATTCTACTACAACTGCAACTACAGACAGACACAACAATTTTCTTAAAAAAGGACGAAATTCAAACAGCTGTTGTAGGTGTTAAAATAAAATTGGACTCTGATAACCAAGTGGCGCGTCCGCATTGCATTCCACCACAGCAAAAGCCGCTAGGCATGTGTCACAAAATTAACAAAAGGTCCTGCGCATGATTAGTAAATATTGCGCGCGGAAAAGTCGTTAGAAAATCGTTTAGTCCCGGTTTTTTTTTTTAAAGGAGATTGGGTAAACAGCCCTTAGTACGACATCATTCAACCTACATGCTGATAATGTTGTCATATCGCATGCACATACACTATAATTTGTGGCTTTTAAGCTTTTGTTGTCGTGAGCCTTTTTTTTTAAATTAATTTTGTTTCATACCTCGCATTCCCTTTGATGCGCAACACCACCCTCTGTGCACTTCAGTGTATTTGCATAATTGCGCAGTCATTTAGACCTCGTCAGTTGCATCCCTTTTAACTGAGTTTTGGTCAATTTTATAGACATAATTCGTGGTTAAACATTTGTGTGACATTATGTTTGGTATGTTTTGCGCAAAATATTTGTTTCCCGAGACAAAACTAACGGAATTCATTCAAATACACTATGCAACACATTGAAAAAAAAAGTCGTTGCAGTCGGACAAAAACGACTGCGGGCTGTATACTCTGACAACAGTATAAAAACAGGTGGTAGAAAGTCTGCTGGCTAGGGAAGAGTACGACGGCGGCAAGGGTGGTCAAACATAAGTTGATGGGGAACAGCTTTAAAGCCATTAAATTTGGTGGCCTGTTCTGAAAGCAGGAGGGCTGGGGCCTTTGCGGCTGACCGTAGCATCAAGATCAAAGCATAAAATATATACGCATTCCCGTTATTAAAAGGTGGGCGTGGCATCCAAACGAGCTATTGAAATGTGAGAAATATAGAAATATAGGATCGTTTTGCACATCGAAGTGTATCGACTTGTAATCGATTTCCCAGCGCCTTAACCCCCAATTTTGACATTTTGTCTGACGCAGACATGGACCAAGATACTTGCAAAGCTTCAAGTCTCTAGGTAGACAGACGGACAGACACAAATCCAATACAATCTTTATCTTCGGTATTAGAGTATAAAAATTTATGTCCTACATTCCACATTCCTATGAATTTTTGCCTCTTAAACATCAAATTCAAACACCTATCACGTCGAAAACTGAAGTTAAGTTTATAATGCAGTTGCGCGTGCCACGCTAATACATTCATAAATTGTTTGTACGCATAAGGCCTAGGGATCAGTGTAGTTGAGTTTTCATAAATAAACCCCTAAGAACATTTTTCATTTTCTGTTAATGGTTTTTTTTAAAGGTTGTTAAGGGTGCCTAAGTTCGCGAAACGAAGCGAATTGTCCCAAGAGCATTTTTATTTTCTTATTTTTATACTCGATACCGAAGGTAGAGAGTATATTGGGTTTGTGCAATGTCCGTCATGGTGTCTGTCCGTCTGTCTGTCTGTCCGTCTGTCCGTCTGTATGAACGCAACTTTTTTCCACACCCTTCAAGCTAGAGACTTGAAACTTTGCAAATGTCTTTATCTATGGCCGGGACAGATAAAGTGTCAAGATTGGGGTTATACGATAACTGGGAGGCTGGCAAATCGATAAATTCGATAACTCAAAATCGATAAATCCACCGTTTCCGCACACCCTTACAGTTAGAGCTACCAAATTCGGTAGGAAGATAACTACTGGCATCCCCGAAAAAATAGCATCAAAAATTTTTGGGCCACGCCCACCCATTCCGCCCCCAGCCGCCCCGCAGTTTGAAATCAGAAACGCCTATATCTACCTCATTTTTTGAGCTACAGCCACCAAATTTTACGCCAAGATAGGTGATGACGATCCCCAAAAAACTGCATCAAAACTTTGGATGCCACGCCCAGCCATACCGCCCTTGCAAACCCCAGCCGCCCCAACTTTTCGTTAAAAACGGGAATGCGTGTATCTTTCATGGTGTTTGAGCTACAGTCTCCAAAATCGATAGGAAGATAACTGGTCACGATCCCCAAAGATCTGCATTAAAAATTTTGGGGCCACGCCCACCCATTCCGCCCCCAGCCCCCCCGCAGTTTGAAATCAGAAACGCCTATACCTACCTCAGTTTTTGAGCTACAGCCACCAAATTTTACGCCAAGATAGGTGATGACGATAATCAAAAAACTGCATACAAATTTTGGATGCCGCACCCATCCATACCGCCCTTGCCCACCTCAGCCGCCCCAACTTTTCGTTAAAAGCGGGAATGCGTGTATCTTTCATAGTGTTTGAGCTAGAGTCTCCAAACTTGGTAGGAAGATAACTGGTAGTGACCCCCAAAGATATCTTGGCGCCACGCCTACCCCAAGCCCCCCTTCCCAAACTTTTAAAAACTTTGAGCTAGAGTCACCAAATTTGGTAGGAAGATTGCAATTGGCATTCCACAAAGATCTGCATCTAAAATTTGGATCCACGCCCACCAAAAACGCCCGCAGCCTCCTTCCCCTTCCCTTAACAAACTTTGAGCTAGAGTCACCAAATTTAGCAGGAAGATAGCTGGTGGTATCCCCATCTGTATCAGACAATCTTTGATGCAGCGTACACCCCGGCTGCATCCGTGCCCCTTTGCAATCAGGCCTCTTTTTACCGGTTTTAATACTGGTATCGAGTATATCGCAGTCGGTTGCGTCCGACTGCAACGTTTCCACTTGTTCTTTAATCATATTGCCAAAATTTGTGAAACATTTGCTTCCATCCCGTTGCAATATGCATAATGTGCAAGTAAATTGGCGGGAAATAGTTAATTTACAATTTTTAAGGGTCCTTAAAGAATCACTAGAAATGCGTCACCTAAATTAGAATTTTCCGGATGTTCAATATGTATTTTTTTGTAAATGATTGGTGCCTGTATGATATCACTATTTTTGCGCAAGTGGGTGTAGTTTCTTGCTACCCTTATATCTACTCAATTTATTTTTTTAAATTACTGGCATTGAATTCCTTTGCACATTGCAAAATTCAAGAAATTATTATTCTGAATATCTGTTTTCAGTACAAACAAAACCAACAGCAGCAGCAATGAAAATCATCAGCACGTTGTCGCCCCTGCCAGCATAAGCCAACAGAACAGCAGCAGCAGCAACAAGAGCAAAAACAACAACAGCAGTGGTGCAGGAAAAGCAGAAGCACCCTCCAAACCAGTTTATCCATGCTTTTCAGGATATGACCGAGTATATGGATTTTCCTCTGCAAATTGTATATCTGTCAACTGCAAGCGCAAACGTCGCTCGTCCACTCGGGTTAGTAACTATCTTTATATATATATATATTTATTTTTTTTATATTATACATTATTGTAACTCATTATTGAACCGAGTGTATTGGTTTTTTACTTAATCCATTCAAAAATAAACTTGAATGCTGCTTAAAGTGAGTACTAAGAACGAGCTTTTGAAAATTGTTTTAAATTCGTATAAATATTTCGATAGCTTCTAAAAAAACACATTGAAGCTGACAATCCGATTGGGTTCAGACTTATTTTCAACCATAAAAGAGTTCATAAAAAAAAGTTGTAAGCTTTAAATCGATGTAAGATCAGTTTATAAAATACAGAAGGCGCATCTGTCTAACTTACTTATAACTTATACACTCTATCCCGAGTAGGGACTCTCTATCGCTTCAGTGCGTGTTAAGTTATGCCGGGTATACAATGTCAGCTTGGCTTGAATTGAAGCTTTTAAAAATTTGAAATTCACGTTGCTAGTTTACAATGTCAGCGTGTTAAAAATGCAATCAGCTGAATCGAACTCAGCTAAGACATGTGAATTTTTCGAAATTGTATTACATCTGTCTATGAGCATTGAACAGCTGATGTTTGTCTTACGTTGTGCAAAATTTAGAGAAACTTAATTAAAATAATTAATAGGATAAGAACAAAGCATATAATTCAATAATGCCGCAGGCAGTTCTTTCTGCTGCTGCTGTAGTAGACGAGGCGCAGCCGCAGAGAAGTACTCGACGGTGTTGGGCGCGGGAGCGTTTGCGCGCAATTCGATCAATGCGATCAGCTGTTTCGAACTCGGCTAACACATGTGAAATGGCACAAAAATGATCGATTTGTTTTTTTATACAACAATGATTTTATTGTTATATATTCATTTATATGTACTAAATAAATATTAAATAGTGAATTCTATTATCATTTAGCTCTGTATTGAGTAAAATAGAGGTAAAAACTTAGGAGCTTTCAAGCACATACTACTAATTTCGAAAAAAAATCCATCTATTGTCAACTTTTAAACCAAAATTATCGAATAGCTTTTAGTGCTTTCAAGCACATATTACTAATTTCTAATTTTCTTATTTTTAAAACTAAATTAACGAATAGCTTTTCTCAATGCAATCTGTGATACAAGTGAAACCAGTTAGAGATTCAAAGTGCGTGAGACGAACTTATGTGAAAAATATGTGTGTCAGACAGGAACAAAATATTTTGCAATCTCAAGCTAACATTGTAAACCCGCCTTTATGGCTATTTAATAATAACAATAATAATCAACTGAACAGCCGAACAATGACAGTTGATGCTTAGTGGTATCGGTATTGGTGGCAAGAAATTGTTGGTTCTCTGAATATTAGATTTTGAATCCTCATAAAACTCTTGCAACTTGGGAGGAATGAACAAGCAAAAATTTTAACTTTGAACCGATATTAAATTCTGTAATATTTATTTTTATAAATGTTAGTAGGAAATAAAGTGTCACCTTGTTAATTTTTGCCTCCCAAGCTGCCAGTCAACTAACAATTCTAATACTTATACAATATGGTAGGCGTATTCGCAGTATAAAGAGAAAGGACAGATGCCAAACACGTTCAAGTTGCTCATGCGCACACCTTGAGCTGTGGCATCGACAGGGGTGGCTTTTAAATTTTTTCTGTGCACAGGACCTGAAGTCAAGACCTTGGCAAAACAGTCGTTAAGTTTCAAACGAAGATATGCGACTGTTCTGTTATTGGCTTATGTTCTGTCGTGCGTAAAGCAAACAAGCAACTAGATCAAGACGGGATATTACAACGCCCTAACCACAACGAGGGCAAGGAACCGCTCAAAAACAGGGTTGCACATATCCTTACTTAAGAATCCCATAAGCACTACTGATGTGGTCCTGTCTAATTAAATATTCATCGGACGAAATTTGCAGTTGCGCTTTGGGCACATCAAAAAAAATGTTCATCACCACTATCCAAAACTGGGAATAATAAGGAATAAGGAGCTATCATTATGTGAATGTGCTGCACTGCCGCTTCCTAAATTTCCCTTAAACTTATATGCAAATTATTTCTTATTGAAACAACTGCTGCTCAGCACTGTGCAATCTGTTTATGGGAAGTTCTGGCTTTTCAGCCATAATTATGCGTTGGGATACTTTGTACATGCATATTTAATATGTTTGAGTTTGCAGGACTCACAATTCCATCTAAAATAGGAAAATGGGTATAATGGATTTGTGCAAACTTCATACAGTCGTGTCTGGATATAGTGGACTAATTTTTGCAAGGCCTGTTCACTATTCCGAGGTTGTTCACTATTTCGATACTCACATTTTTTGCTCAAAATACACATTTGTGTATGGAAATGCTAGATTTAAAATCAATTAAATAAATTTGTAAACAAATTAAAGTAAATATGTATCTTTATTGCAAAAAATCGCGAATTAATGTTTGCTTTTTGCGTCCAGAAATTCATTTTTGGACAGCTTTTTCACGTAGACTGCGCATTTTTAGAATTTTTGGGTGTTCACTATTTCGAGGTGTTTACTATACACGACTGTACATTTTTAATATGTCCGGTGATGCTCAACCAATTTCGATTAAAATTTTACTGATATTTATACTTGATACCGAAGGTATATTGCTTTTGTGCAATGTCATGGTCATGGTTTCTGTCCATCTGTATGAACGCAACTTGAAACATTGCAAATATCTTTGTCTATGGGCGGGACAGATAAAGTGTCAAGATTGGGCTTATATGGGGGGCTAGAAAATCGATCAAATCGATAGCTGAAAATCGATAAATTCTTTTTAAAAAAAAAGGTATTGCAGCAGGCTGCTGCATATGTTTTCTGAATCAAGCTCTTAGTTTTCATTTAATTTTCAATATCAAATTATTATTTTTTCGGGTCACAAACCTGATTGTGGTGTACGAGAAATTATATTTCAAATATCTAGTTCATTCACACGGGTAGGTACGATACGACGGATATGTTTAAAACGACTCGGTGTGTATTTTCGAGTGTCTATTTTTTATAATAAAATTGCCAGCAAACGTTAAATATAAGTTTGCCTTGATTTAATAACACAAGCCAACAAAGTTTTATTTCTAAAATTTTTTATCGTTTGCAGAAAATGTGTCTTGTAATGCACAATTGATGCTTTAACTTAAGACCGTATAGATGTTTTATTTTAGCTAAGGGAGAAAAATTATACTAAAAACATTCAAAAACATTTTTTTGTTTGTTATTTACCCCCTTTTTTCAGAAAACAGGATCGTCTTTAGCGCTCAAAAATAAACATAAAACGCCACCGATAGCTAAAAAAAAATAAAATAATATACAATCATATTTTGTACACCTGTGTAATCATAACATGATTTTATTTATGTGATGTGTCAAAGTGGTAAAAACTGGCAAACATATAAAAAGCACAAATTATTCATTCTTTGTAAAAAAAGATAAGTTAACCAACTCTACTTTTGTAGAAAGCAAAGGTTTTTAGAAATTTTACTTCGTTTTATCAATAAAACAATAGCTTAAAACTCCAAAATAACTGTCATTACGTATTTGTAATTCGACTGTATTTTCATTTACTGATGCAAAATGTTATAAAAATGAATTTTCTTGTTGTGACATGATTGGGATGCAGCGGGATGAAATGCATTCTCGTAGATAGGTCCGGTCAACCGCGCATATATTCATAGTGCTTCCTTACTAGCGGGCACATGTTCCACAAACAAAACGTATTTGTCCAGATTAGTTTTTTAATATCGCATTACCGACATGCAAATGTTAAAAATAATATGATGCGCCGTATCCCCAGTTTAACTTTTCGTAACTACCGCAACAACAGGAACCGCAAAACTATTTTGCCATGCAAGCTTACCAATTGCATTATTAATTACACTTCGTTAAGTTGCATTCTAGGATTTTGCTCGTTTTCCATTCAACAATAACAAAGACTACGTTTATGCTGGCTGACCTTGTTAAAATTTTCGCGCAAAAGCGAGTGACGGCCATGAACCCCTTTCTTTGGCTGTCGCTGACCAGGGATCACTGTGACAGATATTTTTGCTGGAAATTATGAATTTCTATCCCTTGCGGCATGTTGGTAATCATTTGTCAATTAATTTTAATACTATGACAGCCATCTGACTTATATTGACCGGTCGTTTTGTCATCAATGCCAGCATTGGTATGTTATTCACTGGCCTGGCCACTTTTTGGATACATATTTATACTCGATACCGAAGGTAAAGAGTATATTGGGTTTGTGCCATGTTCGTCATGGTGTCTGTCCGTCCGTATGTGCGCAATTTTTTCCCACACCCTTCAAGCTAGAGACTTGAAACTTTGCAAATGTCTTTATCTATGGCCGGGACAGATAAAGTGTCAAGATTGGGGTTCTCCGAAAACTCAAAATCGATAACTCCACCTATTTCGCGCACCCTTACAGTAAGAGTTACCAAATTTGTATCTTTCAGAGTTGTTGAGCTAGAGTCACCAAATTTGGTAGGGAGATTGCTAGTAATGACCCCCAAAGATTTGCATCAAAGTTTTGGTGCCACGCTCACCCATTCCACCCCTAGCCCCCCGCAGTTTGAAATCAGAAACGCCTATAGCTTCGGCAGTTTTTGAGCTACAGCCACCAAATTTAGTGCTAAGATAGGTGATGACAACCCCCGAAAAACTGCATCAAAACTTTGGATGCCACGCCTACCCATTGCGCCCCCAGCCCCCCAGCGTAATTTTAAATCAGAAACGCCTATACCTTCGGCAGTTTTGGAGCTACAGCCACGAAGTTTTGTTTTAAGTAATGACGGCCCCAAGAAACTGTATCAACACTTTGGAAGCCGAGCCCACCCATACTGCCAGAGCCACCCCCATCCGCCCCAACTCTTCGTTAAAACCCCGAATGCGTTTATCTTTCAGTGTTGTTGAGCTAGAGTCACCAAATTTGGTAGGGAGATTGCTAGTAATGAACCTCAAAGATTTGCATCAAAGTTTTGGTGCCACGCCCACCCATTCCACCCCCAGCTCCCCCGAATTTTGAAATCAGAAACGCCCACAGCTTCGGCAGTTTTTGAGCTACAGCCACCAAACTTAGTGCTAAGATAGGTGATGACAACCCCAGAAAAACTGCATCAAAACTTTGGATGCCACGCCTACCCATACCGCCCTAGCCATTTTTGAGGCAGCGTACACCTCTGCCGCATCCGTACCCCTTTGAAGTCAGGCCTCTTTTACCGGTTTTAATACTGGTATCGAGTATATCGCAGTCGGTTGAATCCGACTGCAACGTGTTCACTTGTTTTAAGTTACTTTTGATTCAAAGTTTGGTATCGGTGAAATAAGACAGTTGCACTCAAGAAGAATACAGCTGCATATTGCCAACTTTTAACAATAAAGAATAGAAAAAGAAAAATAAAATACGAAATTCAATGATATGTAAGAACGTAAGTGTGGGTATGCTGACTCACCAAAATGAAACTACAGAGCACAATGCAAGTTGCACAAACACATACGCACCATAATAAAAGTTACACCTGGACCCACGCTAAGGTACGAGTCGTTCACTAAGGGACACAAGCACAGGAACAAAGATGAGGTAGACTGAAAAAAGAAAAAACTAAATGTTTTCCGGCTATTACAAGGCAAATGCGATCGAGCGTGCGAATGGTAGACGAAAGATTTCGAAACAAACGAAGCAGGACTTGGGGCAAAGAACATGGAAGAAAAATTGCGACGAGAACTGTGAGGACTATGAGGCATACGCAACCACACTGTCAGGGACAATTTTCGGTTACATAATTTTCTGTATCTCCTGCTGCTTCAGATTTTTACAGTTGAAATGACGCCTAGGCATAATTTCGAATGATGTTTTTAGGTTTCCCTCAGTAGAAGAATATGCAGTTAGAAACAAGCAAACGTTTTTGATTCATAAGCAGCTGCAGTTACACAAATGTATCTTTGTATGTATTAAGCAAATGGCAATCTTGAGCCAGTTATGAAGAGGGCATCGCAGTTTAACCCTTGTTAAACATGAGCAACAACCCCTTTTCCCAGTCCAGACGTTTTCAGCCCACTTTGCAGTTCACTAAATTCACATAGCTCCAGAAGGGATCACAGCAATATCATGGGTTCACAAATCAAGCCGAAAAAAAAACAAAAAAAATTGTTAGTGCATAAAATGTATTTGCGAAGACATCTTTTAAAACGCTTGACCATTTTGGCAGATGTTGAGATCAGGAAGCTGTTGCACACATAGAAGTTGGCATTGAGTTTCTTATGCCATTTGCTGCACTCCTTTTTATTAACTAAATATCACTGCATAAATACCCTTAAGTCAAGATATGTGTCCATTTTTCTTTGACATCTTCTATTTACGATGAAGGTTGAGGTACTGCATTGTATGCCAACCATAAGAAATTGACTTTGTCATTTAGACCTACTTCCGCTTAAATTCTATATTATCCCACTGCCTATCTCTTGCTCTTATTTCCTTGCAATTTAGATTTGAATAAATTGATTATTTCGTAATTATTTAGACCTATTACTTACTTTTACATAGTATACAAAATTTTTTTTTCTATTATCTATAAATAAATAGGCAAGTTAACTTTCTTTCTTTTATTGATAAGCTATGCTATCAGGGTAAAAGGTATATATACATCTTTCAAACATATAGTCTGCTTTCTGGTTAGAAAATTTCATTAAATTTTATTGGCCTGTCTAATTAATATTAGTACTTACTATTTTTACTATTGAAATTGTTATTTTTGCCACTGTTGTTATTTTTATGTAAATAGAAGAGTAAGCAAGTATTAACATCGAAATTATAATATTTTCTTATATGTATGTATGTGAATCGGAAACGGTAAGGTTATCGATAATATGACACAAGTTTGATATGCTTTATAATACGAGAACATTTTTTTTTAACCGACAGTTACCAGCTCTTATATTTTGTGAGACTTGGCTGTCATACTATATATACTTAAATGTATACTTTTTGCGCTTGGCTGCTTTATTTTGACATTATTTTTTTTGTTACTTATTTTCAGGTTTGTGTTCAGGGTACATTTACAAAAAAAAAGACTGTAGCTTGAGTCAAAGGCAATAATGTCTTTAGGATTCCGAGAGAGAGAGTAGGTAAAGACTTTTGCAGTGTCTACCTGGAAAAGTTGTCACAAAAATAAGTGCAACAAGCCGTGAACGCTCGACTAGGTGATACCCTGAAAGACAATTTTAATTATCAATAGTTTTCTTTGTTAACCATTTTCATAACTTGCAAATTCAAGACTTTTTTGTTATTGATAGTCTCTGAAATTCGACAAACATGGTCAAATAGACTCGGTTGTTGTTGCTGACTAAGAATATTTATACTTTGAGAGGTCGAAAATGCTTCCTTCTGTCCGTTTCATACATTTGGAAAAAAACATTATACCCGTTTTACCCATTTCATGGATATAAAAAGGATCAGAAGCAGCCGTCACAGGGATTTGTAACTGCTTGCTTACTTGACTGATAAACACCAAGACCCAGCAAACGCAAAATGCAATGCAAAAACAAGAAACAACAATTCTTATGCGCAAGAAACCTAACACAAGAACCCTGACAACAATATTTGAAAAAGGTAAAAAGAAATACTAGAGAGAGAGAGCGAAAGAGAAATAGAGCTGTGTTTTCTTTGTTGATCCTGTTTCACCGTTGCAACCCCTATTTGGCCTTGCATTTTTAAGCAGGATAACTAACAACAACAACAAAAGTGTAACGAAGTTTATTACAACCGGGGTTCGGGGCTCGGCGATCTGGAACGAGCGGCGATCAGATCAGTTGCGCAGCGCCAGTCAACGCTCTTGGTACACGACACCGAACGCGGAGAGCCAAGAATACAAAGAAAATGATTTGCTGTTGTTGAGCAGCAACAAAAAGAAAACAAAAGCAGATGCAGAATTGGAAAAAGAGAATGAGTTTTGTGAACTGAGTGCAAAAAAGTTATTTAGAAACCGGATTTCGAGGTCGTGACAAAAATCACCAGCAATAAAAATGTTTTAGTGCCAACCAACAACTTAAATCATATCAAAGAACTCCTATAACAAATTACCAAAGACTGCTACCAAAAATTCTTAATATAATCCCTTGCAAAATTGCAATCCAATATATTTATTTTCCACTCGATTTCAATCACATTTGGCTAAAACGCATTCTAAACACTCCCATCGATCCAATCTACCTAAAAATAGTGCTACTGTACTGTAATCGAATACAACCGCTGCAACCCATATATCCCTATAAATTGATTCAGTCGTGTGAATTTTTGTGCGGGTGTATCCGATAATAAAACCACCGGAATTAACGTCTATTTGACAGGCGTGCCCACATAAATTTAATGCTTTGGATCTTCTTGCCAGTATCTACTACTTAACGTGAAACACGTTTTTGTTACATGCGTATGCGTTTGTGATCCTGTTTTAAACTTGATCTCATTTTTCTCATAACTGTTTATGTTACAATGAAACTGGAACAAAAGCGGAAATTTATTGAAATGGTAAAAAAAACCTTTATTTCGATCCCAGCATAACTAAAACTAGTAACATTTCTTTTGTAAGTCCTGTTCTTCAATATGGACCTTGTATACGGTATTCCCATTACATCATCAGTTTAATATATTCAATAGAATAGAATTTTGGCTCCTTTCCCTTTGGGGCTACCTTTTCAATATCGTAGAATTTAACTATTGAATCTTCCTCTATTTTCTGAAAAGTTAGTTAAATACTTGGTTAGTTCCGATCAGATAACTAATTTTTAACCTTTTTATCTTTTCTATCCATAACCATTTTTTAACCTTATGTTCTATCATTAACGATCTTTCCCAATTAATGAATATTGGCACTTAAAGTTTATCTAATCAAAAATTTGTGTAATTTGTCTATCTGTAGGTTGAGCGGGTATAAGCGTTATAATGAAGTTGTGCAAATATATGTAACAAGCAGAAATAATCATTCGATTCATTCATACAATCGATATCATCAAATATATTCATACGTACAGTCTGAACCAGGGCTAAGTCCGTCGGGATGTATAAATGCGCAGATCTCAGGGACTATAAGAGCTATTCTTCAAACATAGGCATTTAAATTATTATTATTTGAAATATCCCTCACCCATCTTCTGGACTCATGTCAACAACTAGAGAGCATTAGGGCCAACATTTTCACCTCCCAAACCCCATCCGACCTCCTTAAGTCTCCCTCTATACAAAACATCTCAAAAATGTCAAGTTTTATAGAACAAGCAAAATTAAATATATAATAGACTAATTTCCCAAAAGCGAGTCGAAGGCCCTAGCAGCTAGTACTCCTAACACTTATATTAAGTTTAGTATTACATACTAGATTTAATTTATTAAATAAATAAATAAATAAAAAACAAATTATAATTTTTACGATCTGTCATTTGTTTTAAAAAGTTTTACTTTGGAATAATAATAAGAACTGTAATCTGCAATCGAATTATGAAACTGAAGATAATGAGGATTAGATATTCTTTATAAACATACAAAACTCACAAACAAACAAGAACTGAACTCGAAAAGTTTAGGGTTTAGACTAGTGCCACTCTCCTTTTTTTTTTGTGCAATATTAATATATATTACAGTCGAACTTCCATATAACGAACTCCCATATAACGAATTTTTCCATATAACGAATTTATTTCGCGAACACGCTTTTGGTTCAACTTTCAGTGTGATTTGTTCTCCATATAACGAATTTCCCTATAGCGAATATTTCTTTATTACGAATTTATTTTCAGGACGTAGCTCGTACGCTCATGCGTTTTCTGTTCCCTATAACGAATTTTTCGTTATTGCATTTATGTACGTTGAGAATGCGAAAACGAAACAATAACACATTTTTTAATTTACCGTTTTGTTTCCGTGTTATGTTTTGCTTATTATCTGATCTTTGCTGCTCAGTTTTTTATGAACATTTTTACTGCTCAGTGCACATCGAAGATGTAGATGTAGACGTAGATGTTGTTGTTGGGATAATTTTTTTTTTTTTAGGCACCAAAGCAAAGAATAACGGATTGTGATTAACTGTATTTAGAATAGTTGTACACATTGTAAAAGGAAATTTGCGTGGTTCTTTAGTCTACAATTGACTTTGGGTCTGAAAGCAAGCAAAATGTCCACACGATTTTTCATTTCGCTAGAGCAAAAACTTTTAATAATCTTAAAATGAATATGTATTTGATTCACTAAACGTGCTTGAAATAATTTATCGAAGAAGAGAAGTGGAAAAACCATATACTTACATACTAAAATTACTTATTATTTAAAAAAAACTACTTAATTCACACAAAATTTCAAACATTTCTATATAACGAAATTTCTATATAACGAAGTATTTTCTTGTCCCCTCGGATTCGTTATATGGAAGTTCGACTGTATTATTATATTAATTGCATTGCGTAAGATAAGTTTTTGATAAATAAATTTTATTCTTAACAAATATGGCCATTTTATGCCTCAACCTGATTATCAATATGTTCTGTATATCATCATTATCAAACTAAATTAGGATATTGAAACTTCGAAACAAAGGCCGTAATTATAAGTTATAGAATAATTTTATTAGTAAGCACATATTAACCATTTTTATAGGTTGTCTAAAATTTACTAAAATCTTGAAATATCACTAATTTTAATACAATATGTGTGGTTGTCGTTGTAGGATCCTGAAATTGGGTGCGAGCCGCCATCGGCCAAACGCCAACACTGTTTGCCAGCTGCGGCTTATGGCTGCCATAAGTCGCGACAACGAGCGACCAGCGATGCACTGAATGGGGAGTTGGTCATTTGTAGTTCGCCCGCAGAAGAGCTGTCAGACGGGGCTCATAGTCAGCTGCCCGACAGCCCAGACAGTCCGCTTAGTCTGGATCAGGATGGTGGCAAGCAGCAGGCTGTGGTGGTCCGCTATGCGCCCGTCGATCAGGCTGAGGAGTCGGATGAGGATGAGGGTAAGGATGTGCTAGGTGATATAAGCGATGAGACGTCCTACGACGAAGACGAAGATGAGGACGAGAAAATAAACGCATCGAGTTCTTCGCCCGGCTCTTCAACCGCCACAAATTGTAGTCAAAATGGTGAACGTACGCCGGCGACCCAACAGATGCCGAGCAATGGCAATTGCTCCGTCAACAAGGATGCGTTGAGCAACTTCAATGCTCTGGAGGATTTCGCTGGACACAACAGCTACAAGTGCATGTCCCCGGCATTGGAACCCACACTCCGTGCGTGTCCGCTGCCTGCGTTGTCCTGGGCAAATGCCACCGATGTGTGGAATCTGATGTACAAACGGGATGAGGAGGATTCGCACTTGCGCAGCAGCAGCATGATGGAACAACATCCAGGACTGCAGCCACGCATGCGCGCTATACTCCTCGACTGGTTAATAGAGGTTTGTGAAGTGTACAAGCTGCATCGAGAAACCTTTTATTTGGCAGTGGATTATCACGATCGCTATTTGCATAAAGTTCGACATGTGCAAAAGACGCATCTGCAGCTGATTGGCATCACATGTCTGTTTGTCGCCGCCAAAGTCGAAGAAATCTATCCGCCCAAAATCTGCGAGTTTGCCTACGTCACAGATGGTGCATGCACCGAGCACGACATACTGCAGCACGAGAAATTGCTGCTTCAGGCACTTGAATGGGATATTTGTCCTGTCACTGTTACCGGCTGGCTGGGCATGTATATGCAACTCAATGTTAACAATCGCACACCGCCAGCATTAACGCAATCTAGCAAACTAGTGGTGGGCACCGATGGCAACGGTGCTAGCGGAAACGGTGCTTTCGATGATGCCTTCATCTATCCACAGTTCTCGGGCTTTAAATTTGTTCACGCGTCACAGCTGCTCGATCTGTGCACACTCGATGTTGGCATGGCAAACTATCCGTATTCGGTTTTGGCCGCAGCGGCTATCAGTCATACATTCGATCGGTAAGTTAAACTCATTTTTTATAGTAATAACATATATAGTAAATATGCATGTTGGAAAATATCAGTGTCACAATCGATATCGATTAATCAATTGCTTTTAAAATTTTTTTTCCAAGGTTTATACTTTAATACTTTAATGTAAACGCCCTATTAAGCATTGAACTCTTTTGATATTTGGCGTTAGCGACCTTTTTCCCGATAAATGTGTTTTGTCGGCTCAAAATCAAGTGTAATGTAAATACACCCTTAAGTTCTTATGTCAAACTTTATAAAACTTAGATTTCGAATTTAAAACGTGTTGTTTTTGAGATTGACGCTCTCATACAAACGGACAGCGGACATGGCATTATTTAGTCGGCTGTTGATTCTGTAAACAAAACAATCAGGGGTGCCACAGAAAACGCTTCCGCCCGAGTTTCACAGCAATTTAATTCCACGGTGCCACAGACCAAAACGCTCACTAGTTTTGAGCGGAAACAAAACGTCGCAAAAACCCCAAAATCTGATGCTGCCACCTAGTCCGATACTGATTTTTTGATGTCAGAGTCAGCAATGCCACATTTCTTGAACAGAATTCGGAGTAATGTATTTTAAAAAAATATATATGGAACCACTTCGGTTTTCCTTTAATTAAGCATTAAAAAAATACTTATTTGAAGTTAGAACAATTTTAAGTGCAAAATTCTTTTACTTGCTGTGCAATTTGTGAAAACATTTGTGGGCAGTTGTAATTCTGCCAGGTGGCAACGCCTTAAAAGCGGCATCATCTGGAAAATGGCAGAGCCAAAACAAACAAAGAAAGAAGAAGAAAACGCGCTCAACATGCGCAAACGGATCAGATGCGCATCTGAGAAGCCTTCGCTGCATGGTTTCTTTCCTAATTTTCTGCCGCCGGAGCTCTTCTATGGCCAATAATCTCGCTAACGGCATATTCAATTAAAAACAACTTCTGTTTAAAACAATTTGGGGATGATTTATGAACAGCTGATTGCTGTCAGGCGGAAATTGTTGCCAGACAGTTGGCAGATAGCTTCTAGAGTTGCCGAATATCTTTTAATTGTTTTCCCGCCAAAATGTAAATGTTTTCTTGTGTGTTTATTTGCTAAAAGCAATCAACTTCTGTACAAAAACATTAAAAAAGGTTAATAAAATATGAAACCAGTTGAGAGCCCCTTATTCTGATATGTTCAGACTACAAAGGGGGGGCAGCTGCCCCCCCCTTGACAAAAATCAAATTAAATTTTTTTTGTGAAAATTCATTATTCAAAATAAACGTAAATTAATGCTTGCATAATTTTTGTTTTTTCTACTTTTGTTAATGTAAAAAAAAAAACGTTGGTAAAAAAAACGTAAATAAACACAAAACCACACTACCAATACCTTACAAGCCTTCGTTTTTTTGCTTTCTAAAAAAAAAATTTTTTTTTGGCCCCCCCCTTCCTCGGATTCTGGCTACGCCCTTGTCTACTAGCGTTTTTTGTGGCACCCCTGAATATCTTAAATTTTCAAAATTACCAACTTGGTATCAACTTGATCATCAGTGAAAGTTTGAATAAAATCGGTCAAAAACTGCGAGCATATCGATGATTTGAGTTAAATTAACCATGAAGTAGTGCATGTCTGTAAGGATCATGTCGAGGGTTTAGTGTAGGTGGCTTCTGAGCTATCTTAATGGTTTTTGCTTGGTATCTTTACAATAAATGGGTAATTTTTTAAGCTTATTTCTTGCCAGTGATCCTTTGGGTGTAGGAAAGCTGGTTAAAGTGTTCTGTTATATGCAGGGGAGAAAATTTCGTTTAATAATGGTCTAGTAAATTGCAAAGGGATTAGGCATGCTGGGTAAACCAATAAAAACAGATTCTAAGGTTATTTCTGGTCAAATCCCATGTGGCCAATCATCTATTTAGCACCTTATAGCTTTTTAAATCAGAAATTTAATTTTAAGGGTGACGGCCTTTTACTGTCACCCACATAACTGTCTGCTATCATTTTTCAACTGATGTTATATGGTATCATGGTATATGGTATATGCCAAAGTCCGTTACAACTGCATCTTAACGAACGAAATGATGTTTATATATTTAGAGATAACAAATTTTGTATTTTCAATGTAGCTTAAATTTGACATAAAATTATTCCATTTTCATAGTTTTCTTTTTATTTGGATTTCACAGTGAAACCGCAGTACGCTGTTCGGGCTTGGATTTTCAGGTGTTTGAGCCCTGCGCTCGGTGGATGGAGCCCTTTTTCAATGTCATTTCAAAGAAGTCGGACTTTCTTCACATGAATGAACAGAACGACCCAGTAACGAATAAGTTTGGACTGGCCAACATTTGTCCCAACATTGTGACTGATGATTCTCACATCATTCAGACGCACACTACTACAATGGATATGTATGTAAGTATTTAAAGCCCAAAAATCTGTAAATTAAAAAACTGATTATAATGCTTTTCAAATTGTTCAAAATGAAGGATGAATTGCTAATGGAACAAAATGCGAAGCATGCCATGCGCGCTCGTACACATGCCTCGCCAGCGACAGCACTGCGCGCTCCAGAGAGCCAGCTAACTCCGCCAACCTCTATTCACAAGCCAGAGGATTATCTGTGCGATGAAGCGTATGTGTCGGAAACATCAAGTTTCACAGCAATTAAAGCCACAGATCAGGGCAATAGTAGCTTGGGCAGTCGTTTGCCGCTACAACAACTGGTCAGTCATAAGAAATCTACCGTCGCAGGAAGCAACAGAAGCAGCTGCAGCAGCAGCAGCAGTCTGGTTTGAGCGCGTAAATGCCTTGTCACTGTCACTCTCACAAACACGCCCGCCCTAACAGTTTTAATCTCTAAGTGTTTATATAATAATAATATATCCATAATATATGTGTTACATCATAAATTATTTATGTTAAGTGAACAAGTTAGTATTTTCCTAGTTTCAATACTTTTATCATCAATCAAAAACAAACATATAAAGAACCCATTTAAATACGTGTATTTATGTTATTAAAACTATAATATAACTGTTTCCGCAATAGATATTGCAATGCAAGATTAAATTCAACTTAAGACTAATTTAATCTCTTGTTGCCAAATCAAGGCGATGCAGTGTATTTATTATAGACTTAAGACTCAGCGTTGGCATTTTAAAAAATGTCTAGGTATATGACAGAAAACATTCAAAGTCATTTTAATCATAATCAGTTTAGGCTTGGGGCATTAATAAGCTAATCTTTTTAACAGCTAAAGCCTATGTAGAATACATACTTGACTTAGCAACTTAAATAACCGGATAAGTTGAGGGCTTATTCACCAAGACGAACTAAACAAAACTAATGATATTGCATTATATTATTTCATTAATCAAACAATTAACACTACAACAAGGAATGTGTTTTAATTAATAAGGTGACATGAAAAAATATCTACAATTAGTATTGGCAATTGAAAAAATGTAATATGAATTAAATTACAAATAAAATCAAGAAAATTAACTCTTATATAAATGTATTTCTTACTTTTTACTGTAGACTTAATTGCCATAATTTGCTAAGCAAATCAATAAGTGTATAAAAATTAAAATTTTAAAAAATATACTTACCTTAAAATAGACTAGTAAAAAATAGCATAAAATTTTTTTATTGTCAACGTATGAGAAACAAACTACAGTTGAAGTTAAAGTTTTCACATAGCTAGGGCATAAGTTAAGCATATAAGTGTTTATATGTATGTTTAATGTTAGGATGGAAACAAACAAAAAATATACAAAAAGCAGATTTAAGAAACAAATAAAATTAATAGTAGGTTTCATTTTTAGTATATAAAGCAATAATTATTTTATTGTTAATAACTGATTTTAAATACATTCACTAGTACGCTTATTCTAATTTAATGTTGAATAAAAACAAAAGAATCGAAAAATAAATAATTGAACAAATATTGTATAAAACAAGTGGAAACGTTGCAGTCGGATGCAACCGACTGCGATATACTCGATACCAGTATTAAAACCGGTAAAAGAGGCCTGACTGCACAAAGATTCGGAAAAGGCAGGGATCTACGCTGCCTCAAAAATTTTCTGATCAGCATTTGGTGACACTAGCTAAAAGTTTGGTAAAGGTTGGGGAAGGGGGGGGCTGGGAAAGGTATGTGTGGACGTGGCATCCTAAGTTTTGATGCAGATCTTTGATTGATGTCAATTGCTATCTTCCTACCAAATTTGGTGACTCAAACTCAAAATGTATAAAAAGTTGGTACTAGCTCCCCTGTGGGCGGTAAAGAGGGCTTGGCTCAAAAAATTTGATGCAGATCTTTGGGGGTCATTACTAGCAATCTTCCTATCGAATTTGGTGACTCTAGCTCAACCACTCTAAGGACATTCCCGTTTTTTACGAAAAGTTGGGGAGGCTGGGGGTGGCTTGAGTGGTATGGGTGGCGTGGCATCCGAAGTTTTGATGCATTTTTGGGGGTCGTCATCACCTCTGTTAGCACAAAATTTGGTGGCTATAGCTCAAAAACTGTGGGAGATATAGGCATTTCTGATTTAAAAATGCGGGGGAGCTGGCGCGGAACGGGTGGGAGTGGCCCAAAAATTATGATGCAGATCTTTGATTGATGTCAATTGCTATCTTCCTACCAAATTTGGTAGCTCTAACTGTAAGGGTGTGCGAAATAGGTGGATTTATCGATTTTGAGTTATCGAATTTATCGATTTGACAGCCCCCCAGTTATCGTAGAACGCCAATCTTGACATTTTAATTTACTCGGCTATAGGTAGACATTTGCAAAGTTTCAAGTCTCTAGCTTGAAGGGTGTGGAAAAAAGTTGCGTTCATACAGACGGACGGACAGACACCATGACGGACATTGCACAAACCCAATATACTCTATCTCCGGTATCGAGTATAAAAACTTTTGGGGACTGTGGGATTAAAATCTTTTTTTTCTTAGTATAACTTAGGGGATTTCGATTAATTTGTGAATCGACCAAGTACTTAAAGAAATTTGACTTCAAGTAAACATTATTATTGTCTTAACCTATCGGTACAGAAGAAATGAAGCTATAAGTAAAGTAACTTGGCTCCTGCTAAAGTTTAACTTTGAGCACAAGCTGCGATATTGAAAAAATAGCGCCTGTGAGCAGTAACCAAATAACACATCCGAAGCCAGTTGAATTATTTGGTTATGACTTGCAATTTGAAAGGGACCTGAAACTTATGAGGACAAATCAACTTCCACAGCAGCCAATATGCCGACAGGCTTGTGGCCCACCCAAATCCGTTGGCGAATAATCTCGTTGACCCTATCTCCCTCCGACGTCTGAAGAGAATCCATCACAGAGATCTCCCTACTCGCAGGGTATCCTAATCCTATATAGTACTTATATATAAGTATTATTGTTAAGGCATCATAATACGATCCCATACAACCTTTTGAAGCTACCTATGAGGTTAAGTACAGAAGTTATTGAACGCTTCATTTTGACATATGAGTTGAAATTTAAAAAAAAAAAATAAATATAATGACTTGCAAATATATGTAGGTGTATTGATTATGGTTACCATCTGGGGCTCAGGCCATTCCGGAACGGTCGACCACTACCCACACATATTTGTATTCATTACAAACTTCTAACTGAAATAAGCCATTAAACTTAACAGGCCATATGTCATAACAACTACGTTATATTAATTATGTTACATTTCTTATAATTATACTTCTCCGCACTGCCTATTTTTTTCAACACACTAACATTCCTTTTGTCCATCAATTCTTTATAAAAGTTCAAACAACTCATGTCTACAAAATAAAATTGAACAATCATTAAGCTTTTAACATTCTTCACCAGTAACCTATTTTTTTCGTCAGACCACTGCTTATTTACTAACGAAAAAACCCTTTCGCAATTTGCATTGTGCGGAGGAATTGCATAGAAGAATTGTGTTATTTTCAATACTTCCGAGTAGAGATGGGCATGGGCCGGGTTTTTTTCGTGTCACATCGTGATTTTGTCCATGGGCGTGCGTCCATCAGAATGTACGTGTGGTACACGATCTTATTATCTTAATTCACTTTATGATTTTATATTCTGCATGTACTGGTGTTAGTGAGAGTCCCGTTAGGACATACATTGTACTTGGTAGCTGAGCAAGAACGAAACCACGACTCAGTCTGGATCGAGCTGGAAAATGTATCGTGTGTTTAAATAAAGCGCCTCGGGGTCACTTTTTCTAAAACGAACAAGCTGCAACTACAGGAAGCCATTAGAAAAAACGACCCGCGATTTAAGTTAATGAAAAATGATAACGCCAAAAGCAGTGTTTGGAAAACCTTTTCATTATTGAGAAGGATGGTCAGCCGATTGAATACGTTTGCTGCAATGGTCTTTACATATTTGGCAAAAAATGGCACTCGAGCACTGATTCGGCATAAATGCTCTGCGGTGCAGCCACCAAACCAAAAAACATTGGAGAGCTATGCCAAAAAACAAATAATAAAACGAGTATCGGCAAAAAAGCAAATAGCGTTTGTGGCAAAAGATCTGCTGCCATTAAATGTTACAGAAGGTGTAAAGAAGCAATGGCCGGGGTATAACTAAGTCCGGCCAGGCTCCGCGTCACAAGAAATTTATAATAACTTAGAGACGCTTCGTGAAATTGAGGGTAAGCAGAAGTTGAGTGACCAAGGTTGGATATTGCCAGGATGCCCACAGCAAACGTGCCGCTGATCACCCAGACTCCGTTCTCGGCGGGGTTAGGGTATCACAAGGTTATACTCACGCGTGTATGTGTTCGCATTTGCGAACAACGAAAACCGAAAACATCAAAACGCGCGTGGGTATTAGTGGGTAATTATTAGCGTTGGTTTATTAGGCAGTTCGCCTTTAAAACAATAGGCTTATATATATATGTACGTACGAACTCTAACACGCTTGTTTCTGGGCGTTTACTACTTTAACTCTTTTTAACTCTAATATCTGTTTTCACTGATGCGATCGGCCGCCGACACTTCTGCTCGCTTTCGTTCTCCTCCGATCACCGACTCCCCACGCTGTTCTCGCCCTCAGCGTCATCGCACCTCCTCTTGCGCTGTGGATCGCATTGTGGGTCACGAGTTCGTGCCCGACCTTCACTCTCCCGGCTGCTCGGCTCTTATGCTAAATCTCTGTTAAACGCTAGATGTAAATGTTCTAATTACATTGTGATAACATATAACCTGCTTACTGACATTTCATTCTTGTCTCTTAATATTTCATATACTTCAATTATATAAACTATATATTAATATAATATACTAATGTGGGGGAGGCCTGCCATTGGCCTACTTCACAAAGGTAAGAGTCACTTCATCAAACCAAATAATTTACAATCGCTAAAAATATGTCACATAAAGTTAGCAAACATGGCGTGTATGCATTTAAGCAAGACTACTAAAATTTACATTTATTTAAAGGTGCTGGGTTTCGCGAATATGCACAGGAGCTGATATCGGAGCCGATTTTGGCAGACAATCCGCTAAAAACCTGATTGTCTCTAGGAGAACTATGACAAGGGATGTTTTGGATCAGCAATATAAGGAAATAAAATCTAAACTTCTACAGTCCCTGGAAAATCAAGAGCTATCATACACAACTGATGTGTGGACGGATTCCCATACCCAAAAAAGTTTTATCTCAGTAAGCGCCCACTACATAACCGAATTATTTGAGTTAAAAGTAGCAATTCTTGGCATAAAAGAATTTGAGTTTGAAAAAAAAACTGTAGCTAATATTTTATCTCAACTTACTTCAATTATTAATGAATATAATTTAGAACTTAAAAGCTCCGTCATAGTGACAATTAGCTCCTATAAACGTCGGTCATGTGCATGTCACAACCTCAATTTAGTAACGGATGACGTTTTAGAAAAAAAACTTGTTGATAACATTCAATCTCTTCTTGAAAATTGTAAGAAGCTGGTAAAATATTTCAAACATTCAGAGTTAAATAATTAATTGTCGAAAACATTGAAGCAAGATATTAATTTTAATTTAATTTTATTTTATTTAAATATTCCTAGTGCTACAAGTTTTACACTTTTAAATTAATGCACTAGTCACTTTCGGATTTTACATGAAACAGTTTAAACTTAATTAAGTATAAAGTTCTAAACAAATCACATGAAAAAGCAAATAATTTAAAACATTTATAGTTATAAATAAATTTAAAATTATGGTAAATTTAAAAAATATGGTAATACATGCCTATTAATGTTTAGTTAGTGGTATTTTGATTTTTTAAATAACTCTTCAATTTATTGTTAAACAATGGTGCGCTACTAATAGTTTTCAAGTAAGGTGGTAACTGATTCCAAAGTCGGACAGCCCATATAAAGTAGTGTGTATTAGAACAAGAAAGTTTGGTTCTAAAGCAAGCAATATTATTGGTCCTCTGCGACCGATTGAAACGTAACTTCTCAAAAAGGTAATCTGGAGTCTTAGTAAAAATAATTTTGTGAAGCTGTATTAAAATTTTATAGTACGTCCAGTTATTTATGTCCAAGTCAAATATTTTATTAGCAAAACTAGTTACGTGATCTGAACCTAGCTATGATATGAAAGGCTACTTTCATCTTTTGCTGGCTGGCGGCGTCACTTACAAAAAATTTCTATACGGTGCATTAAAACTGGAATAATTAATGCTTTTGCAACCGTCATTCTAATATCGATTGGCAAAAATTGTTGTGCCAAAGTCACTTGGCGTAGGACACCGTATATCTTACCTACAGCTTTGTTTGTATGGTCACTCCATGAGAGAGTATTGTTAAGGCCTGTACGCAGATGCTCCGTACAGCGCCCGTACAGTACATGAGTTTTACGGCTGTAACGACAAGTGTTGAAAAATTCACATATTGTGGCGGTAGGTTGATTACTTTATGTAAATAAATCGGAAATGCAACTGTGTTTTGTTGTTTGTTTACATTTGGGCAAATCAATTAAATTAAAGAAAAATGGAGTGTGAACAACAAAATTTCTTACATAGCAATAATGTGCACAACCAACAAAATACTGTTGGCACTTATAAAAAAAGAAGGGACGCTTCTTATTAAAATATTATTAAAATACAGCTTGCTGGTTTAGTCCCACAAGACTGGCCGCCGCTCAATTTGTCCCCATCATTTTCAAAATTTTTGTAGCGCGACTTGCGTTCCGACATTTTGCACTGTTTTACTACCGTAAATAGCTCCTGAACGCTATTTACTGTCGTACAATTTTAACATACGATTTTAACAGTTTCATTGCCCAACACTATCGTACGGCTCGTAAAGAGTACAACTGCAGACTTGAAAATGTTATTACGGTACGGCCGCTGTACGAGACCATTTTTTTTATATGAAGTTTTGACAGTACGGGCGCTGTACGGGCACCTGCGTACAAGCCTTTAATTGTAATGCCTAAGTTATCTGCCTTATACACATAGCTGATTTCTGCATTGTCAATTACAAGTTTGCTTAAATTGTCCGTGGTCAGGTTCTTTTTATAGATAACTATACATTTAGACTTAGTCGGATTTAGACATAAACCATTATTACTTGCCCACTTGACCACACACGACAGATCATAATTGCTTAATCTAATACATTCATTTATTTGACTAAGAGGACGACTTATGTGGTTTCCTCACTAGCACTTTACATCAGCATTTACAGCAATTATCGATAACAAGACGGAGAGCTGTCCGCATACACAACATCATCATCTGCATCTTTTTTGACAGTTTTCAATTATAAATTGAGCTAACACGTGCTTAATATGGATTCGGTTTTATTATCTATTTTGGAGAACGACGCTAAGATGGAGGCACAATTTTTGTTAAATTTGTTTGGGTCGTCGAGCTCATCATTTAATCATGATCAGAGCGTTCGTAGCGTATGGAGAGGTCTAGCAATACGTGTGTGGCCTCTTCACTCCATACAAATCGAATAATATCTGCTAAAATAGTTGCAAATAATTATTTTGTATAGCATAATAAAAACAAAATAAATGGAATTTTTACCGTTTTCCATTTTGAGTCTCAATGTCAAGTAATTATTTGACTAGTGGTGTCACCATGCCGATAAAAGAAATTATCGAGCATAACAGAAATTTTTTTAGAGTATCGAGTACTGTTAACACCAGATGTACTCACATCTTGGCTAGATGCCAGCATCTGCCACATCTAGCACCCAAGAACGATAAAACTCAGATCACGCAGTCAGCGGTTCACCTTCTGCGCATCTACGTCACACGTGCCCAGTTGAGATTTGAATTTCATATTGCATACAGACATTGTAGTGCATTTGAATAATAACGACTGTTAAAAGAGAATTAATTGATTGAAAATGCGCTGTGCAGTTTAAGATGAAACAATAATAACAAATTGTTCTTAAAATTGTTTTGGCTATTAATTAAATATATGTATAATAAGAGAAACAGCTTTTAATTTATTTTACTATTTTATTCATTTATATTAAATTTGTTTTGTCGCTGACAAAAATTTATCCATGTTTGTGGTTTATCTTTTGGGAATGGGTAATAACTCCATGTATTGTTCTTAAAATTGTTATTGTTGCATTCAAAAACTGCACAACGCATTTTAAATCAATTAGTTCATCCAATGTAAATTCGCTGTACACAATATGCAATTCAAAACTCAACTGGGCACATGTGACGTCACGCGAACAGCTGGAAAACAGCTGTTTATGCGCAATGCGGTATCTTTCTTTTTTGTATCATGTCTAGCACCCATACAATTTGTATTGGAGATGTTCAACATCTTGAGGACAGGGCATTACATACATTTGCACATCGTCAGCATACATATGGACATAACACATAGATAGGACTTTAGGCAGATCATCAACATATATTGTAAACAATAGCGGGCCTAGTACTGATCCCTAAGGAACACCACGTGAATTGACTAGAACATTAGATCTCGACTTATTTGCAATTACAGCTTGTTTTCTATTAGTCAAGTAAGAGGACACCAATTTACTTGCAGTAGAGGAAAAATTAAATAATTTTATTAACTTAGTTAGGAGAATCTTATGGTCAACCGTGTCAAAAGCCTTACTAAAGTCAAGTAGCGTTATAAAGGTTACTTCACTATTGTCAATTTTTTTTCTAATATCCTCAACTATTTTAATTATAGCTGTCGTGCAGCTTCTACCTTTTCTGAATCCAGACTGCTTATTATTTAAGAGTTTATGTGCTTCTAGAAAAATTGTTATTTGTCTCGCCATTATATTTTTGAATGCTTTGGAAAAATATGGCAGTATAGAGATTGGTCTATACTCATTATTCAACTTTGGTATTGACACTATTTTTGCTTCTTTCCTCTGATTTGGGAATGTCGAAGAGGTTATTGCAGTATTGATGACATGTGTAATGTGCTGAATAATTGTGGGTAGCAATAATTTAATGAATTTTGGGTCAATTTCGTGTAACAGGAATATTTAAGTTTAAGGGCCAGTTTCTCAATGTCTGGTTAAAGTAAGAATTAGCTAACGACCAGATAAATTTAACGCTCGCGTTAAGCCAATTTGGTTTTCTCAATGTATGGTTAAGTTAAATCGATATGATACTATCGCATTGATGGTGCTGCCACCCTGATCGAGCCCTTTTCGAGCAAAACAGCTGTTTTTGTTTGGTATTTTTTGTTTTGTGACTGCCAAATTCTTCTTCCAACTGAAAAATAACATTTAAAAAAATGGAAATGATAAAATAAACAAGTTTAATGCTGCTCCATTTCTTCAAATTGTGTTTCAATTGCGTGGATGTCAAAAACTCTTTGATCCGATGCCATTTTGCTTGAATAATAAATTGTAAACAATGCAAGTGTCAGCCACAGTCAGCTGTTTGCCTAACGATGATTAAACGATATTTATATCGGCACTTAACGAGAGAACAAATTTTAACCGGCACTCAGGCCTCATTTTAGTTTTTATTACGAACAACCCTAACCAGACATTGAGAAACTCAATTTTGACTAACCATCAGATAGTTAAGCTAACCATCTGTTAGTTTAGCTAACCAGACATTGAGAAACTGGCCCTAAAAATTGCTGATTTAAAGCGTTAACATCGAGGTCATCATTTATCACAGATTTAGTTTTCTCTATCCCTAAGGTATTTAAAGTTTTCCATGTTTGTCTTATGTTTATTGCACTTTTGAATTTATTACCGTAATAGTTTCTCTTGGCATTTGATATCAAAGTATTAACTCTACATCAGGCTGCTTTAAAAATAATATTACAACTTTCAGTTTTATAGCGTTTCCACTTGTCGTAATCCTCATTTCTCTTTTTAATTGCACTTCTGATTTGACTATTAAACCAAGTCGCGTTGACCGGCTTTACAGTGATAGTGTTAAGTGGTACAAATTTATTGTACAGATAGCCAATATTATAATTCATTAAATTTAGTTGGGTGTCAACCATCGGGAGGGAATATATAATGTTCCAATCACAGAGACGGCAATCTTCAATTAAACTAGTGTTGTCAATGTTTTTGAAGTCTCTGTATTGGATGGTCTGTTTGTTGCTGTCAATTTGCATATCATACGTTAAAAATAAAAGATCATGTTTTGAAAAAGCAGGTACTGAGATTTGACCATATAGCAAAATGGTTTCTGGTTTGTTGACAAAAGTCACATCTAATAAAGTTTTAGTGGTCTGCGAAAAATGCGTCGGTAAAATTCTGTTTACAGGGTTTAGTCCTATTGACTCCATTTCATTTAATATATGTTGCTCTATTAATATGTTACTATTTAGGTCACCTGTTAGTATAATGCCCGTGTACGTCAGAGTTAGGTTAGTTATTAAATCTATCACTTAAATCATATTAAAACACGTTGGAATTCTAAATATATAATGCTTAACAGCGTACACGAGATGCAACATAATATAGAAAACTTAGTTCTGCAAAAGAATGAGCTCAAAAGAGTGGCTGAAATTGATTTTCGTGTGATCGGTTTACTCTTAAGCTTTTTAAAGCCCTTTAAAGAATGCTCAGAGCAGTTAAGTGCGGATAAAGAGCCAACACTACATATTTATGTACTTTGGTACGAGAAACTTAAAAAACATTGTCAACATACCATCATGGATTCTGATGATTTGTCAGAAATAAAATGTAAGACTTCAAACTCGTTAGAAAAACGCTTTCAGCCCTCAATAGTCCATTACCTAGGACTGTTTTAAAATCCTCCGTTTAAAAATGTAAGTATTTTAAGTCTAGATAAAAAAGAGCAAGTGCTGGCCACTGTTAACGCTTTGCTTATATACGGTACTGAGTCTGTCTCGGAGGTTTACAATTCCCCACCTAAAACTCCAACACCGCCTTCTCATTTATTTGCTGAATATTTGGATAGCCAACAAAGCAAAAAAATGAAATTAGAAAAACCAGAAGCAGAAAAAGAATTAGAACGTTACTATGCCACAGAATGTTTGCCTACTGAAGATGCTCTAGAGTTTCGGAGGAATTCAAATAATATGAAAGGTTACAAGCCCGAAAAATATTAAACGGTCCAGCAAGCTCGGCTACGAGCGAAATAGTGTTTTCTACATCCGGGCTAATATTAAGCGAGCGTCGTACTCGACTATCAAGTTCCAATAAATAGATAATAGATGAAATTTTGTTTTTATATAAAAATATGTAAAATAAATGTTTAAATATATAAAGATCTTTTTTGTTTATAATAAAAAAAATAAAAACAAGGTGTAAAAAATTTCGTGTTGGACCGTGTTGAATCGTGTTTTGAAAATTTTCAAGCGTGCGTGATTGTGCGTGTTGGAAATTTCTAATTTCGTGTCGTGTTGGGTCGGGCCGAAAAATTACAATCCATGTCCATCTCTACTTCCGAGTAAAGGCCTGTTGTCACATACAACGGAAACCGAAACCGAAACTGATTTTCGGTTTCGGTCGTTGGCTGATTTTGCGTGGGTTGCCACATACAACCGAAAATGAAACCGAACGGAATAACGGAATATTTCTTTTTGTTTACATTCGCTTATTTTCATCTGCATCGCGTTATTTCTTTCAATTTTTCCTCATCCTCCACACTTAATTTTAGTTAAGCCATTTTTGCAATTATCAATTGTGATTACGCATAAGAAAAATACAGAAATGACCAGCGTTAAGTTGGCTGCGTTTGTAGAAATCAGCTGATCGCAAATCAGAGGAGCACAGAATAAATAATCGATAGGCAGCAACCGAATAAAGGCAAAAGTACTTGTTTCGGCTTCGGTTGCAAATGTTCTGAATTCGGTTTCGGTTTCCGTTGTATGTGACAACAGGCTTTAACACCTCGACTAGCTTATCTGCGGAGCTTTTTTCTAAAATCGTCTTCACTTGTACCGACAAAAACTTCTTCAAGTTTGCAACTTGGACGAAGAAGAGTGAATCGTCTATCGACATTTTTTTCTCCATCAAATATTCTACACACTTCGTTACACTTTCTTTGCAGCCATTTAAATAAATTCAAAATTGCGAACTTGTTCTTTTCAGTTGCTTTTTATCGCTTTTTGTCAAAATGCCGATTCTTTTTATCAAAACAATAGAAAACCGGGACAATTTCGTGTCGGGTCAGGACACCGGGACATTACCTGCAAAAGCGGGACATGTCCCGGAACTCCAGGACGGATGGCAACCCTAGTATAGATGTATGCGAAATCACAGTAACAACAAGAAACAACATCAACAAAAATTGCATTATGTAAAACATGAATGGCGAACAGCTCTGTCGCTTTTTTTATTCGTTTGCTTTCGTTCGTTGGACTGTTACTTAGTAGAAAAAATATTAAAATCAGCTTTGTTTAAAATTCAATTCAACCAATATTCACTAACCGCTAATCTTCTTGAATTCACCTCGCCTTTTTCGAAAAAGAGTTCTAGGGCAAAATGCAGACTGACGTGGTTTACACAAATTTTAGTAAGGTATTTGATTCTGTAAGTCATTCTCTGTTGGTTCAAAAATGAAATATTGTTGGATTTCCAGCCAAACTCTTGTCTTGTCTTTCGGAGTATTACACAAAAATTTGTTTTTAGATCATCTGTATCCAAACCTTTTTTTGTGACATCTGGTGTTCCCCAAGGGACCAACCTTTGACTTTTGCTATTTAATCTGTTTATAAACGATCTTTCACCTACATACAGTGACTCACACCTTATTTGATGCAGTGTCAAATAAAAAGTTTAAGGTGCTATACATTTTAAACTAGAGGAAAAATTAAAAATGTTTAAACTCCAATTTGTTATATGTTATATCACATTTAAAAAAGGAACTTTATTTGTTTTTAAAATATTGCTATGTTTTATATATTAACTAAAAACTTAAAATTTATCTTAAATATAAGTCACAGCTTAAATGATGCAGCCACAAAACCAGTTATATTTTTGCAGAATAAAAGGTAAAATAAGGGTTTTAATAATGAGCATGTAATCCCTTAACCTTAACAACAGCTCTTAACCTATCATTCATCGAAGAGACCAGTTTCCGAGTAGTTTCCGGGCTTATTTTGTTCCATTCCTCCAGCAGAGCATTTTTAAGGTCCTGTTTGCTGGAAATCCGATGATTCCGGATGTTGTTCTCCAGCGCAGCCCACAAATTTTCAATTACATTTAAATCTGGAGACTGGGCTGGAGGAATCATGACATGGGGGCAGTTCCAGACAAGCCAGGATTCCTAACTTTTTGGCGCTTTGGAGCAAATTTTCTTGAAGAATATTGAGGTACATATTCTTATCCATCGTCGACTCAAAAAACTCCAAGTTTCCGACGCCGGCTGCCGACATACATGCCAATACCATCACACTATGAGCCCTTTATTAGTCCAAAAAATAAAGGGAAGAGGCTGGAGTTCGCAAAAACCAACTTGGACAAGGATTTGGACTTTTGGAATATTGTAATTTTTGAATTTGGACTCGTCTGCAAAAATTACAGTATTCCAAAAGTCCAAATCCATATAACAAATTGGCGTTTAAACATTTTTAATTTTTTCTCTAGTTTAAAATGTATAGCACCTTAAACTTTTTATTTGACACTGCATCAAATAAGGTGTGAGTCACTGTATATTGATGCGTTTTTTTTGTAACTTACTACAGTCGGATTTGGGTGCGTTTATGCAAAATGTAATGTCATGTCTTTTTGTTGAAGTTCTGCTCATAAGCTCCACTTGACATTATTCTTGATCCTAAATTAAAGTTTGACTCAAACATTTCGTCTATGGTCAATAATGTCATTAGTGTCATTGGCTTCATCAAGCGGTGGTCGAAAGAGTTTAACGATCCCTACACCACGAAAACGCTGTATAAATCCCTAGTACGTCCCATCCTAGAGTATGGATCTTGGATACTCGATTCACCAGAATAGAATTGAATCTGTGCAGAAGAAATTTCTTCTATTTGCCCTGAGCAGTTTTAATTGGGTTATTGGAGTAGACTTCCCCCATATTCAAGTGAACTCCTTTCAATATATCTTTCCTCCTTGTTAAGCCATAGAGTAGACTTGGAGTGAACTTCCCCAGCATTCAAGTGAACTCCTTTTAGTAAATCTTCCCTCCCTGTTAAGCCATATAACTATGCATGCTGTAATATGTATTACTAATCTAATGGTGAAATCGACTTATCAGCATTTTGTGCTATAAGCTCTGACTATAACAAACTTTATTCCCTTGTCTCCTTGGAAGCCTCAATTCCAGTACTAAAAATATCGATCCTTTTTCTTAATCTAATCGAAGCAACTAATTACTAATCTAACGCTGATAATGTCTGATTGAGACTTTTCTGTGTTTTACACAATCCACGCTACAAATGTTGAACCAATAATTTTCTTGTTGAAGTTCCGAGAGCATTAACTTTAAAATTTGTTTTGCCTATATAAATGTAATTATATTGTATGTTTTAATTTTAACTTAATTATTTTGTTTAGAAAATCCTTAATTTTTGATTTAATGTTGTCTGTTCATAGTTGACAATATCCAGAAAAAAAGAGACGCATTATAACAAATATACATGAGCATATATTTTCAAACAGCAATACCATCGTAGAGGTCGACAATGCGCAGACCTCGCATTTGGTCAACCGGGATGGGAACAGTTGCTGACGCGTCAGACTCTGTAGCGTAGGGGAAACGTCAAAAACTGGTAGCGTCAGAAAATTTCCTTTCGCCAAGGTCGACAATCATAGGGTATTATTCTTGTGGGGTACTCCCAGTTGTCAACCACCAAGTCAGACTGGTCGATCATTAAGCAGACAGCGGAGCGGGACCCATTGATTCCTAGCTCTAGCGGGAGATGTGGGGGGGTTTTTGCTGCTGACTAATGATGGCTACACCAAGGTTTTATTATAGAGTCCCTCCTGAAACTAAAACGGAGATGAGACGATCCTCATCCGAAGACCACATGGCCAAAGTGCGAACACTCTCAATAAACAACTAAAAGAAAATGTAACAAAAATGAGAAAAATGAAGCACGTAATAGTAGTTAAGCTAGAGGGGGGGCTTAGGTGTTGTTTGCCAATTCCCTCTATCATTACCCTCCCAACCATAGTCTCCTAAATAAAATATTTGCCCAGAAGACCCCATATGTAATTAAATATTCATCATTCAATTATGCTCCCATGTCATCAGAAATAATAAGACTTAAACTTCCATATCTAATAATTCCATTTTTTAATATTTCTGAATTTTTATCCTTCGTTTCATTTTTTTAATTCTTATTTGAGAACTTAAAAGTTAACAAGAGCTATTTTTAATTTTTTTTATCCATTATTATTCTTAAAATTTAGTTTCTAGAAATTTTGCTTTTCTTTTATTTTTCTAAAAATATTTGTTTTCATTTTTATTAATTTTACAGAACAAATATTTTGTTTCCTAAAATATATTTTGCATTTAATTTATTTCATTACAACTTTCAACTCCAAACTATGTAAAATAAATCGCCTAGTATTACTAAATCTTTAATAATTATTTGCGTTTACTAACATTACTATTAATTACCCTCTAATTATGGGTAACTCTCTTTAGTCACTATTTTGCTATAACTATCTAAAAAAACTTTTATTCACCACTCGACACAATTACACTCGCTGGAAATAAAATTCATGGTTAGAGGTATATAAAAATATATAAAAAGGTGTACAATATATTTTAATACAAGTAGCAAGTACTACCAGAAAACTACAAGAATACTTGTATATAACGGCAGGTTGTTTACGTTAAATATTTTTTTTTTTTTTTTTTAATAATTACGTTACTTTTAGGGGAAATAAACTTTTCTTTTATTTATTGATAATTAATTAAAAATGTGTGCAAAAAAAAAAATGAGCAAACAAATAAAATTGCGCATTTAAGGGTGGGTTTTGTCGGCAATTACCAAGAGAGAGCGTATCACTTACATGCGTGTTCCATCGACGAAAGATCTTTCAGAAGAGAACGACGTTTAAGAGAGCCTTAGGTGTTGATCACCATTTTTTTTAAGAGAGTCTTGTGCGTGAGCTTAAAAGCTCCGCATATTACACGTGTAATTTATGCCTCTTGCAGGTTAGGCAATAGCTTTTATTTTGTCTTTTTTTTTCTTTGCACTTTCACTTTCAATTTTACAACAACAATTAAGCCATATGATTTGTTTATTCAGACTGCTGGGGCTTATTGTTGTTGTTCGTACTTTAATTTCTTTTAACTTTTTATTGCAGCCAATAAAAATTGTTCTGCATGTTTAACTGCACTGTGTATTAAATATATATACATTTAATAAGAAACTATTTTAAAAAAAGTATGTTCGAAGCATTATAATAAAAAGTAGTCCAAAATCAAAGGAACAACAATAGATTAGAAAGCGACAATAAAATAACCAAACAAACGGCCAAATACGTTTAACAAAATCAGAGAGAAGTTAGAATCAAAAAGCGAGCGGGGTAAAAACAAACAGAGAAATATAACACAGCTTACTTCTCTTTTTTTTTTTTTATATTAGCTTTACTTTCTTATCCCTAGCTTTAATTAACTAATCAAAACCAAATATAAATAGTAATTTTCTTTAACAAAAAAAAAAAAAAAACGCTTCACATCTATTTAAATGTAAAAATATAAATAATCGGAAAGGATCATTTATTAATAAATTAATTCAGAGGCCCATCGGGACATTAGAGAAACCAGTAAATAATAGACAAGGTTATGGAGTTAAATATTAAAAAACACAAAAAAACACACAAAAAAAAAAAAAAAAATATATATACATTTAAACTCATTTTTTTTTTTCAGCTGCGGTGTAATTGTGTCGTGAGGTTTTTTTTTTTTTTTTAATATTATATATAAAGATTTGCCTATTCTTTTTTTTATTTTTATTCTTAAACACTTAACTTATTTTAACTTTTCAACTTTTAACTATTATTTTTTTTTTTTTTTTTTGGGCTTGAGAAGCAATTTTGCTTCTGGTTTTTTTTTCTTTGTTTTCTCACTGTCTTTGATTTGGGGTTTTTGTCTTTCGTTTTGCACTTTGGCACTTATTGTCTTTGATTTGTTTGTTTTCGTTTTTTTTTTTTTTTTTTTTTTGGGTTGGGTTTTTTAGCACTTTTGCATGTTTTTAATTGTCTTTTTAACTAATTATATTTGTTTTAGCATTTCTTTTAACTATTTCAACGATTTGTCGATACTCCCACGGCGTTGCGATCGGGCGAGCTAAGATCTCGTACTGAGCGGTGCTTGGTCACCGGGTCAGTGTCCAGGCTCTTAATTTATCTGCCCAGATGTTCGGGGGCCCGAGAGAGATTATCTGGGAGTTATCTGGATGCTTAGCCAGCGAGTAATTACTGCTGCTAAACATAACAAAAAAATGCCAATAAATTCGTATTAGAGAAATAAAACGCTTATTATATATTATAATTTTTTCAGCGTATTCTTACCCCGAAAAAAATCAGCTAAAATCACGAGATGTGATTATGAAATTTTTTTTCTCTTCGCTCCAGTCAGAGCGATGTTAGCGACTTAAAAAAAAAAAAGGCAATTAAATGCCCTTTAAATGCGCTGCTGCTGCTCGATGTCGAAATAAAATGTGAATCAAAAATTCACAAAATTAACCCAAAAAATGGTATGGGGTAACTTAGAAAAATCGGACTTCAATTTTTCTTCTGCACCAGACAAGTGCTTCCTTCAGCTGCCAAAATCGAAAAGGCAGAGCTGAGAGGAGCAATGCGTTATTACACCTCGGTATAACCTTAATCCCAAAACATGCATTTCCGATCAATTGACCAGGCAAAAAGAATTGCCGTTGACATTAGAGCCGAGATGCCGTATCTTTTTAGTCTGTTCGACCAATAGGTGGCGCTTTAGCTTTTATGTTGTTGATGCAACACTCAAGCTAAATGATTTTATACCCCGCTTAATAAATATAAATTTATTATTTTGTTTATATGGGGACATTACAACCACAGATAACTCTGACAACTTTTAGGCGGAAGGTTAGCTGGAATTAGCATTTTATATCTTTGGCATGATAAGTACCTAGTTCACGTCCCTGCAGAGTTTCTAAAATATAAAAGGAATTTCCCACTTTCTTTTTCACTCTACACTTGGAAAATTGTGGACTTAACTTTTTATTGTAGTTTTGACTAAAGTTGCTGAGATTAAAATTCCTTTTGAAGACTTCTTGTCCTTCCTTGAAGGAGACTGGTTTCGCGCGCAAATTATATTGTTTTGCATTCATCTCATAGGCCTTACGACTGTTAGTCTGGATGTCTTTTCTCAACAATGATAGATAATCAGGCCGGTCAATTGGAATTGAACCCTCTAACAGAGATAATTGTTTCAAAACTTTATAATCTTCTCCATGCAAAATCATGTTGAAGCCAAACAACGCTTTATATGGTGAACAACCTATTGCCTGATGAAGGGAGGATCTGAGCGCACAAGAAATTTTAGTCAGATTTAAATCCCAATCAGTTTGATCGTGGCGAATATACGCACGAATAGCGGATAGCAAGGAGCGATTCACTCTTTCAGCAGCATTACTCTGTGGCGAATATAATGCTGTGAACACATGCTTTATTCCAAACTGAGTTAAAGAAGCCTTAAAATCATTGGCTTTAAACTGGGCACCATTATCACTAACTATTGTTTCTGGCACTCCATAGCAATGAAATATATTTTTCTCTAAGAAATCAATAATCAAACTAGTGGTGAACTTTTTCAGTGGGCACAACCAATGATACCGACTAAAATGGTCTAATACAATAAAAAGTCCAATATTTCCACGTTTACTTCGAGGATAGGGGCCTAATATATCGATATACAACTTCTGAAATGGTCTATCTGATGTGCTTTGCACTCCCATGGGCGGACGTAATGAAACATTCGGAGCTTTCGTCTCTTTACATACATCGCATTCCCGAACGTATTCTCGAACTTGCTTAGACAACCCTGGCCAATACAAATGTCTACGTAGCCGCTCGATAGTTTTCTGCATTCCACCGTGTGCGGATACCACACTATCATGTGCTTGGCGAATCGCCGTTTCGCGTAAGGCCTCAGGCACCCACAGCTTCCAACAATTGGAGTCTTGAACTACATTTCCAGAGGGATGTTCGGTGCGTATGTAAACATATCGGTCTGCTGTTTGCAGATCAGGGAATTTTTCTTTATTTGCATTAATGAATTCTTTGAGTTGCATGTAATCACCGTCAAGGAATGCTGATGACTCTAAATCAATTTCTGGACCTATCAATTCGACACTATCAATCTCATGTTCAAAAATTCTTGATAAAGCATCCGGGACAATATGATCTTTACCTTTGCGGTGAGAAATCGTGAACTTGAAAGCTTGTAATCGCAATATCCAACGTGCCAATCTACCAGATACATTTTGCTGCCGCATTAGCCAGAGAAGACTTGAATGATCTGTCACTACTTCAAAAGGCTGCAATTCAAGATAGCACCTAAACTTCTCGATCGCTAAAATCACCGCAAGGCATTCGCGTTCGGTAACACTATAGTTCCGTTGCGATTTGGATAATTTTTTTGACATGAATGCCAATGGTCTTTCTTCTCCTAATTCGGATAGTTGCACAAGCACCGCGCCAACGCCATAGTCGCTTGCATCGCAATGTAAGAAGAATTTACGTGAAAAATCTGCGTTTTGCAAAACAGGAGCTGAAGTGAGCAATGATTTCAGTTTATCCATGGACTCCTGAGCTTCGGGAGACCACTGAAAACATTTCTTTGTTTTCAAAACATCTGTAATGGGACAAGTTATGTCGGCAAAGTCTTTTATAAATCGCCTATACCAACCACAGACTCCTAAGAAGCCTCTAACTTGTTTCAAATTCTTGGGTGTAGGCCAGTTGAGCACACAGGATATTTTATCCGGGTCTGTGGCTATTCCACCACTTCCTATCACATAACCTAAATAATTCACCTTAGTAACACAAAAGTGACTTTTCGAAACGTTTAATGTAAGATTAGCCTTTTTAAATTGTTCTGCTATGCGAACTAAAACTGCTAAGTGAGATGCAAACTGTTCAGACACGATGCATAAATCATCGAGGTAACCAAAAACGCAATGACGTAAGTCCGGCGGAATTAAATCATCCATGAGGCGGGACATCGTCGAAGGAGCATTGCAAAGTCCAAAGGGCATGACTCTAAACTGATATAGTGCTCGCCCTGGGACGGTAAAAGCAGTCAACGGTTTCGCTTCTTCTGTTAGCTCAATCTGCCAATAGGCATCTTTAAGGTCTAATTTGGAAATTAAATTTGCCTTCGGGAGACGAGCAAATATGCCATCGATGCTTTGCAACGGATACGCATCTTTCTTCGTAACTTCATTAAGTTTTCGAGCATCTAGACACAACCGAACTTTATTTGGCTTCACTACTAAACGCATTGGAGAACTCCAAGCGCTTTGTGACGGCTCGATCACACCGAGATCAAGCATTCGGTCAATTTCCGAAAACATAAGCTTTTCTACAGCAGGACTCACCGGATAGTATCTCTGTTTGACAGGCTTACTATCACCGATGTCAATCTCATGCTTGATTAGAGCCGTGCGACCTAACCCTTGCTTTTGAAAATTCGGAAACAGTTCAATTACAGCATCAAGTTGCTGTCTTTCAATATCGGTTAATGGGTATAGATCTTCATTGTGGTCAACTTCTAAATCCTCAGTTAAAATGGAGCTAATGATTCCAGGCGCTAACTCAAAAGCACGCCAGAAATCTATGCCTAGTATTAACCTCTGGGCTATGGAAGGGATAATGTAAAGGTCTATATTTTTTTCTTTATCCTGGTATTTTATTTTCACTCTGAGTATTCCAAGGACCTGGTGCTCCCTGGCATCAGCTGTTCGTACTTGCGATACAATTTGCTTAAAGTTGGGATATTCAGAAAAATCTGTAAGCGCTAATGAACTTCCGATACAACTTATATTTGGCTCCAGTGTCTAGCAAACCAAGTTCTGAGAAATTCAAGAATGATACGCTAGCATAGCTACGACGGTCGACATTGTTTTGAAAAACTGTGGACACTATCATAGTTCTCTTCTTTCTCAACGCACGAAAATATTTTCGCATCCGAATTGTGTTTCGACGACTTGTTTTTACAAGTCCAGCGAAAATTCGTTCGCGCACTAAATAATAATCTTTTAATCTCTCATGATAGGGCTTAAAATGTAATTTACTTTTCAGATTTCGGCTCTAGATCTAACTTATTTTCTAAAATTGTAATCTTTTCAACACCTATGCTAGAGTTTCCTCCTACTTCTGGGACACCCTTCCTGCTTTGGATGCCCCACCTTGCCGGTTTTCCGCCTTTTGCTTGCAATTTTGGCAATTGGGTTTATATGTCTGCGGTGCTCCGCATCCATAACAAAAAATTCTTCTCTCGGCCAAACAATTTTCCCATACGTGGCCGGGAGCTTCACAATTCCAGCACAACAATGGTGTTACACGATTAATTGCTGAAATGTCTTTATCTTCTTCCTCTTCGAGAGCCTCTTTGGGCTGCTCGTCATCCAAGGCACAAACTCTATACGTACTAGACTTGGCTTGTGTCGGACGTGCTCTACCTACTTCGCTAAGAAAATGTTCTCGCTTATGTACTAAGCGGCGCAACTCGGACATAGACGATATGTTCTCAAACAACAGTTTCTCTTTCATGTCGATAACCAAATTTCCTTGTATTATCTCTACTAATTCGTCTTCTGCAAAACAAACTGATAGCCTTTCCATGAGCTTGCAGACGCTTTCATAAAACGTATCGAACGATTCTCCTTGTTTTTGTTTTCGTGAGCGAATTTGTTCCCGTAATTCTGTAGCCGTTCTACTCTCTCCATACTGTTCTCGAAATGCTATACAGAATTCTTTCCAGTTGAATGTTTGGACCCTTTTATGAAATCTCCAGAACCAACTACTGGCTTTACCAATTAAGAGCTGGTGTATATTTCTACAAATAATTTCTAAGTCTCCGTCGAAATGTTCAATGGTTAAGATTTTAACTCTGTAAAGGAACTCTTCTACTGACAATCCATCAAACGTTCCATCAAACCTTACACCCCACTTTTGTAGAACATCAACAATTTTTTGTGGTCCAAGCGGATGCATATTATTTGCTGACCTATAACTCCGTGGAGTAATTGGAGTAACTTGTTCGGCTACTTGACCGGGTTGAACTACAAGACTGCCAGACTCTGACATGGACGATAAAACTCTAGTGACGGTTTCACGGACGATTGACTCAATATCACCTATCGGGATACTATTTACCACCGGGGGATTATTCTGCCGTCGTTGCCTTGGTGGGCGACCTCTTCTAGCTGGCGCGTTTGGGAGTTGATTAGTACGCGACCTGGCTCCTAGCTTTGTAGGGGTACTACGAGGCGGAGGAGGGTTTTCTGGGTTGGACGTGTGTGATTGGTCTCCAAGGACAATAAGAGCTTCTGCTGATTCTGGTGCTTGTTGATTAAGGCCTTCTAATTGAAGTGCCAAAGAACGAGTACATGGACGAGATCCTGTTGCTACCACTCTCTTTGATGCCTCATTCTTAGAATTTGGTGAATGGTTACCAACAACTAACTTCCAATCATTTAAACGTACTGCTACTAAGCAGCTGGGACACTCTTTGTGAGCTTGTATCCTCGTTTCCAAACAACTCTTGTGAAAAACGTGATTACATGACGTAACTGCACAAGGTTGTGTATTTGACATAATTTCACTGCAAATAATGCAGACATTCGCTGCAGCATTATCCTGCTGAGCCTTGTTTACCTCAAAGCTACGTTGTAGCGGCATAACTATAAAATTTTTACAATTCTTTTTTTTTTTTTTAATAATAATTTTTTCTGATGACTTTTTCAGGGAGACATAAATGATGACAAATATATTCTCGCTTTTCTACTATAATCGGTGCATTTTAATTTATGAATGGGCTATTGTAACTAATAAAAATGATTCTTTAGCGAACCTTATTTTCTCTATTTTTCCGCTTGGACTCCTACGGACAACAAAACACACTCGCATTTAAGGTTGTATTCCAGTACTAACCCATGCGGATTGATATCAAAAAAAAATGAACACTTAAAAAAAATTTATCATGAAATTTCTATAAATATACTCAAGTCGCTAACATGCTGAATTCTACAAATCTACCTGTAATCTCGGTCGAAAGTTTTCGAATGTTCAAAAACTCGAATTCCCAGATGTATAAAAAGATATTACTCAACTTTAATTAACTGCTTTCATAATTTGAATAAAAATTCAATCGAAGGCAAAGAGCTTTTTAATAAATGAATTTTGTAGTAAGCCAGTACTTTCCTAAATATTAAGAAGACTAAAACAAAAAAATATTTTTATTTAGGTCCCCCAACATTTAGGTAATACTTTGCTGTAATTTGGCTTTTAGCTATTCCATTAATAACAGGAATATTTAAAGAATTTAACTACGGTCGAGTCCTATCAGCATGCGCTAATTATAGATCGAAGTCCAGTAGATCTCTCAAAACTTTTTCTAGCTTGTCATACAATTTCCATTCATCAGGGGTACGCACTAACTACACGTAAATAAATACTAAATTAGCACATGCCCCACGTTGCTGGGCGCCAAAAATCTGTAGCGTAGGGGAAACGTCAAAAAACTGGTAGCGTCAGAAAATTTCCTTTCGCCAAGGTCGACAATCATAGGGTATTATTCTTGTGGGGTACTCCCAGTTGTCAACCACCAAGTCAGACTGGTCGATCATTAAGCAGACAGCGGAGCGGGACCCATTGATTCCTAGCTCTAGCGGGAGATGTGGGGGGGTTTTTGCTGCTGACTAATGATGGCTACACCAAGGTTTTATTATAGAGTCCCTCCTGAAACTAAAACGGAGATGAGACGATCCTCATCCGAAGACCACATGGCCAAAGTGCGAACACTCTCAATAAACAACTAAAAGAAAATATAACAAAAATGAGAAAAATGAAGCACGTAATAGTAGTTAAGCTAGAGGGGGGGCTTAGGTGTTGTTTGCCAATTCCCTCTATCATTACCCTCCCAACCATAGTCTCCTAAATAAAATATTTGCCCAGAAGACCCCATATGTAATTAAATATTCATCATTCAATTATGCTCCCATGTCATCAGAAATAATAAGACTTAAACTTCCATATCTAATAATTCCATTTTTTAATATTTCTGAATTTTTATCCTTCGTTTCATTTTTTTAATTCTTATGTGAGAACTTAAAAGTTAACAAGAGCTATTTTTAATTTTTTTATCCATTATTATTCTTAAAATTTAGTTTCTAGAAATTTTGCTTTTCTTTTATTTTTCTAAAAATATTTGTTTTCATTTTTATTAATTTTACAGAACAAATATTTTGTTTCCTAAAATATATTTTTCATTTAATTTATTTCATTACAACTTTCAACTCCAAACTATGTAAAATAATTTGCCTAGTATTACTAAATCTTTTAATAATTATTTGCGTTTACTAACATTACTATTTATTACCCTCTAATTATGGGTAACTCTCTTTAGTCACTATTTTGCTTTAACTATCTAAAAAACTTTTATTCACCACTCGACACAATTACACTCGCTGGAAATAAAATTCATGGTTAGAGGTATATAAAAATATATAAAATGTGTACAATATATTTTAATACAAGTAGCAAGTACTACCAGAAAACTACAAGAATACTTGTATATAACGGCAGGTTGTTTACGTTAAATATTTATTTTTTTTTTTTTTTAATTATTACGTTACTTTTAGGGGAAATAAACTTTTCTTTTATTTATTGATAATTAATTAAAAATGTGTGCAAAAAAAAAATGAGCAAACAAATAAAATTGCGCATTTAAGGGTGGGTTTTAAAAGTATTTATTAATTTTGTTTTTTTTCCTTTTAAGAAAGTTTTTTAAAAAAAAAAAAAGACGCACAGTGCCCCTTTTTTTTTTTTTTTTTAAAAAAAATTAAAAATTAAAAAAAAAAAAAAAAAAATAAAAAAAAAAAAAAAAATTTAAAAAATTATTAAATAAACTTATAAATTAATTAAAAAAAATTTATTTTTTTTTTTTTTGGTTTTTTATGTTTTTTAAAAAAAAAAAAAAATTAAAAAAAATTAAATTAAAAAAAAAAAAAAAAATTTTTTTTTTAATTTTTTTTTTTTTTTTTTTTTTTTTTTTTTTGTTTTTTTAATTAAAAATTAATATAACAATTAATAAAAAATAATTTTTTTTTTAATTTTTTTTTTTTTAATTTTTTTGTCAAATATTCATCAATATCCTAAAAAAGGTTTTTTTTAAAAAATTTTTTTCTTCTCTTTAATATTATTTTATAATTTTTTCCGTGACTTAACATGCCTCAGGAAAAAAATTAGTGGATCTGAAGATGCTGCTAACATGTTGAAGAGGTCCTCATTTTGTCTCACCCTTGATGCTTTAAAAGTGTTAAGTAATCTGTATTTTTATAAAATTTGTTTAAGGACTCCTGTGCTTCTTCAGAAAGCTCTCCAATTGGCAAAGACTGATACTCAATTATATCTTTACCATGCGCCAATATTTTATGGACTGTCGGGGTCAACTTTTTCTGCGGATATAATTCTGCTAAAAGTGATGCTGTATGTGAAGCATATTCTCCATACTTGGCAGAATTAACTTTTTCCTTACAGTTCAAAACATTTAAGATCGTTCCCAATCTCTTAACGATTTGGTTGTTTATCCCTGTGATTTGAGTGACAGCCTCATTATTTTCAAAAAAATCTCCTTGAAGTGTTTCCATCGTTAGAGTTTCCGTATCCGTACTTGGGGAAGTCTACTTTAAGTCCAACTTGTTTGAAAAACGCATCCTGTATTCGCTTCTTTCTGATATTTTCCTTATCTTTGTTCGAGTTTATACTGGCATAAATTAAGGACAGTTTTTTTTTTTTATGTTTCCATGACTCTGTATATCGCCGAATAGACTACCAAGTTCTTCGAAGGCAGCTTCCGTGAAATTTTGATGTGAGGTTGACTTCCTAAAGAGGTCAAATAATTTGTTATTGTTCAATGACATCTTTGCAGTGTAATGAGTAACTTGTCTCGCCAACTTTCAGTCGTAGACTTATCCCGGGATTATGATTTTTGTTCAATATATAGTCTAATCTATTACCTGATAGATACCATTTGGATTAAGGGTTCAACAAAAGAGTTAGCTTTCATGCCTTCAAGAATTCCCCTAGGTCAAAAATTGTGCAATTTGGGTATTACGCACGTGTCCGAATAAGATTTGTGCCTACCTACCTGCTCCAAGGGAATTTCTATATTTGGTGCGTACCTGGTAGTTTCTTTGTATATCTTGTAACTGCACCTGAATTTAGGGACCAGGATTTAACCTAGGATCTCAGGTAAGCATTACAGAATGAAAAACAAAAATCATTTACAATAAGGAACGAAACAATAACAATAAGAATGGGTTTTTCCGCTTATATGTCATAAATTGCCCAGAAATGCATGCAACCCATTTTTGTAACTATGTCTTTTTTCACTATTTTACCTTTTAAAAAAAAAGGGGCAAAAACGGGCAGATGAAAATTTTTGCATTAGATAGAGGAATAATCAAAGAATTTATTTCGACTATTTGCCCAATATGTAATGACATGTTTTTTTTTTTATGTTCCATCAAAGTTGAGAAATAGTGAAAAATGGATAGTTGGTAAATATTAATTTACCTGGCCAAACGCAAACCAAACAGTACAATTTTTTTTATTCTTTTCTTAATAAAAAGATCTATCAATAGAATAAAAAATAATGACGATCCGATCACTAGTTTTTGAGATATTGTATCAGAAAGCCGACCAAATTAACTTAAAATTGTGATTTTTATGTAACACAAAAAATTAGTCAACTTTGAAGGGCGATATCTTCTAAACAAAAAATCCGATTATAATAAGGGTTGCAGATTTGGAATCGTTGGAAAATTTCCTATAAAGTAGGTTCATTCAATATTTTTTAGAGGCACATGCAATTTTTGATTTTTGCCACTTGACTTGTTCTACGGGCGCCACTGTGCGTCGGCCAAAATGAAGATCTGACCAAAGTGGAAAAGTTTCAACATCTTCGATCATGCCTAGAAGGCCCAGTTTTGGAATCGATTCGCGCTTTCGAACCAACAGAAGACAACTATGACAAGGCCATGCAATTGTTGATAAATCGTTTTGATAATAAATTATTGCATTTTCAGGCACACGTACGGTCCATATTCATGCTCTCAGGTGTTGAAAGAGGCTCGGCGAGCAGTTTGCGTCAACTAAGTGACAGCATTAATTCGCATCTACGCGCGTTGCATACGATGGCATCGGCAAGCGATATTGCGGACGGATTGCTGATTCATTTGATTACTACTAAATTGGATCAAGCCACGCAGGAGAACATTTTTTTTGGCAAGGAGATGCCGCATGTTGGAAAATTTGGAATCTGCCTTGGTAACACAAACACCTCGCAAGCAGGCGGTAAAATGTCACACACAAACCCGCAATACATTAATCGTGAGTAAAACACAAAATTGCGTATTATGCGAATCAGCTGAGCATTATTTGTTGAAATGCCCACGATTCACAAGCTTAACACCCAATCTTCGCTACAATGAAGCTAAAAGGCTGCATCTCTGCCTCAACTGCCTTCACAAAGGGCATAGTTTACAGCAATGCAAATCTGGTCACTGCAAACATTGTCAGCAGAAGCATCACTCTTATTTGCACATGGACACAAGTTCCGTTGCGCCACAGCCGCCCGTCACATCGCACTCTCAAACTGCTTCGCTTGTTTCCACATCAGATCCTAGAGTCCTGAAACATCCGATTTCGTGCTGCTCGCAACGGCAATCTTACACGTCAGAAATCGATCTGGCACCTTTGTACCTTGCAGAGCTCTGCTGGACTCAGCATCGCAGCTAAACTTCATCACTACACGCTTCGCTAACCAGCTTCGGTTGGAATTACATCGTTAAAATATCTCAGTATCCGGTATAGGCGAATCTTCTTTCTCACTTAACAAATTAGTTGATATTTTTGAACAATCAAACATTGGTTCATATCAAGGATCATTTTCTGCCGTCGTAACGCAAAAAATAACTGATTACCAGCCTCACTTCGATATCAACACTGCAGGATGGAAAATACTTAACAATTTACACCTCGCTGATCCGCTCTTCTACAAGGGTCAAAAAGTCGACATGCTTATCGGTGCTGGCATATTTTTTGACCTGCTTGGCGTGGGGCAAGTTCGACTATCAAATCACTTACCTACATTGCAGAAAACCAAATTAGGGTGGATAGTTTCAGGAGGCTGTGCAAACCCTACGCATTCATCGCTCTCTGCTGTCATCAAGCATTCTGGTGCACATTCGGAAACAGAGCTTTTGTCTGATTTAGTCAAGCAGTTCTGGGAAATAGATAACTGTTGCGGCGCTGCAAATACGCTGTCTGACGAGGATGCTCTTTGCGAACAGCTATTTCTTCAAAACTACTCGCGTCTCAAATCAGGCGAGTATTCTGTTCGGCTCCCTGCCAAGGATCGCTTCGATGCACTTGGAGATTCTTACAATCGTGCTCTACGTCGATTCAACGCACTCGAATCGAAACTGGCCAAGAATCCATTGCTAAAGTCACAGTACGTTGCATTCATGGACGAATACATTAACTTAAACCACATGTCCTTAGCTTCGAAACAATCTGCTGTACCTCAATATTTTCTGCCGCATCATTGCGTGCAGAAGCTCGATAGTACAACTACTAAGTTGCGAGTCGTATTCGACGGCTCGGCCAAAACCACTTCTAGTCGCTCACTTATCGATTTATTACTCGCTGGGCCACCCATACAGCCTAAAATATTCACTGCATTGCTCAGATTTCGCTCTTATAAAATTGCACTATGCGGCGACATTTGTAAGATGTACCGCTGCATATTTACAGTGCATTTTATGGCGTGACAACACGAGCAAAGAAGTCCAAGTTTACACTTTAAAAACGGTTACATACGGCACAAAGCCTGCTGCATTTCTAGCTATTCGAGCCATGCTGCCCCTAGCGTCAAGGATCATTCAGAGGGATTTCTACGTGGACGATCTAATTACCGGAGGCGACACAATTGAAGAAGTTGTTGAAGTCCGCCAGCAAGTCAAGGAACTGCTTCGTAGAGGGCACTTTCCTATACGGAAATGGTGTTCAAGCTGCGCTGGATGGTGAGCTGGAAGCGGACTGCGAAAAAACCGTAAAGTTTAACGATGGAACGGACGTCAAGAAGGCCCTGGGTTTGGCTTGGGATACTTTCTCTGACCATCTCCTATTCAGTCTGTATGTAAAATTATCCTACAGGCTCTGTGGAAGGACAAACTCAATTGGGACGAAGCCCTTTCGCAGTCTCTACACGCTGATTGGATTATGCATATCTCACAAATAGCCGCTGCTGGGTCTATTAAATTCCCTCGTTTTGTTTTACAGCCACATGCAGTATACGAAATACATGCATTCTGCGACGCAAGCCTAGCTGCATACGATCTACGTGCGATCGGGAGCGCATGGTGTTTACTCGTCACGTATCTTATGCTCCAAATCGAGAGTTTTGTATCCAACAGGATAGCCCAAATCCAGGAGCGTACTAAGGGGATGATCTGGAACCACGTTCCTACCCATATAAATCCAGCTGACATCATATCACGAGGCTGTGGAGCACTAAAACTGTTGGATTCGAATCTCTGGCGTGAAGGTCCGGCTTTCCTACAATCATCAATTGCTGAGTAGCCGCTCATTATCCCTACTCTCTTGGATTTGCCCGAACGTCGCACTATGGTCCAGCCGACTACTTGTTTTGGCCAAAACCTATTTTTTAAAAGTTAAAAAAATATAGTACTTTTGATCAATCTAGGTTAGAAAAAGAGTGACCAACACATCTGCGTACCAGAAAATCCCGTAGATGGCGCCACTTTCGAGAAATCAACTGTTAAACCTGGCGGAAGTTTTTGTGGAAGCACGTTGTTTGAAGTGTGAAAATTTAACAACAACTTACAATATCTTGCAAGTGATATAAAAAACTGTTTAAAGCCAAGTTTAGCTATGCAATCTTTTAATTTGGGTTTGTACTTCGTGCTTTGTAATGTGTCTTGTTTGTATTAGCTGTAGGGTCTTCGTAATTTTATGTTAAAGCGTGTCGTCTTACATGTGTCGATTTGTAATTTAATCCAATTTTTAAATAGGTATATAAAACGATTCCGACCTATTCCGGTCTTGCGACAAATTGCGTATTGTAGATTAACAAATTCCTGTTGTAATGCATGTTTCAAGTTGACTTGGTTTCACTTGGCTCTTTTTTAATTTGCATTATTAGATCATAACCTCAAATTCAGCAATTCGGATTTGTTTGTTGTGTGGAGGTCAGAGAAAACCAAAGCATCCAAGAAAAATTTATGAAATCAAAACTTTGTGGCGACATTTCAGATGAAATGACTAAAGCTGTGACAGATGCTGCAAGGATATTTTTTTTTTATTTTTGCTAAGCGATTTTCTCCTAGCAACTAAATAAATTTATAAATAAATAAATTTTTTTTATTTTTGATGAAATTAATTTTTTTTGGCGTTTCACTCCATTATTATTTAAGAAAAATTTAATAAAAAAAAATTGCTCAATACTTGTGGTGTTATTCCTTATTAATTATACCTTAACTCTGCATTATTAAAATATAGGCAGTGCCACACCCATATCTCTTGAAAATAAACTTCCTACTGATTATATATATCGAATGCAAAAAACCAAATCAAAATATCTTGCTTCGTTCGCGAGATATTAATTTTGGCCAAAAAAAGTGGTCGGCTGGACCATAGTGCGTCGTCGCCATGCTTTAGCATCAACGAGCAAGCTTGACATCTCGTTCAGCTGCAAATACCAAAACTCTTTTGCCAGGGTGCAACGAGTTTTTGGATATATATACTTACAGATTCAAAGGCTCAAGATCGCTCCAAAGGCGCACTGACAGTCGATGACATAAGGGCGGGTACACATCTCCTACTCAAAGGAATTCAAATAGTCCACTTTGCCAATGAACATAAGGATTTGCTTAACAAGAAAGACGTATCATCGAAATCCAAACTTATATCGTTAAGCCCCATCATGGACAGCTGCGGGTTGATTCGCGTCGGCGGACGTCTACGAGGCTAGGCATCCAATCATTTTGCCAGCTCAGCACCCCGTCACCATCACCATCATCGATCATTTTCACCGCCAATTCCTACACAGTGGACCACAAAACTTGCTGGCCATATTGCGCCAAAGATTTTGGCTCATTGGCGGGCGAAAAACCGTGTCTGCAGTGCTTGGAAAATGCATTCGCTGCTTTCGCATGAAGCCCAAGCTTCTCGAGCACATCATGGCCCCGTTGCCAGCTGATCAAGTGCAACCTAGCCGCCCATTCAACTGGTGTCGATTTTTGTGGACCGTTCTTCGTAAAGTCAGAAGTCAGGAACAGGTCGCCTACGAAATGCTACATATCAATATTCGTTTGCTGTTCTACCAAGGCAACACATTTGGAAGTGGTGGAGGATTTATCAACCGCATCGTTTTTAGCTGCATTGAAGCGATTCATCAGCATCAGAGGCAAGCCCAATGCAATATGGTCAGACAACGCAACAAACTTTGTTGGAGCGCGGAATGAACTGAACGAGCTGAGGCTACTCTTTCTAAGCGAACCCCACATTAAGGAGCTTACGAACTCTTGCCTCTCGAGCGGAATCAAATGGAACTTTATTCCGCCTCGGTCTCCGCATTTTGGTGGCTTATGGGAAGCTGCGGTGAAATCCGCCAAACACCATTTCTATCGCGTAGTTGGAAACTCTGCTCTCACATTTCACGAGCTTCGTACTCTTGTATGCGAAATCACTGCTATGTTAAACTCACGACCTCTTAGTCCCATTTCAGAGAATCCGAATGATCTTGAAGTTCTTACGCCTGGTCATTTTTTGATCGGAGCTCCATCGGCTACAATCGAAGAACCAGACACAACGCATCTCGACATCAATCGCCTCAGTCGCTGGCAGCGTGTCTGTCAAATGCAGCAGGCATTCTGGCGCAAATGGAGCACCAGCTACTTATCATTGCTTCAACAACGCTCCAAATGGCGCTCATCAATGCCCAATCTTGTTCCCAACTCCATAGTTGTTTTGAAGGACGACAACGTGCCGTCTCTTCAATGGCGTCTTGGCAGGATCGAGAACACTACATCTGGAGAGGATGGCGTCTCGCGAGTTGCAATAATCAAAACTGCAGCTGGCACCGTCAGAAGAGCCGTGAGCAAGATTGCTGTACTGCCCCTGGAAACCAAGTCGGTTGAAAGCCTCGCATTCCAACGGGGGGAGCATGTCGGAGGCAGCAGCAGACAATCAGCAACTGAAGAGCAGCCAACATAATTCTAACTTATCTATAAGTCGCTTGCTTACGCATCACTAATCCTTGTCTTTGCTTTGCACATGCGAATTTATCTAATTGCATAGATAACCATTCTCGCGTTTGCTCAGCATAGACAACTCTTGCACTCACTCTCGTTTTTCGTCTCGTTCGCTGCGGTTGTGTATCGGCACAAACCCACGCGTATAAAACTATATTCAAACACGCTCGTACATACACCCATACAAATGAGAACAAAAGAAACACTTCTGTACAAAACACAAAGAAATCACAAATTAAGTAAACTCTTACATATAAAAAAAAACAAAAAAAAACCTGATCGTGTTTTATCACAAAAAGACCCTAACCTTCTGAACACGCTCGAACATAGGTGAACACAAAAAAGTGCCTCCTCTAAACAAATAGCATTTAAAATTTTTTTTTAGTTTGAATGAGTTCAGACGTTTTCCACAGACTCAATTACAATAAATCGTTTTATTATTACACAGAAAATTAAAACAAAATAACTGCACATTTAATTAAACTTTAGCAATGTATTAAGGTGAACTGTACACAAAGCTACCACATGCGTAATCAGCTGACTTTGACAGTGTATTGATCAATCAGTGTGACCGTAAACATTTTTATCGATTGATTTTTTATTTAACTAGAGTATTATAAACATATTAATAAAAGTTATTTTGAAAAACAGAGCAACATTTCTTTTGGGTTCATGCAAAATAAATGAGAAAAAAACCCAATGTGTGCAGTGATTTTGCTATGATTGCGAATGAAATTTTCAGCATTGCTATAAAAAATATACAAAAATATTTATTGAACGGAGCAATAAATGCGTTTTTGGCGCACCAAAAATTTTCCGCGGCGAAATCGAGTATTCTGTTCCTGTAGATGCTCCTCAAGGATCTGTTCTGGGACCTCTCCTGTCAAAAATAACACTTAAACTTGGTTTAACATAGTACTTATATGATTTGAAATTTAAAAAATGCATGTTTATGCCTTACATAACATAAAGAGTTAATATAACAACAATTTGTTGTTATTGTTTCATCTAAAAACTGCACAGAGCATTTTGAATCAGTCGTAACTTATTCAAATCCACTACAATGTCTGTATGCAATATGCAAATCAAACCCAACTGGTCACATGTGACGTCACGCAAAACAGCTGTTTGTGCGCAATGCGTTATCGGTCTTTTTTGTTTCATGATTTTATATGATAGCCGCTGCTGCCCTCGATAGTGCCAGCGATAATATAAGGCCATCGATTGTCAATTAGTATAAACCATCGGTTGTCCGATATTTCCATCGATTGTTTGCTCAGCTGAGACGCACAGCGCAAGTGAAACAAATCCAAATGCACATGCTATCAGCTATCGCACTCTCTCACACTTATTGCTCACATCACTAAACTAATAAAAACAAAAAACACACATTTGACAAAAATTTAATTATGACCGAATATCTTAATGAAATTTCAACATTTAGTAGGTATCAATCATAACCGCATATATTTCAAACGAAAGGAAATAAAGTCTTTTTTATAATGAAAAGAAATAAATAATATTCATTAATGAGTTTTTAAGCAATTTGCATTTAAAAAAAAAGCATTGATTTTTGCGCTGGTTTTTTGCCTTAAAAAGCTACAAAAGTATATAAAATTTGAATGTAGGAATGTTTTTTTAACTTATCTCAACTTATTTTTTCAAAAGCAGAGTAATTAATGAATTATTGAGATTGCTAGAGCAATTTAAAGCCTTCGAAATGAAGCAAAAATATACATATTTTTGGTTTCATTTTTTAACAGAAAATGTAACCAATACATTTATAAGTACTTACTATTGATGTGTTAATATCTATAGGTGCGGGTAGCGCAAATATTTCGTTTCAATACATGCAAACCTCACACCGCGTTATATCACACATGATCAGCGTCGACGCTTTCAAAAAACACAAAAAACTTTTCGCAGCGTCATCATAGCAAATAGTATGTGTTTGTTGTAAAAACCAGGGCATTGGAGCAGGCACTTTTTTCGAATTGCTCCGCTCCAGCTCCGCTCCGGTTGGAAAATTTTGCTCCAGTGCTCCGCTCCGCTCCGCTCCGAGAATTTTTTTTTTTTTAATTAAAGATTTGAAGCCTTGAATTTGTTTTTATTTTATCATTATAATAAATTAAATAATCATTATAATAAATAAAAATGCATAAGTTTAATGAAATGAAATATTTAATTTTCAACATTGTTTCTGTAAAACAATATAGCGCTCAGTAAGTCTTCTTTAATACACTGGCGCAAGTCACTTAATATGATTTTCATAGATGAAAATAACCTCTCTACACTAGCCTGTGAAGTTGGCATACTCGACGCGACTTTACAAGCATGCTTAATTTGTTCAGGATAGTGTTCAATAGCATCGTACACATTATCGGCCTTTAGTCTGCCCAAATTCTCAACCGATTCACAATATGTATCAAATTTTTTTTTGAAGTGTTCAATATTCGACATTTGTACTTTAAGAATGCGTTTTCTTTTTTCTTGGCTGTCCAGATATTTTTCAAAATCGTCATCGTCTGATGAAGTTGAAATCAAGGAGCAATCAGCTTCTTCAGTTTGCCGCAAGCAATCAACATCATCTGATTTGCATAATTTTGACTGAGAGAGTACAAGAAGGATCATGGGTTGATCTAGAGCAGTGATGGCCAACAAATTTTAAAAATTTTAATCCCTATGCACAGTGCAGCGCTTTTTTGTTGTTGTTTGTTAATCCCTATGCACTTTGCATATGCACTTTGCATAGGGATTAATATTTGTTTGCCATCACTGATCTAGAGGGCATAATTATTTGAGCGATAAAAGCAAACAGACGTGTCAATCGCAATTCGCTACGATTATCTGTTGAAGACATTTAAAATGAGTTCGGATTCGAAATATATAAAAAATTAACCAAAATTCAAAGGAAAATTTTTTTTGGAGCGGAGCTCAAAAATACCGACAGTTGCTCCGCTCCGTGCTCCATTAAAAGTGCTCTGCTCCATTGCTCCGCGCTCCGGCGCTCCGCTCCGCTCCAATGCCCTGGTAAAAACATTTTTCTCTGCTCAAAATAAGTATGATGGTATTAGTGCTTTGTGCAGCGGCAGAGCGCCCCAGCCTGGGACGGTCGAGCCATGCAGCTGTTAAGCAAAGAGAATGATGACTGTTGAATACCCTAATAAATTACAAGTGTTATTGTGGACGTGTACTTCAATAATATATTTGCTATAAATGCATACTTTTATTAGAATAAGTTGGCGCTTAGCAAACAATTGAGAAATTACTAAAATAGTTTAATAATATTAATTGATTAATTGATAAATATAGCAAATAAGCTAGTTAGGGTATGCAGCAATCATCATTCGTCCAAGGCAATTCTGTTTTGCTTCTTCGTGAATGCACAGACACAACACACACACACACACTTACAGACAAACATAGCGGACTTCTGTAATAAGAAAATGAACTGACGAATGAAGAATGTTATGTACCCTAATATTATATAAGTGCTACTGTGGGTATTATATATATGCAATAATTGCATACTTAATAAGCATAAGTTGGCGCTTAGCAAACAATTGAGAAATTACTAAAAATAGTTAAATAATATTAATTAATTAATCAATTAATATAGCAAATAAACTAGGTAGGGTATCCCACACCATCATTCACTTATTAAAGAAGTTCGCTATGTTTGTCTGTAAGTGTTTGTGTGTGTCTGTGCGTATTTATACGTATGCATGTGCGCGCTTTGTTGTTCTGCTGGTGGCGGTCAAAAGCAAAACAAAAAGTTAATTTGAATGGTTTTGCAATTGTTAACACATCGCTAGTGAGTTCGAACACTCATTAATTTTTTATTTTATTGAAAGTTTGAAGCCTTGGCTTTAAAATGAAATTAATTTGAAATGAAATTATTTGAGCGATATTGTGAAACTCTCATATTACAACAACAACTCTTTTAGATTGAGACCTTATTTACGAAAGGTAAGACGTATTCTACGTCAAAAATGGAGTACGTGGACATCACGGTGGGTGGCTTCACACTGTGGTCCAAGGACTGGATCCGCTGCTTTGGCGTGGCCATATACCGGTAACTCAGTTGTGGCGAGCATCTTGCTCTATTTCATCAGAAGGCGCCAGCATCTGGACGAGCGCTGGCGAGGATGTTGCCTAACACGCGGTGTCTGAAGCAGCATACGATGTGGCTTCCAATGAATTTCAAGATGTCAATTATTCTGTATCCTGCTCTGCGTGTCTGTTGTGCCTTCAGCGCTGTCTCCTCGGACGCAGCGCTGGTGGTTACTAGTATAACCATAACCCACAGCCTACCCTTGAAACACACAGTGGTTCCGGCAGCAACCCCAGCGGATTGAAGAGCCGATTGGCCGATAGCCTGCGAGCGGAGCCTTGAGGCCTGGCAGCGGCACTGAAACTCATCGTCGAAATGGCTCATTCCAGATATACGGCGCTTGTTGGAGAGAAAGCACGGGACGGTTAATTACTATCTTACGCTCGCTTCTGTTGGGACATGGGTGTTTAAGGAGTTACCCAGCACGACTCTTATTCCAATTGTAGTTGGTGCAGCGAAGGCATGGAGAAGGACGTTAACCGCGTAATTTTTCACTACGTACGTTTCGCGCAGAAACGTCTGATGGTGGAGAGTTGTAATGTCCCCATATAAACAAAATAATAAATTTATATTTATTAAGCGGGGTATAAAATCATTTAGCTTGAGTGTTGCATCAACAACATAAAAGCTAAAGCGCCACCTATTGGTCGAACAGACTAAAAAGATACGGCATCTCGGCTCTAATTTCAACGGCAATTCTTTTTGCCTTGTCATTTGATCGGAAATGCATGTTTTTGGATTAAGGTTATACCGAGGTGTAATAACGCATTGCTCCTCTCAGCTCTGCCTTTTCGATTTTGGCAGCTGAAGGAAGCACTTGTCTTGTGCAGAAGAAAAATTGAAGTCCGATTTTTCTAAGTTACCCCATACCATTTTTTGGGTTAATTTTGTGAATTTTTGATTCACATTTTATTTCGACATCGAGCAGCAGCAGCGCATTTAAAGGGCATTTGATTGCCTTTTTAAGTCGCTAACATCGCTCTGACTGGAGCGAAGAAAAAAAATTCCATAATCACATCTCGTGATTTTAGCTGATTTTTTTTCGGGGTAAGAATACGCTGAAAAATTATAATATATAATAAGCGTTTTATTTATCTAATACGAATTTATTGGCATTTTTTTTGGTTAGCAGCAGTAATTACTCGCTGGCTAAGCATCCAGATAACTCCCAGATAATCTCTCTCGGGCCCCCGAACATCTGGGCAGATAAATTAAGAGCCTGGACACTGACCCGGTGACCAAGCACCGCTCAGTCCGAGATCTTAGCTCGCCCGATCGCAACGCCGTGGGAGTATCGACAAATCGTTGAAATAGTCAAAAGAAATGCTAAAACAAATATAATTAGTTAAAAAGACAATTAAAAACATGCAAAAGTGCTAAAAACCCAACCCAAAAAAAAAAAAAAAAAAAAATCAAAGACAATAAGTGCCAAAGTGCAAAACGAAAGACAAAAACCCCAAAGCAAAGACAATAAGTGCCAAAGTGCAAAACGAAAGACAAAAACCCCAAATCAAAGACAGTGAGAAAACAAAGAAAAAAAAAACCAGAAGCAAAATTGCTTCTCAAGCCCAAAAAAAAAAAAAAAAAAAATAATAGTTAAAAGTTGAAAAGTTAAAATAAGTTAAGTGTTTAAGAATAAAAATAAAAAAAAGAATAGGCAAATCTTTATATATAATATTAAAAAAAAAAAAACCTCACGACACAATTACACCGCAGCTGAAAAAAAAATGAGTTTAAATGTATATATATTTAATACACAGTGCAGTTAAACATGCAGAACAATTTTTATTGGCTGCAATAAAAAGTTAAAAGAAATTAAAGTACGAACAACAACAATAAGCCCCAGCAGTCTGAATAAACAAATCATATGGCTTAATTGTTGTTGTAAAATTGAAAGTGAAAGTGCAAAGAAAAAAAAAGACAAAATAAAAGCTATTGCCTAACCTGCAAGAGGCACAAATTACACGTGTAATATGCGGAGCTTTTAAGCTCACGCACAAGACTCTCTTAAAAAAAATGGTGATCAACACCTAAGGCTCTCTTAAACGTCGCACAGTGGCGCCCGTAGAACAAGTCAAGTGGCAAAAATCAAAAATTGCATGTGCCTCTAAAAAATATTGAATGAACCTACTTTATAGGAAATTTTCCAACGATTCCAAATCTGCAACCCTTATTATAATCGGATTTTTTGTTTATAATTGGTTTTTTTTTTTGAAGATATTTCCCTTCAAAGTTGACTAATTTTTTGTGTTACATAAAAATCACAATTTTAAGTTAATTTGGTCGGCTTTCTGATACAATATCTCAAAAACTAGTGATCGGATCGTCATTATTTTTGATTCTATTGATAGATCTTTTTATTAAGAAAAGAATAAAAAAAAAATTGTACTGTTTGGTTTGCGTTTGGCCAGGTAAATTAATATTTACCAACTATCCATTTTTTCACTATTTCTCAACTTTGATGGAACATAAAAAAAAAACATGTCATTACATATTGGGCAAATAGTCGAAATAAATTCTTTGATTATTCCTCTATCTAATGCAAAAATTTTCATCTGCCCGTTTTTGCCCCTTTTTTTTTAAAAGGTAAAATAGTGAAAAAAGACATAGTTACAAAAATGGGTTGCATGCATTTCTGGGCAATTTATGACATATAAGCGGAAAAACCCATTCTTATTGTTATTGTTTCGTTCCTTATTGTAAATGATTTTTGTTTTTCATTCTGTAATGCTTACCTGAGATCCTAGGTTAAATCCTGGTCCCTAAATTCAGGTGCAGTTACAAGATATACAAAGAAACTACCAGGTACGCACCAAATATAGAAATTCCCTTGGAGCAGGTAGGTAGGCACAAATCTTATTCGGACACGTGCGTAATACCCAAATTGCACAATTTTTGACCTAGGGAATTCTTGAAGGCATGAAAGCTAACTCTTTTGTTGAACCCTTAATCCAAATGGTATCTATCAGGTAATAGATTAGACTATATATTGAACAAAAATCATAATCCCGGGATAAGTCTACGACTGAAAGTTGGCGAGACAAGTTACTCATTACACTGCAAAGATGTCATTGAACAATAACAAATTATTTGACCTCTTTAGGAAGTCAACCTCACATCAAAATTTCACGGAAGCTGCCTTCGAAGAACTTGGTAGTCTATTCGGCGATATACAGAGTCATGGAAACATAAAAAAAAAACTGTCCTTAATTTATGCCAGTATAAACTCGAACAAAGATAAGGAAAATATCAGAAAGAAGCGAATACAGGATGCGTTTTTCAAACAAGTTGGACTTAAAGTAGACTTCCCCAAGTACGGATACGGAAACTCTAACGATGGAAACACTTCAAGGAGATTTTTTGAAAATAATGAGGCTGTCACTCAAATCACAGGGATAAACAACCAAATCGTTAAGAGATTGGGAACGATCTTAAATGTTTTGAACTGTAAGGAAAAAGTTAATTCTGCCAAGTATGGAGAATATGCTTCACATACAGCATCACTTTTAGCAGAATTATATCCGCAGAAAAAAGTTGACCCCGACAGTCCATAAAATATTGGCGCATGGTAAAGATATAATTGAGTATCAGTCTTTGCCAATTGGAGAGCTTTCTGAAGAAGCACAGGAGTCCTTAAACAAATTTTATAAAAAATACAGATTACTTAACACTTTTAAAGCATCAAGGGTGAGACAAAATGAGGACCTCTTCAACATGTTAGCAGCATCTTCAGATCCACTAATTTCTTCACTGAGGCATGTTAAGTCACGGAAAGAATTATAAAATACTTATAGTGCAGATATGATAACTCTTTTAGATATACCTTCTTTTACGGATATTGATGAATATTTGACAAAAAAATTAAAAAAAAAATTAAAATAAAAAAAAATTATTTTTTATTAATTGTTATATTAATTTTTAATTATAAAAGCCAATAAAATAAAACAATAAAAATCAAAAAAATTTAAAAAATATTTTTTTTCCTTCCCGTAAAATTAATTTTTTCACAATTTTCAACTTTGCATACCCATTTTTGGCCAGTCGATGTATGCGCTGCCAAAACATGGAAGTTGAAATTGCGGTAGCCTAGAGACACGCAGTGCTGCTCCCGAGCTGCCAATTGCCTCATCAGGGATACGCCGAAAAGCTGTAGAGTGCAAGATACGCTGATTTGCGAGCTCCCGAGAGAGCTTTGATGTCACCTTGCAACGAGTTTGATCGAATTGTGACCTTGCCTCAGTCTCCAACTTGGATTGCGCAGCATCAAAGTTAGCGTGCATTTCGCTGACTAATTCCAGTCGTGCCTGCAACTCGGGTTTAAACAAATAGCACTAATTGCTCACTTGATAGAAACGCGTTTAACGCACTGAGTTGCCGAGCCACCGATTCTGGCTTGGCTTTGCAATAGTCCAAGTCAGAGGCTGGAGCCGCCTTTGCAGCCGATGTATTTCCAGGCATGTTAATTGTTAGACACGATTCACGCACGCGATTGTCACTGACAAATGTGCACTTGTGTCTGTATGTATGTTATATGAAGTTGGCGAAGCAACCGGCAAACGAAATGCGAGCAAGATTAACGGCGAGTATGAGTTCACTGACCGCTGCGTTACCGAAAAAAGTTCTAGCACAGCGGAATCAATTTGAATCATTTGTTAGGCACCTTGCAATTACAAGCATATGCGAATGCAAGAATGTGGACGACAAACGAAAAGAATAAAACCGAAAGCGAATATGTGCGAATGTATTTGTGTGTGAGTCGGCGAAAACGAACACTTGTGTGGTCTTTGCATCGAATTATGCAGAAGAAGCTTCGAAATGATCATTAACAAGCACGATAGCTTGTGATCTTTTAACTGTACTTTACACTGTAACTTGTACACTTTCACAAGCGCGACGAAAAGAACACATTTCTACACAAAAAGAAATCACGTCGGGGTCACCCAATGTTTAGAGGAGGCACTTTTTTGTGTTCACCTATGTTCGAGCGTGTTCAGAAGGTTAGGGTCTTTTTGTGATAAAACACGATCAGGTTTTTTTTTGTTTTTTTTTATATGTAAGAGTTTACTTAATTTGTGATTTCTTTGTGTTTTGTACAGAAGTGTTTCTTTTGTTCTTATTTGTATGGGTGTATGTACGAGCGTGTTTGAATATAGTTTTATACGCGTGGGTTTGTGCCGAAACACAACCGCAGCGAACGAGACGAAAAACGAGAGTGAGTGCAAGAGTTGTCTATGCTAAGCAAACGCGAGAATGGTTATCTATGCAATTAGATAAATTCGCATGTGCAAAGCAAAGACAAGGATTAGTGATGCGTAAGCAAGCGACTTATAGATAAGTTAGAATTATGTTGGCTGCTCTTCAGTTGCTGATTGTCTGCTGCTGCCTCCGACACTATTCTTTAATTTATTTGGAAAAATTTTGTTTTTCTTAATGCCCACGCCGCAGGCGCAGCCGACACATTTGAAGATGCGCCGCCGCCGCCGGTTGTTTTTGGCCCCACGCCGCCGCCAAAAAAAATCCCATCGGCTTAAACCTCTAGTTCTATCTTATCTACTACGGTATCTTCACAGCAGGAGGCGGCGTCGGCGTCGGCAGCGGCAGCATTGGTTGCGATGGCATTCCCAATCTTGAATGGGAATTTTTTTTCACATTTTTCCACACTTGAAACACGAATTTGCAGGTCTAATGGGCACTGGGACTTGTAGTGTCTCGGAGTCCGTCAATAATGAGATCCACCAACTCAACCTCAGGCATCGTGGCACTCATGGCAATCTCTTGCATCTCGATGGCATACCACAGGTATCCCTCTCCAGGTTTCAGACGTCGGTTCCGCAGGGCTGCATACACTACTTCTGTACTTCTCGATCGGCCAAACTCTTGGACCAATATGTCCGTCAGTTGTTTATTAGTGCGCACTGTCAGTGTGCGCATGAGGACCGATACTGAGGACAGATATTGAAGCGGCGGGCAACACAGTGGCAGCAGCCGAAACTGACGGCAATGTAAGCGCTGAAGCGTCATGCAGCGCAGTAGCAGCAGACGAAACTGACGGCAATATTGGCGCGTTGAAACGGCACGCGGCGCAATAGCAGCAGACGACACTGAAGGTAATATTGGCGCTGCAGCGGCTGGCAACACAGTAGCAGCAGACAAGACTGAAGATAATATTGGCGCTGCAGCGGCTGGCAGCGCAGCAGCAGCAGACGAGACCGACGGAAATATGGGCGCGGAGACAGCGGATGGCGAGACGGCAGTGGGCTTTGGTAATTCAGACACCAGTTTTCGCAGCTGAACTAGCGCCGCTATCGGCGGCACTGGCACATTGCGTGTTGTCAGCAGGTTAATCATCTCCTAATTATTTATACCCATTGGCTTGGGCGTTAAATAACAGTTGGGTGTTGGGCTTATCCCACTTCTGAGTTGTAAAATCTCTTTTATTTAAATTAACGAATCACGATGCGTGATTTATTTTGCGACTACATTTTTGTGCGACCGTATTAAATCGGATCGACCGGAAGAAGAGACAAAAACAATAACCAATGTGGCTCACACTTATTTTATAACACTAAATACGAACTAACATCGATACTTTACATACTAACTGACGATATATCGGTATACAATAACATAACACAAACAATCGATAACACATATAAATAAATACTTTCCACAATAATGCCCTTTCCTCACTAGGGCTATATCTTGCATCTTCGCATCTTAAGCGAAGATGTTGAACATCTCCCATACAAATTGTACGGGTGCTACATATGGCAGACGGTGCCGTCTAGCCAAGATGTGAGTACATCTGGTGTTAACAGTACTCGGTACTCTAAAATAAATTCTGTTATGCACGATAATTTCTATTATCGGCAAATTGACACCACTACACCAACGTTAAAATTTAAATTTATTTTTTAAACTAAATAATTCAATAATAATAAAAATAATAATTCGTCTGCCAACTTGGAAATTACTTCCATACAAAAATCAATCAGTACAGAGGCAACCATCCAATAACTTAGCATAGCAAAAGTAGCATAAAATTAAAAGCATAATTTTGCAATATGGGCTATATTGATTATGATTTAATGATGAGCTCGACGATCCACATTAATTTAACATTAATAGTGCCTCCACTTTACGGTCGTTCTCCAAAATAGATAATAAAATTGGATCCATATTGTACTCTCGTTGGCTGAATTTATAATTGTAAGCTGTCAAACAAGATGCAGATGCTGATGTTGTGTATGAGGACAGCTCTCCGTCTTGTTATCGATAATTGCTGTTAATGCTGATGTAAAGTGCTAGTGAGGAAACCACATAATACAGGCAACATCAGAAATAAAATAAATAAATTCGTCAAAACTAAACAGTACTTTTTACTGTGTGTAAGTAAGTAAGTAAGTAATATAACCACAAACATTAAGAAAAAGTGTTTTAACAGTTTACACTGCCCATCGGGCACTTCGCCATATTTATCGACCGTTCAGTGACAGATGCTATCAAGTATGGATGGTAAAACGCTTATGCACTCAGAATTAAGTCAGTCCAAGCAAGCGATGCACGAAACAGCCTAGGGGCGTAAAATGCGGCGACAACCATCGGTCAACAGCCTGCTACATGCGTACACTGCTCTTACAGCCACCCAGCAAATTATAAGGGGTGCCACGTTTTCAGCGAATACATAAGGCGTGCAGGAGCCCCTAAGGCTGTTTAAAACGCCTACCTAACCCCAAAATTGCCATACCAGCCTGTTAACTGTCCAAGTTTATCCACTACGGAACAAGTCGGACGGCAATTATATGCTGCTGTGGCTAGACGTGGCATGGGGGAATTACTCCCAAATAACATCCATGGCAACTGCCCCAACATGAAGGTGCAGGGTGGACCAGCGCATGACAGACTGCAGCAACAGCTGAGGCAGCAGCAAGAACAGAACCAAACCCGACAACAACTAAACCAACAGATGCCAGGCAATGGAGATGATATCTCTTCTGCCATTAAGGATATGAGTCGAGCTATTGAAAGGATGACAGATATGCAACGGCAAGTTTTGGGGATGCAACAGCAAATCCTAAATGAATTCGCCACTAAAGGTTCTTATCTGGAATGCCAACGGAATTTCAGGTAAGGTACTAGAGCTGGAAGCTCTGGTACGAATACATGATATCAAGGTCATCCTCCTGTCTGAAACTAGGACGAATGGCCTAACATTTCCAAGAATTTTTGGCTTTAAGACATACCCAGTACACTGGGTTGAGCATCGTATAGCTGCTGGAGGCTGCACTGTCCTTGTCCGGAGCAGTTTAATACATTTTCCTTAGTTGACTTAAGTTAATCGGGCTTACCAGTATTCAACTGTTATAGTCTCGACAGAGGCTGGTGATGTTGATTTTGCAGCTATTTATTGGAGGCCAAATGAGAGGATATTGATAAATGATTTTAATACTATCCTTAACTCGGCTGGTAACAAGTACTTGGTGGGTGGAGATTGGAACGCTCACCATTGGCTGTGGGGTGGACGAAGCAGCAATGCACGAGGTATTCAGCTTGCTGGGAGCCTGTCTCGTCGGCAAGCAAAGGTCCTTGTCACAGGATCACCAACAAGGTACCCTTATGGAGCATAGAGGCACTCCTTCTTGCATTGACTTCGCCATTTACCAAGGGATTCCTGATCAGCTCCTTTCCATCTCAGATGATTGGGACCTCCCTAGTGACCACCTTGCACTGATAGTCACTTTAGATAGCAGCGCAAGAGTGGTTAGTGGACCACCAAGGCTCATTAACGCACGCACCAATATTGAGGAGTTTCAGAGACGGCTTGGCAAAAACATCGAGCTTAACACCACGATCAACTCTGGTTTGGATGTTCAAAACTCCATTAATCTGCTTATTGCCAAGATCCGTCTGTGTTACGACGCCAGGATAATTTTGGAAACAGTCTCCCAGCAGACATAATGAGCTTGCTCAGGATCAAGAGGTGAAATAGACGCAGATACCAGACAACGCATAGCCCTCAGGATAAGGCGGTATGGCAAAGATCGGAGAGGGAGCTTAAAGAGGCACTACCCAGGCTGGCTGGTAACGGGTATTTTCACATTGACGTCGAGCAAGCTGAAACGTTTGCCAGTCACCTTGAAGAACGCTTTACGCCGCTTGACCAAGCTGAACAGAACAGCCTCAATTTGACCACCCGAGCACTGGAGACTCCGCTACAGATCTCTGATGAGGTCAAGGAAGCGATTGAAGTCCTTCCTAGATCTAAGACTCCTGGCCATGACGGTATTTACCACACCACCCTGAGGGCCCTGCCAATTCGAGCGCTTCTTTTTATAACGTTGATTTTCAACCCTATACTAAGGACCCAACACTTTAATACCCAGTGGAAGTTAGCAAGGATCCAAATGATTCATAAGTCGGGCAAGCCAGAGGATGACCCAGAGTCATATCGACCGATAAGTCTCTTGCCTTCTTTGTCTAAGGTTTGGGAGAGGCTTATTGTTGCACGGCGTGTAAGGCTTATGGATAATTTGGCCATTCTTCCTGACCACCAATTTCGGTTCAGGAGAGGGTATGGTGCAATTGAGCAGGTCCACAGGGTGGTTAACCACATACTCAAGGCATACGAAGACAAGATTTATTGCTATGGTATTTTTGTGGATGTTGTGAGGTAGCGTAAAACTACCGAACATTTTTGTTATTGTCTTTTTTATGTTCCACCGTAGCGATGGAGTCAAAATACCAGCTGTGGAGTAGAAATACCAGGGAGGCGTCAGTAATTTTACAAGTTGGTATTTTTATTGCATGACGGGTCCTTTGAACGTGCACGACGTTTATCGATGGAAAGAAGAAGATCACAAGGCCGGCCATTAGGAGTGATTTTGCAAAATGGAAATGATTTACAAAATCAGTCTTGGATGATTAGCAAATCGCGACGGATCGGGAGTGAACCAGTACGTAGTGCAACAGACAGCCACATCAGCGAGCCACCGCCACACAACAACAACAACCCCCGCGACCAGTTGCCGCAACACACAGCGCAATCGCCACAACAACAACTACCACTGCGACCAGTTGCTGCACCCGCACCGCGCAACCGCCTCAAACAACAACAACCACCGCGATTAGTTGCCGCCACACACACAGCGCAACCGCTTCAACAACAACAACCACCACAACAGCAACAGCGCCAACAACAGCGAGCTACCGCACCAGCAGCACCAAGGCGCGAACAGCATCAACAGCAACAGCGCCAACAACAGCGAGCTACCGCACCAGCAGCACCAAGGCGTGAACAGCATCAACAGCGCCAACAACAGCAAGCTACCGCACCAGCAGCACCAAGGCGTGAACAGCATCAACAGCAACAGAGCCAGCAACAGCGAGCTACCGCACCAGCAGCAACCAGGCGCGAACGACCTCAACAGCAACAGCGATAGTAATCGCAACTACCACGAGCAACAGCAGCCAACAACAAATACGCCCTCAAGCAACCGCAGCAACAGCAACTTCCATAACACACCACACACACACACCATTGTATCCATCACACACCTCGCACGCACACCACACACACACACCGTTGCATTCATCACCCACCTCGCACACACACCACACACACACACCGGTGCATCCATGACACACACACACACACATACACACGAAGGAGTGCGTTTCCAAGTGTAGTCGTGTTTTTCTAGTGGCTCCGTCTTACTGATGTTTTTCGGTGCTTATCTGTGCAAACAATAGAAAAAATCCGATTGTACTATTTCTGCGGAAGTGCCTGACCACTTACCTGAGCTCTTGAGTGTTGCCCTAAGGCGTGATCCTCGGTAGTTCCCATCGTCGTCTGGTCAAGCCTTTCCTATAGGCCGATCGTTCGCGCCCTTTTTTAGCCGTTTTCGTTAGTGTGCGTTCTGAAAGTACACACAGTGAAACACATTTCTGTTTGCTGTGTGCATTTGCGTTCTGCAGAGTGACCGCAGCTGCTGTGCCAGCTGATTGCGATACATCCCTGTCTTGTGATAGCACTGCCAACCGATCGAGCTGCGATTACCTGGTTCTCAGTGTTGGTAACAGGTGGCGCTGACACTAGCTGGAGGTGTCTTCACTGTTAAAGGTTGGTGTATCGGGTGCAATTCAAACTGTTGTTGCATACCCGAAAGGGTCGGTTTCTGTGTTGCATAGCACACAGGCGCGTCTCTTTCTGTTGCGACCTAAGCAGGAGTTTCCAAGCATAAACTAGCAAAAGCCACGGAACCGGCCATTACCAACCCCCCCGCTGAGGCGGTGCTCCGTGGGGCTCTGGTGGCCGATTAGGGGCGGTATAACCCCCACCGGTAAAAAACCTAAGGGAAACTTTGGGTCACCGTGGGGTTGCTTGCGAAGCTTTGCTAGGTACCCGCCGTTACCAAATGGTGGATGATTCCTCGCCCTTCGTCCATAGGCCGGCACTGCCGCGGTCTCCACCGGCGCTGCCGCGATCACCGGCGCCTCAGCTAAACGTAGCGTCAACTACGCCTCGCCCAGTTGCAGCACCCCCGGATATGGAGGCATCCCCTTCAGCCGAAGTGGTTGCTTTAGCGGCACTGCCGTCCACCCGTGGAGCTGTTAATCATGCGGGAGCAGGCTGCACGACTACGCCACCTTTCTCTCTAAGGAGTATCCTGGAGCAGATGGGGGATTGTATAGGAGGAATGTGTGCCCGGTTTGACACCAAGAGACACATCAACAACTTGGAGCGCGAAGAGCTTGCAAAGCTCTCAGAGCTGCAAAAGCGAGCCATGAGTTTGGTGGGGAATGCTGTTCTGGAGAAGGCAGTACAAACAACGCCATCTGTTTCCGGCGGTAAAGATGCTAGGAGCAAAAATGTTTCGGGTGCTCCAGCCAATGGAGTGGCGGGAACGCCAAAACGTCTCCGCGAGCCATCGAGCTCTCACCGCAAAACCCCCCCCAAAAGAAGCAAGGTATCTCTTAGTGCCCCAAATTAAATAGCTGTACCCCCCCGTGGATCATCACCGCCAAAGCAGATTTCCTGGTCCAAGGTAGTTGGCCATAAAGGTAAGGAAGCTCGCACGCGGGCGGATGCTGTCACCGTATCCGGTCTGGGTGACTACAGTTTTGCAGACATCCTTAAAGTGGTCAGGAGTGAGCCATCACTTGAGCATCTCCGAGGGGATGTGGAAACAATCCGCAAGACGGCCAAGGGTGATCTGCTGCTATGGCTTGGTAAAAAGCCATTGCACAGCGCAAACGAGCTGCAGCTTGCAGTTGGCAAGGTGCTGAGTGGGCGCGCAACTGTTAAAACACTGTCCGACACCAATAAGGTTGAGATCTGCGACCTTGATGAGCTGGCGACGAAGGAAGAGGTCCTGGAAGCGGTCAGGTCAGCTCTAGGAGACCCAAAGATGGAGATCGACGTCGTTAAGACGCTGCGTCGTACGAAGGCTGCCCTTCAAACGGCAACCCTGGGCCTACCCGCGGCTAAGGCGATTAGCCTCGTAGAGAAGGCGAAGATCCGCATAGGCTGGGCGGTGTGCCGCATTAGGCCCCTCATTCAGCCAAAGCGCTGCTACAAGTGCCTGGAGTATGGACATATAGCTGTCCATTGCAAGAGTAGTGCCGACCACAGCAAGGCTTGCTACAAGTGCGGAGGTTCTGGACACGTTGCGAGAGTCTGCAACCAGCAACCAAAATGTGCCCTATGTACGAGAAAAGGAGAGCGAATGACTGACCACGAGACTGGCAGTTACAGGTGTCCTGCGTACAGGGAGGCTGTCAAACACGCAAAATGGTGAAAGTCTTGCAGCTCAACCTCAACCATTGTGTCGCTGCCCAAGCCATACTGGAGCAGACGATCCTGGAGGAAAGAGTCGAAGTCGCCGTTCTTAGCGAGCCGCACCACCGGGCAACCGCTAATGCTAGGCTGTGGGCTTCGGACAGAGCTGGGAGAGCTGCCCTGTGGAGCTGTGGTAACCTACAGTCCCCCTTTACGCACATACTAGCCTTCGACTGCTTCGTGCGCGCGAAGTTTGGAGATTTCTGGCTTTACAGCTGTTATCTAGCCCCAAGCCTCACGATCGGTGACTTTGAAGCGGCGCTCATGGAAATTGCGGATGACTCCAGGGGTCGCAACAATGTTAGTATTGCTGGCGACTTTAACGCGTGGTCCACCGACTGGGGAAGCCCATCTACGAATGTCAGGGGAACCATCCTTGTGGAATCGTTTGCGTTCCTAGACTTGGTTCTCCTCAACACTGGGTCAGAAAACACCTTCAACAATGGACGCGCTGGTTCAATTATAGACCTCACCTATGTGAGCAGTGCACTGGCCCGATCGGCACACTGGTGCATAAGCGACAGCTACACTGGGAGTGACCACGTTGCCATCCTGTTTTCTGTGGGAGAAAAGGTGCGCGAGCTGCCTAGGCCCTACTCTGGTGCAGCTTACCGGATCGAGTTGCTTAATATGAGTAGTTTTACAGAAGCCATAACGCAGATGGTAGCAAGTGGACCGGCGCATGTCATGGTGGAGCAGATGGCCCAGCAACTAGAAGCTGCGTGTGCTGCAAGTATGCCTAAGAGGAAGGCCTATAGGCGCCACCACACCAGTACGTTTTGGTGGAATGAGGAGATAGCTGGGGCCAGGCGAACCTGCCTGCGAGCGAGAAGGTGATTCCAGCGAGCAGCCACACGAGGGTCGGATACAACACGCTCATTGCAGCGCGAGTTTAAAGCAGCAAGAAAGGTTCTAAGGAACGCTATCAAAGCCAGCAAAAAGGAGTGCTTCCTTAAGCTGTGCGACTCAGCTGATAAGGACCCATGGGGAAGAGCTTACAGGATGGTCTGCAAGCGTGTATGCCCAAGCAACAACAGATCGCCTACAGAGCTTGTACTGATTAGGGAAATAGTGGAGACTCTATTTCCTCGATGCGCAAACCCCCTAGCGTCAGTCGGTGCGGCGCCCTTGCAGGAAGGCGTTTCTCCAGTTTCGTCAGAGGAATTTCAGCTGGCAGCACGGAAGCTATCGGCCAATAAAGCTCCTGGTCCCGACGGTGTTCCTAACCGTTGCCTGCGTCTCGCAATCATGCTTCAACCCGAACTGTTTGCCGAGATGTTCACGAAGTGTCTGCGAGAAGGCATTTTTCCTGACAGATGGAAGGTGCAAAAGCTCGTACTGCTGCCTAAACCAGACAAGCCTCCGGACGAGCCTTCAGCATATCGGTCTTATCGACAACTGCGGCAAGGTATTCGAGGCAATCATTGCTGCTAGGCTGGATGACGCCATACAGAATACTGGAGGCCTATCACCGTTTCAATTCGGCTTCAGAAGGGCGAGATCAACTACCGATGCTATCAGGTCGGTGGTCCACATAGCTTCGGAGGCGATCTCAGGCACCCGCTGGCGCTTTGGCAGTAAGCAGTACTGTCTCGTTGTGACCATCGACGTAAAGAATGCCTTTAACACCGCTAATTGGAGCAACATCTTGGAAGCCTTGGTGAATTTTCGAGTGCCAGACTACCTCGTAGCGATCGTGAGGGACTATTTTGAGAACTGTTGGCTGAGGTACCAGACAGATGAAGGGGAGAAGGAGTACAACGTCTCCGCAGGTGTCCCACAGGGCTCTGTTCTGGGTCCACTCCTGTGGAATATCATGTATGACGGGATACTCCAGCTCCAGTTACCTGATGGTGCGAGCGCTATTGGTTATGCTGACGACGTCGCTCTGGTGCTCGTGGCTAAGGAGCTACAAAGAGTCACTGAGTTATGTGACTGGTGCTTAGACGCATTGACGCGGTGGCTGTCGTCGGTTGGACTGCAACTGGCTGCCCAAAAGACGGAGGCGGTGCTCATCAGCAGCAGAAGAAAGGTGGAGTACGCTGACATCACGGCGGGGGGCGTCACAATGCGGTCCAAGGACTCCATACGTTACCTTGGCGTGGTCATCGACCGGAGACTGAACTTCGGCGAGCATCTGGCCTACGTACATAGGAAGGCGGCTGTGTCCGGGCGAGCCCTTGCGAGGATGATGCCTAATACTCGGGGCTCGAAACAGCAAACTAGGCTGCTGCTCATGAGTGTTACCAAATCGATTATGCTGTATGCTGCTCCAATTTGGGTCGGCGCGACTTCGGTGTCCAGCTATATAAAAGGTATCGAATCGACATATCTTCTCTCTGCCCTAAGTGTCTGCTGCGCCTTCCGCACAGTCTCCTCGGATGCAGCGCTGGCGATTGCTGGGATGATTCCGATCGACAGCTTAGCGGTGGAAGCCGCTGCGGTTTTGGACGCAACGCCAACGGGGAGAAGAGTGGCCAGGGTTGCAGCCCGCGAGCGGAGCCTGGAGGCCTGGCAGCGGCGCTGGGACTCTTCCACGAAAGGGCGTTGGACGCACTTGCTAATACCGGATGTGCGTCGATGGCTGGAGAGAAAGCACGGGTCCGTAAATTTTCACCTCACCCAACTGCTGTCGGGACATGGCTGCTTTAGGAGCTACCTTAAGAGGTTTAAGCACGACTCCAGTTCGGAGTGCAGTTGGTGTGGGGATGGTACGGACGAGGATGCTGAGCATGTGTTCTTCCAATGTGGGCGTTTCGCCCAGGAACGCCTGCTGGTGGAAAGCCTCATTGGCCAGCAACTGTCGCCAACAAACCTGGTTGGCCACATGATGGAGAGGGAGTCGGTTTGGCACGCGGTATGTGGCTTCGCAGCTTCCACAATGAAGGAGCTGCGGCGCTTGGAACGAGTAAGGGCGATTGAATCGTAGACCTTGCCATTGTTTCTGCGAAGCAATGCTTCGCGGCGGTCCCGCAGGAATTGGCAACATCTACGCTTAGTTTTTCTTAGTTAGCTTATTTGTAGATTACTTATTATACTGAAAAAAAAAAAAAAAAAAAAAAAACACAGGGGTAAGGTCAACCATGTTGTTGCGTTGAGTTTCCAAGTGCGGCGCATTTTTATTTCGCTCTGGCCTGGCGACAATTTGCAGCGCATTAAATGGATCGGAAGGAATAAAGCAGTCAGAGTGGTGCTGAGAGTGGCTGGGTGCTTACCTGGGTACTCGTTTCTACTCCGCCTGGCGTTAACACGGTTGTTTTCGTCGGTTCCGTCCTGCGGAGCCTCTATCTGAAGTTTTCGGTGCCTTTAGTAGTCTGCGTGACGTTTGCAGGTGTGTGTTCCTGTTGCATTTTTCACAATTGTACTTTCTTAATAGTGTGCTATTTGTGTTTCTTTGCTTGAACACACTCTCAGCTGTGCTATTTCTGTTTTCGGGTGACCAAATTCCCAGCTGATCCCACTACTTGCCAGGGCCGTCAAATTAAATTAATCGCCGGGCAAGCCGCTTCTCCCAATTGAGCAACAGGTGGCGCCACCAGTGCTCGGTTCTTGTAATGACTAAGTGCGCGGTCTGCATTAGCTGTTGCATACCCTCGTGGGCTACAAATTAGTGTAGTATATCAAGCAGGCGCGTTCTTTGCTAAAGGCCTGTACGCAGATGCTCCGTACAGCGCCAGTACAGTAATATTGTGGCGGTAGGTTGATTACTTTATGTAAATAAATCGGAAATGCAACTGTGTTTTGTTGTTTGTTTACATTTGGGCAAATCAATTAAGTTAAAGTAAAATGGATTGTGAACAACAAAATTGATTTGCAATAATGTGCACAGCCAACACCATACTGTTGGCACTTTTAAAAAAAAGAAGGGACGCTGCGAAAGCAAAGCGCCAGAGACGCATTTGGGTAAATCCATATTTGATGGGCAGGGCTGAGCACGGACGATTTACAAGAGATGTAAGTATTTTTAATATATGTACAAACAATGGAAGCATGAATATTGATTTTGCAACTTAATTTTAGTTTGACAACTTGTGCAAGGAGCCGGCAGTCTTAGGCTAGGTGGATAGCGGTGCAACGGACGCTCTTGTGCTCCCCTAGCAGAGCTAAAAAAATTGTGTATGCATGCTGCCTGCTGCACAATTTTTTAATCAAGAGAAATCCGCAAGCGTATGGCAACACAAGAGATTTATAAATATACCGGAAAGTGACAAAGACCCACGCGCATATCCCTCACATGGACGAGCGCGGGACTATGCAAAACAAGTAAGGAACCACTTGAAGAACTATGTAAATTCTTCGAGTTGATCTGTACCCTGGCAGTACGAGTCGGCGAGAGTGCCGTAATAAAATAAATTTCAATAAATTAAAAACAACCAATGTGTTATTATTTCATTTATAGTTGTGTGCTTGTTGCAAATTTAGCAATAGCTGCGTGACTTGTGCCACAGCATTATCACTTGCTTTTTCATCCATTTTGGAAAGTATTGACCGCCAATATAACAAGTGCGGCTCCATTGGAGTTGGATTTTTAAATTTATCCACTAATTCTGTTTGAGACACCAGCATGTCCTTGAGCAACTGGTCGTCGTCATCAACCTCAGCAACCTTTCGCTTTTTGGCATTCTTTGGTTTCTGTAAAAATATAAGTTTTAACTATGCTATGTCGCGGGTTGCGGATAGCGAACGGCCTCGTTATGAGGTTAGCTGCGAATAAGCGAGATTCCTTGCAAATAAGCAGTCCCGGACAAACAGCGGGTACGGTACCGTTCACCGTACCGACAAGACGCTTGTGTCGCCGTCTTTAAAGCATAGCCTCACACACTCCCAACTCCCTCACACATACCTACCTCATCCCTACCCCCCACATCTCACTCCGGGCTGGACTAAGGTGTCACACGAACCGTGCCGAGAGTCAACTTGGCTGGGGGCCCGGATTAAAAACTAGCCCAGTCGTTTACGGTGAGCTCAGGCAAGTGGCGACCGCCTGTTCTAATTAGCCTTACCCGGGTATTGCGGATCTCTGCCCGGGTGGACCATATATTCCTCCGCAGCTCGTGGGAACATGAAAAGTAACAACACTAAAAACTATTTTGTACAGCAGGATACCCCTGCTGCTAGTGTCGCGAGACACTTTGAGGACCGCCTCCTTGACGGGGAGCGGCCCAACGTGGGACCACCCTCACGGCGCCCTCACCAGGCGCAACCAAGGAGGCCGCAATCAGCGGTTACAACAGCGCGTGCACAGCCGACTAGGGAAGCCCCTAGTCACCATATCGCCCCATCTGCAGGTGGAGGTAGCAAAGCTGGACCATCCCAGCCGATGCGACCGAGCCTTAATGCAGTTCGGCGGCATGGCGTGCAGCGACAGCAGCCGCAGAAGCAGCTGCCAAAATTGGGAGAGCCGGGCGGTTTGGATGACCCAAACCGAAAAACACTGAACGGCTCGAAAACCAAATGGTACCTGAGGTACCTTCAGCAGGGACTACCCCCTGATGAGGCACTGCGCATGGCAAAGGCCGGAAGGGACTCGGTGATCCAGGTACGGGGACCAGCCCCCAAACGCCTGAGCAGCACATTGACGCCACCCACTGCCACCCCCAAAAGGGCGTGCCCAGAGGAGCGTCCAAGTACATCGGCAGCCGCCGTAGCAACAGTAGTGAGGTCTTCCTCTCCAGTGTCCACCGAGGCTCGCATATCGTATGCAGCGATTGCGAAAAAAGTCAAGGTGGCCGTGTTACCTGTGGAATACCCGCAGGTAATGCTCAGCCATGGGGACTTGTCCGCATTGGAGGAGGCCATCCTGGATGAGGTTATCCTCACAGGATGGGACACCGCGGTCGCGTTCGCGGGCATTCATTTCCGGGTTGGCTACCTAGTCATTGAATGCTCCGACGAACACTCAGCGGAGTGGCTGAGGACCGTGGCGTCAGGGCTGAAATCGTGGAAAGGGGTTCCACTGCACTGCAAGGTGGGTGATGATATTCCATCACCCAACAATATCACCGTCTTCTGCCCAAGAAGCGCGGATCGGTCAACCGAATCCTTGCTGGTTCTGCTGAGGAACCAGAACAAGATCGAGACCGACTCGTGGAAGGTGCTATCGAGGAGGACGGAAGCCGGAGGTGCACTATTGGTGATAGGCATCGATGAAGCTTCCAAGAACGCGATAGTGGCGAGAGGCCACCAGGTTTCTTTCCGCTACGGAACCATCCCCGTTAGCGGTTTGAAAAAGAGGAAAGTTGACACGGGGACTGCCCCCGCCCAAACGACAGTCACGGGAGATGCAGGCTCGGCACCCACACCTCCCACCGCCACTGTTCCGAGTGGTCTGACCGTAAATGAGGGCCTGGCGGAGATGACGCTCGGGCCAGCAGAGCTGGCACCCATACCTCCCACCACCACTGTTCTGAGTGGTCATCTGGCAGATACCTCCAATGTATCAGAGGATCTGGCCGAGGATGAGGACCTGGCGGAGATGACGCTCGGTCGAGCAGAGCTGGAGGGGATGGATGATGAGGTGCCGATGTCCTCGCAAGAGCTGGCTGAGGAGCTTCACACGGCAGAAGCTGACGTCATCATGACGGGCAGCGGTGATGTGGGTGACACCCCACCTGCATCATCAGGAGCTAGATCGGCGGATGGGTGATGATGATGCCAAACGTCACCGTCACTGGGCTAGCCCAGATAAACCTCCACCGTGCTAAGGCAGCCTCTGCTGTCTTGGCCAGGATGTTTATCGCCCAACATCTTGGGCTAGCCCTGGTACAGGAGCCATGGGTCAACAATGGCATAAAAGGCCTGTACACCGCTGACTCGAAGGTAATCTGGGATCAAAGAGATCCCATACCTAGAGCATGCATAATGGTAAGGAAATGTATTAATTTTACTGTTCTTTCAGAATTCCTGACTAGCGACTGCGTACCGATTGCCGTAAGGGCAAGAGGAAACGCCCCCCCTATTGTGATAGCATCTGCCTATTTCGCCGGTGATGCGGACTGCCTGCCACCAGAAATAGAAAAGCTGATGGACCACTGCAGGAGAGAGAAGCTGCCGGTAATAATCGGCTGCGATGCCAATGCGCACCATTCGATATGGGGCAGCACGGACATAAACACAAGGGGTGAGTGTCTTACCAACTTTATATTCAAGTATAACTTAGAAATTGGTAATGTCGGATCAACACCGACATTTGTAACTAGAGTAAGAGAAGAGGTATTAGACGTTACTCTGATTAGTACGTCTCTTAGGCCTCATCTCAGAGAATGGCATGTCTCTTCAGAAGAATCCATGTCTGATCACAGGATCATCCTATTTAAACTTCAGGCTAATACGGATAGTAGTATACCAACTCGTAACCCCAGAAAAACGAACTGGGATAGATTTAGGTCTACCCACGAACTTAACCTAGCCACTGAAAACTCTGGAATACCCAGACACACAGGTGAGCTAGAAAGAGTTGTCAGTAATCTGAACAGAAGCATTAAAAATGCATACGAAGAAAGCTGCCCACTAGGGAAAACGCGCAAAGAAAAAGATGCCCCATGGTGGAATGACAGTCTTGAGAGACTGCGGCTCACCACCCGTCACCTCTTCAATAGAGCCAAGAGGGACGGGTCATGGGATACATACCGCGAAAGTCTCACCTCCTACAGCAAGGAGATTAGGAAGGCCAAGCGTAGGAACTATAGGGACTTCTGCGAAAGCATAGTAAGTACGAGAGAAGGTGCCCGGCTGCATAGGGCTTTAGCAAAGCGGGCGCCGGAGGCTAATTTAGCCCTGAAGCGTAGAGATAACTCATACACGAGCACAAATATGCAGAAGCTAGAGCTTCTGTTTGAGACGCACTTCCCAGGGAGTATCCCCTTGCAACAGTGCGTATCGCTTGAAACAGAGGGTCAGCACAGACCAACGGCCATCGACTGGGCATGTGCCAAGTCGGTGGTCACAGTGGAGAAAATAAAATGGGCAATTGGAACCTTCCAGCCCTACAAATCTCCTGGTCTGGATTGCATATCACCGATATTCCTTCAGCAGGGACAGGGAATACTCCTACCCATTCTGAGGAAAATTCTGGTCAGTAGCCTAGCACTTGGTCATATACCAAGTGCCTGGAGTAGAGCTAGGGTGGTCTTCATCCCCAAAGCAGGGAAGACAGATACCACCAACCCAAAGTCCTTCAGACCCATCAGCTTAACATCGTTTTTGTTGAAAACGCTGGAAAAGTTGGTGGACTATAACATCAGGAGTACTCTGCTTACACAGAGTCCACTGCAGGCAACGCAGCATGCATACAGAACAGGCAGGTCTACGGACACTGCCCTGTATGAGCTGCACCGCACTCTGCGGGCCGCAGTAGTAAACAAAGAAGTAGCAGTCTGTGCATTTCTAGACATTGAAGGAGCCTTCAACAACACATCACACGATGCTGTCAAGGCTACCTTGAATAGAAGAGGGCTGGACAGTACAACTAGTAGATGGATTTCATCCCTATTAGAGTCCAGACAGGCTACGGCATCTATACAAGATAGTACCGTAACAGTAACAACCACAAGGGGTTGTCCGCAAGGGGGGGTTTTATCACCCCTCTTATGGAGTATACTAGTAGATGATCTATTAAGTAGACTTGCGAACAGGGGTATGCAATGTCAAGGCTATGCCGACGATATTGTGATAATAGCTCGGGGTAAGTATGAAGAAACTCTTTGTGATAATGTTCAACTGGGACTTAGGATCACGCATGATTGGTGTAGGGAGGTTGGTCTCAACCTAAACCCTGCAAAAACAATCATCGTTCCGTTCACCAGAAGATACAAGCTACAAAGAATGAGGGAGATCAGGCTCGCAGGGAGCCCAATAGAAACAAGCAAGGAAGTTAAATACCTTGGGGTCACTTTTGACAGTAAATTAAACTTTGGCACCCATGTCCAGAATACGATTGCGAAGTGCTGCAGAGCGCTGTATACGTGTCGTAGCATAGCCGGCAAGTCATGGGGAACATCACCAAAGATAATAAGATGGCTATACCTTATGGTAGTAAGGCCCATGCTCACGTACGGAGTGGTTGCATGGGGGGATAAGGCACAGCAAATCACTGTGCAGAAGCAGCTTCAGAAGCTACAAAGAATGGCATGTGTGGGAATCACGGGAGCGATGAGGACCTGTCCCACATCAGCGCTTGAGGTTCTATTGGAGATAACACCACTCCATCACACAATTAGGCTGCAACAGAAGGCAACCCTTTTAAGAATGTCCGTTGAGGGAGTTGGGAGAGGACACATTCTTAGTCGAGTAGAAGCAGATATGCTATCGGGTGAACTTCCCCTACTGGCAAAGCCAAGGGACGAAATGAAAGCCGAACACATGTTCGTGCAAAAGTTTCAAGTTCACCTCTGTAACAAAAAGGAGTGGACATCTCTAGAAGAGGTCCACAACATGAAGCCACACACCTTAAAATGGTACACCGATGGATCCCTAACACAACAAGGCTCCGGTCTTGGTGTGGTAGGCCCTCGGGTAACTTACCACGAGCCCCTAGGTATGTACACCAGCATATTCCAAGCTGAGGTATGTGCAATAGGGAGGTGTGTGGACTTTAATTTAAAGCGTAACTATCGGAATAGAGATATAGCCATCTTATCCGATAGTCAAGCAGCAATAATGGCGCTTAGTAAGACCGAAATCAGGTCAAAAGTAGTTCGTGAGGTACGAACCAAGCTAGACACTCTGGGATCACAAAATAGGCTTGCCCTAAGATGGGTCCCGGGACATGTCGACATAGCGGGGAACGAAGAGGCAGATAAGCAAGCAAGACTGGGGGCAGCGACACCCCTAATAGGACCCGAGCCGTACTGTGGTATAGGAAGAAGCACAATACGGGAGGAGCTTCGGAGCGAAGAGAGAATTCTGCGAAGAACGAGCTGGGCAAGGACACCAGGACTCAGACAAGCAAAACTTCTCTTGGGTAGCTATAACCTCAAACGGTTTAAGAAAGTAATATCAATGAGTAAAAATAGACTTAGGATACTCACCGGTCTTCTGACAGGACATTGTAGACTAAGAGGCCACCTAGCAAAGCTAGGTATAGCCAGCAGCGAGACTTGCAGATTCTGCGGAATGGAAGGAGAATCCTCCTTGCACATTATAGCAGAATGCGTAGCCTTAGTAAGGAGAAGAAGTAGTTTTCTAGGAAAACATATTGTGCAACTTAGCGATCTAGAAACCGTCGACCCAACAAAAATACTTGCCTTCGTACAAGACCTGGGCCTGATGGAAGAGCTATAGGCCAAGAAGGGGGCACAATAGATCAATTTGGTCGCAGTGCAGTAACCCCCAATATAATAATAACTATGCTGAAGTAGGTTTTTTTGTTCAATTACTTACATACGAATACTGCGGTTATTGGTTCGCCGAGCTGGTTAAGTCCCACAAGACTGGCCGACGCTCAATTGCCTCCATCAGCGCAATTTTGTCCATATCATTTTCAAAATTTTTGTAGCGCGACTTGCGTTCCGAAATTTTGCACCACGGAACTGATTATAATCCAACCCTCCCCCGCTGCGGGGGTGCACATAGAGAGGGCTCTGGTTGACCGAAAAGGGGCGATATAGCACCCACCGGCTTAACCAAGGGGAAACCTTTGGTCGCCGAGGGACTGCTATCGGAGTTTTTGAGCAAGGTACCCGCGGTAACTCTAAGATGGCGGATGAATCTTCGCCATTCTTTTGAAAGCCGGCGTTACAGCGATCTCCACCGTCGCTACAGCCTAGACTGGGTTTACCTCTGCCCGACGTTGAGGCTGTGTCTCCGGCTATGTGGGCGACTTCACCGGCGCCTTTGGTACCGGCAGTAGCGCGACCTACTGGAGGAAATGGCTGCACGGCGAAAACAGCCTACCCACCTGGGTCTCCCGTTAACTTGAGGAGCATCTTAATGCAGATGGGGGATTGCATTGATGGTATTTGTGCCCGGTTCGACACCAAGAGGCATATTAATAATTTGGAGCGCGAGGAGCTTGCAAGGTTAGTGGAGCTACAAAGGCGAGCTATGAGCTGTCTGAATTTTGCAGTAACGGAGAAGGCAGTCCAGACAACGCCAACTGTTGCGGGCTGCTCCAGTAGAGAAGCTAGAAGTTTGCATAGCTCGGTGGTACAGGACAAGGGAACCCCGAAACGCATGCGTGAGCCATCGAAATCTCGCCGCACTACACCCCCAAAAAGGAGCAGAGTAACTGCGATTGCAATCACGCAAAATCCAGAGCCCCCCGGTGGATCATCCCTGCAAAAGCAAGGCTCGCACACGTGCTGATGCAGTCACCGTGTCTGGCCTGGGCGACTGCAGCTATGCAGACATCTTAAAGGTGGTTAGGAGTGAGCCGTCACTTGCGCATCTGCGAGTGGATGTAAACACAATTCGCAAGACGGCTAAAGACGACCTGCTGATTCGGCTAAGTAAACAGCCGGCACACAGCGCAAGCAAGCTGCAGCTCGCTGTTGGCAAGGTGCTTGCTGGACGGGCTACAGTCAAAACTTTGTCGGAATCCAAACAGGTGGAGATCTGCGATCTGGATGAGCTGGCGACCAAGGAGGGGGTCCTGGACGCTGTAAGGTCTGACCTTGATGACCCAACGCTGGACATCAGTGTCGTCAAGTCGCTGCGGCACACGAGGGCTGGCCTGCAAACAGCAACCCTGAGCTTACCGACGGCTAATGCGGTTAAGCTGGTCGAAAGGGCGAAAATCCGCATCGGGTGGGCGGTATGCCGCATTAGGCCCTTGATGCAGCCAAGGCGTTGTTTCAAATGCATGGATTATGGCCACATCGCTGCCCATTGCAAGAGCACGGCTGACCTGAGTAAGGCCTGTTACAAATGTGGAACCCTGGGTCATATCGCGAGAGCGTGCAACCAGACGCCTAAATGTGCCCTATGCTCAAGGAAAGGTGAAAAGACGTTTGACCATGCATCCGGCAGTTTCAGGTGTCCTGCATATCGGGAAGCTGTCAAACATGCAAAATGGTAAAAGTCCTGCAGCTCAACCTCAACCACTGTGCAGCGGCTCAGGAATTGTTGTCGCAAACAGTGCGTGAACGCTTTGCGGATCTTGCAGTGCTGAGTGAGCCATACCGGCTGCATGAGGGACCAAACTGCGCACTTGACTCATCAGGAAAAGCGGCTATTTGGTCCTGTGGGAGCGCCGCGTCACCACTGACCAGAGTTTCCCGGGCGGATGGCTTCGTACGTGCGTTGGTGGGCGACATGTGGATCTACTTCGTCTACCTGGCCCCTAGCCTGCAGCTCTCCGAGTTCGCTGACACCCTGGACTCCCTGGCAGCAGACGCTAGAGGCCGTCACCCGATTGTCATCACGGGTGACTTCAACGCGTGGGCAAAGGAGTGGGGCAGCTCAGCAACCAATGCCAAAGGACGGGAGTTGCTCGAGGCGTTCTCTCTCCTGGACGTGGCGCTCCTAAACCACGGAACGCAGCACACGTTCAGCAGAGTTGGACTGGGTTCTGTCGTGGACTTAACATTTGTCAGTAGCTCGCTTTTTAGTTCGTCCGGTTGGAGCATCGACGAATCTTTTAATGCAAGTGATCACGTCGCCATATGTTACACCGTTGGAGTACGCCCGGATCGCCGTAATGCTCCGGCACAGCATTGGCCTAGGTATCGCGTCGAGACGCTTGAAACGCGGAATTTTAGTGCTTGTCTAGAGTCTGCTGAGGTCCCCGATACAGCTGATAGCTCCGAAGATGTGGTTGAAAAAACGGTGCGGTGCTAAGCAGTGCGTGCGATGCTAGCATGACCAGGAGCAGAAGATACCAGAGGCACCATGTCCCAGTATACTGGTGGAACGAGGAGATAGCCGAGGCTCGGAGCGACTGCAACTATGCGAGACGCCGCTATCAGCGCTCCCGTGGATCGCTGGTGTTTCAGGAACGTCAGGCAGGAGACGCTTCCAAAAGCTTATTAAAGATAGCAAACGCAGATGCTTCCTGGACCTCTGCGACACTGCGGAGAATGACCCGTGGGGCAATGCCTAAAAGTTGGTAGTTAAACGCTTTAACTCCTGTTCCCGCTGCCACCCCAGCATCGTTGACAGAGATTATTAGGCATCTCTTTCCCAGTATTGCTGGGGATAACGGCGAGCTCCCACCCGTGCTAGGCATTCCTCCTGCATTTGAGCTCATCACACTGGATGAGCTTCGCCACGCTGCATCGAGGTTGAAGCCGAGAAAGTCGCCTGGCCCAAATGGGATCCCCAACCGAGCACTTAAATTGGCAATCGCGCTCCGCCCTGAGGTGCTCTCGAGTATGTAAAACAGCTGCCTACGAAGCGGATTGTTTCCAAACCGCTGGAAAATTCAGCGCCTGGTCCTACTACCGAAGCCTGGCAAACAGCTCGAAGATCCAGCTGCATATCGCCTGATCTGCCTGATCGATACGGTCGGTAAGCTACTGGAGCACCTGATTTGCACCCGGTTGACAGCGCTATTGCAGCTGCTGGTGGAGTTTCACCGCAGCAGTATGGCTTCAGCAAAGCGAGATCTACGCTGGATGCGATCGGCAAGGTAGTCGAGCTAGCCTCGGGAGCGATAGCTGGCTGTAGATGGAAAGGCGGCGCTAAGAAGTACTGCCTAGTGACAACGTTGGATGTCAAAAATGCCTTCAATACGGCTAAATGGGGCTGCATCCTGGATGCCTTCGAGGCACTCAACGTTCCGGAGTACCTACTGAGGATAACAAGAAGCTACTTCAAGGATAGAATCCTGAGGTATGACACCAGCGAGGCGACAGAGGAGCACGAAGTATCTGGAGGCGTTCCACAAGGGTCGGTACTGGGACCTCTACTGTGGAATGTCATGTATCAAGGCGTTTTTCGTCTATCGATGCCCGATGATGTTCACCTTGTGGGCTTCGCTGACGATGTGGCAATAGTGGTCGTCGCCAAGGAACTCAAGACAGTGGAGGGAAAGTGCAACCTAGCCTCTCTTCAGTAGGGCTGCAGATAACACCCCAAAAAACGGAGGCAGTGCTCATTAGCAGCCGAAAAGCAGTGAAGACAGCTACCATCATCACTGTGGTCACCTCAAAGGGGGCAATTAAATACTTGGGCGTGATGCTGGATACCAGGCTATGCTTTAAAGAGCACTTGGAGTACGCTAGCAAAAAGGCCGCCATAACAAATAGTGCAATCTCGCGAATCGGAGGCGAGGCCCAAAGCACTTCAAGAGGCTCCTCTTATCCAGCGTCGTAAGAGCGACAATGCTGTATGCGGCGCCGATATGGCAACCAGGTTGCCGCTTTGATAGCTACACCCGCGGACTGAGAGCCACCTACCGCCTTGGAGCGATCAGAGTCTGTAGTGGTTTCAGAAAAATCTCGGATGACGCATGTCTGGTTCTGGCTGGAGTAGCACCCATAGCCGAGCTGGCTAGGGAAGCCTCAGAGATTTACGAGGGAACGCACGGCAAGGAACTTTCCGCTCCCCAAAAGCAGGCAGTGCGCACTGCAGCCAAAACGCGCACCCTGGAAAACTGGCAGAGGCAATGGGATGCGTCTAGCAAAGGGCGCTGGACACATCGCCTCATCCCGAGCATTCCAGCGTGGAAAAACAGGCGGCATGGTCAGCTGAACTATTACACCACGCAACTTCTAAGTGGTCATGGATGCTTCCGAGAATACTTGCACCGGTTTGGGCATGAGGGTGCCCCGTTCTGCACCTTCTGTGGAGACAGTTTCGTCGAGAATGCCGAACACGTCTTACTTCGATATGATCTGGAGACAGATTTCGGATGTAGCATCGAGGTGGACAGCCTCGTTACATTGATGCTGGTCAGCGACGCAAATTGGTTGGCATTCAGCGCGTTTGCGGCGGCACTCATGACTGATATGCGCAAGGCTGAGCGCGAGCGTAGAGGACATGTAGATTAGGTGGAACTTTGGCATTAGCGACGCATTACCTCACGGCCGTACCGCTATTGCAGTGTTCCGCTTATATATTACCTTATTTAAGTCATTGTGTATGTATATAATTTATAGGATAAGCAACAAATGAATAAAAAAAAAAAAAAAAATACAGGGGTAAGTGACGGGTTAGTAGCGCCGTTGCAACTGATGGCTGCTCTAGCAGCAAGGCCTAGGGCCACCTCTCCCTTACCCACTAGTTTACCGAAGAATATCATGGGAAATAAAAGCTAATTATATTTGAATCTGTGTACATGTGTTCCTTTCTTTGTGTTCCTCTTCCTTCTTTAACCTTTTTTAGCGCGTATCGTGAGTCAATGGTTCAGTGAGCCTCACCCTAAGGCCCACTTTGAGCAATCTTGAGGGGTAGGTTAGCGAATCTTCCGAGTTTTACCCTAGATTCTGCGACGCCTGCTACTTGGGAATGTTCCACGTGTAGCGACAATTGGGTTATACCCAGGCGTTGCAGCTGTGAGGGTTTGGGCGAGGGACGAGTCCGCAGTCCGAGTCTTACTCTATGCGTGACAAATCTTCTCGCTTGAACCTCTCGCACGCGTCTCAAAGACGCGGCCGGTGACAAGCACGGCCGGGTGCGGTTGGGCCTTAGCAAAATAGCTGCGTTAGGCCTTTGACCGCGTCTGGATTATATATGGATATGCAGTCATACCTGTCGGAACGCAGGTTTGAAGTCAAGGTGAGGGCAGCGCTCTATACCACGCGGGAAATGAGGGCGGGCGTTCCACAAGGCAGCGAACTGGGTCCCTTCCTGTACAATCTGTACACAGCGGACATTCCCACTCCAAATGACCTCGAAGACCTCGCTGCACCAGGCAAGTTTCTTATAGCCACATTTGCTGACGACTTGGGAGTGTTTCACTCTGCTCCCTGTGAATACGAGGCTGCTGATGGAGCTCAAGAGTACATTCACCTGCTTGAGAGCTGGGCTCGCAGGTGGAATATCAAGCTCAACGCCTCGAAGTGCCAAGCCGTGAACTTTACGCTCATACGAGGATGATGCTCCAGCAGTCTGGCTTGATGGCAGCCCCCTGCAGCCTGGGAAACAAGCAAAATACCTGGGAATCACCATGGATAAAAGACTCTGCTTCCGTGCGCACATTAACGGACTCGTTAAGCATTGTAGGGGCAACATGGTCAAGGCCAACTGGCTAATTAACGCATTGCCGCTACGCTGCAAACGGGCTGTGTATAACACCTTGGTTGCTCCGACTTGGAGATATGGTATTCAGATTTGGTGCATTGCGTGTGGGTCAAGTTGACGACGTATCCAGACACTCCAGAATTTGGCCTTACGTCGAATGACTGGAGCTGACTGGTACGTACGAAATTTTACCTCGCACAATGATCTCAGAATGGATACCATAGACAACATAGTTAAGGCTTACTCCACTAGATACAACGCACGTTTGCAGCGGCATCGTAGCCGGCTGGCTAGAGAGCTTTCGGGCAGAAGGGTCATTAGAAGACTTAAGCGCAGGTCATTTAGAAACCTGATATCGTAGCCTGGTGACGATCCGCTGGAAGTTACCCGTATCCACATGACCCACAACCAGTGTTGCCAACTTATCTTTTTTGCGGACAGATCTGTCCGTTTTTAAATTGCGATTGCCGCAAAATTTTTAAAACATCCCCTATCCGGAATAACAGAATGTTTAAATGCTTTTATTACATGCTTTTATTTAACTTGACTAGTTTGTCTGTTTGTCTCGGAATCTTGTAATCAAATTTTCACCAAGTTCCCGACTAGCTAGAACTCTGAAATTTTCACCAAAGATGGGTTTCAGATGACAATACATGTTTCTTAAGTTTTTGGCACGATAAAATATGTAATACACTCCCCGAAATTTAATTAAAGGTACCTCATTTTGTCGTGAAAAATCATGTATTGAGATAACCATATGGCGTGGACAGAAGAGTGGAAGAAAGTCGATTTTTCGGATGAAAAAAAATTTAATCTTGATGGCCCTGATGGTTTTAATTATTATTGGCATGATTTGAGAGGACCTGAACGCTTTTTAACAAAGAGAAACTGTGGCGGTGGCTCGTTGATGTTTTGGGCTGGGTTCAGTTTTTACAATAGGACGCCTATTTGCAAGATTACTGTAAGAATGAATTCAGAAGGTTATACAAATATGCTAGATGAAGTCCTTGTAAGCTTTTTGGAGCTGCAGACGGATCAAGAAACCATTTTCCAACAGGATAATGCCCCGATACATGAATCGCGAGCCAGTCGTCAATGGTTTCAAGCACGGAAATTGAACTTTTGGAGTGGCCAGCACGTTCCCCAGACTTAAATCCTATCGAAAACATGTGGGGAAATCTTGCTAGATGTGTTTACGCCGGTGGAAGAAAATTTCAGTCGTTAGAAGATTTACGAACTACTGTCATCAAAGAATGGGCTGAAATTCCCCAATCAGAGTTTCAGAAGGTTGTGCAACCAATGCCAAATAGAATTTTTGAGGTAATTTCTAAAGCTGGTGGATCGACACATTATTAATAAGCAATAATTTTATAAAAACCGCCATATAACCATTTAAATTATGATTTTTGAAAAACTGCCTTTAATTGAATTTCGCAGTGCATACATTAGTTTTTTGAAAAATCTGCACTAAAAATATTTCTAGCTTTTTTGTAATTTTGTAAACTACATTGTTAAACAACAATTAAAGAACTAAATAGTAAAAAATATCAACAAAATTTTTTCCTTAATTTTTAATATGAAATACGTACGAAAAATGAGGTGCCTTTAATTAAATTTCGGGGAGTGTATCTTGTAAAAACCACGAAAAACAGTTTTTCCTTTTGCTTAACTTACAAATTTGACCGGTAAAATTGACAAGCCCTGGTGGCATAGAAGGAAAACTGCCGCTTCACAGGCCTTATGTCGTGAGTTCGAATTCCGAACGTGAAAAACTTTTTTTATGTTTTTTTTTTATTATATAAACTTTTTTAAACTATCCCAATAAAAGATTTTCAAATCATATTTTGGTGATGGAAAGAAAGGGTATAAATTTGATTTACTTGTTTTACTTTACATTTTAAATTCGAATCAAATTTGTTTAGATTGCCCAACAACTAAATATTGATTTATTTTCAGCTGAAAATGTCTTATGCGCTGATATACAGCCAATAATTTCAATACTGGAGTTGTTTTCAAGCCAGGACGTTGACATTGAAAAAATTACAGCGCAGTATAACACAATAAATCTTGTCCAATGGACAAATCATGAAAATATTGTCGCGTTTTGGGCAGAAGTAAACGGCTACTCAGATTCAGCAGGCTTCGTTTGTTATAACTTTGTTGTCGTTACCTTGGTCAAATGCCGATGTCGAACGAGTTTTTAGGCGTGCTGCCACAACTATCAAGTTCCGGATAGCGTCGTACGCTTAATTGGTACTAATGCTGTGTATGCTGATGATAACGATGAAGAAATAACAAGTCTAGACGAAATATTAGACGTTTTAAATGAAAAACAAGTGGAAACGTTGCAGTCGGGCGCAACCGACTGCGATATACTCGATACCAGTATTAAAACCAGTAAAAAGAGGCCTGATTGCAAAGGGGTACGGATGCGGCAGGGGTGTACGCTGCATCAAAGATTGTCTGATACAGATGGGGATACCACCAGCTATCTTCCTGCTAAATTTGGTGACTCTAGCTCAAAGTTTGTTAAGGGTAGGGGAAGGGTGCTGGGGCCGTTTTTGGTGGGCGTGGATCCAAATTTTTGATGCAGATCTTTGTGGAATGCCAATTGCAATATTCCTACCAAATTTGGTGACTCTAGCTCAAAGTTTTTAAAAGTTGGGGAAAGGGGGCTTGGGTAGGCGTGGCTCCAAGATATCTTTGGGGGTCACTACCAGTTATCTTCCTACCAAATTTGGAGACTGTAGCTCAAACACTGTTGTTGTACCTGTCAATATATTATTATAATCCGGCTCGATCGACCCGCTCACAATTCATGTCGAATATTTTTATTTTAAATCTTTATTTTTCACGTCAATCTTAGAGACTTTACATGTTGCTCGATCCAGATTTACAAGTACACTGTTGTTCGATCAATGTTTTCTTACAAAACTGAGCATCGCTTCTAAAAAGTGTGACCATATGTTTAATACAAAAAAACTTAAAATATACCTTATTCAAGGCGTTGCCAATCTACTTACATATGTTCGTTAAATTTAAACATAGTTTCTTTTTTAATTCATTTCAAACTTAATTCACAACATTCTCCTCCCAAAGTATTGTTTTTTATAAAACAATACTTTTTACATTTGTTTGTGTCTTACATCTAGTTTAATAAGTTTGATAACAGATCTTTTATACAGGGGTGCCACAGAAAACGCTTCCGCCCGAATTTCACGCCGTTTTTATTTCACGGTGCCACAGACCAAAACGCTCACTAGTTTTGAGCGGAAACAAAACGTCGCAAAAACCCTAAAATCTGATGCTGCCACCTAGTCCGAAGCAAATTCAATGCAGTCAATGCAGTAATGCCACATTTCTCAAGCATAAATTCGGAGTAATGTGTTTAATAAAAATATTGTGGAACCACTCCTGTTTTCTTTTAATAAAGCATTAAAAAATAGCTCTTTGAAGTAAACACAAACTTGACTTCAAAATTGTTTTACTTGTTGTGCAATTTGTGAAAACATTTGTGGTCAGCTGTAATTGTGCCAGGTGGCAACGCCTTAAAAGCGGCATCATCTGGAAAATGGCAGAGCCAAAACAAACAAAGAAAGAAGAAGAAAACGCTCTGAGAACCCTTCGCTGCATGGTTTCTTTCCTAATTTTCTGCCGCTGAAGCTCTTCTATGGCCAATAATCTCGCTAACGGCATATTCAATTAAAAACAACTTCTGTTTAAAACAATTTGGGGATGATTTATGAACAGCTGATTGCTGTCAGGCGGAAATTGTTGCCAGACAGTTGGCAGATAGCTTCTAGAGTTGCCGAATATCTTTTAATTGTTTTCCCGCCAAAATTTAAATGTTTTCTTGTGTGTTTATTTGCTAAAAACAATCAACTTCTGTACAAAAACATTAAAAAATGTTAATAAAATATGAAACCAGTTGAAAGCCCTTTATTCTGATATGTTTAGACTACAAAAGGTGCTAAAAAACACTTTGCTATTTTAATCTGGCGTGGTGTCAACCCTTAGCAGCCAAGTCCGATAAGGTTTGTGCACACACTAAGTAAATGAAATCACTCGGAGTTCTGTGGCACCGTGAAAATTTTAAGACGATTTTGCTTCTGGCGGAATCAAATTTCACTGACGTTTTCTGTGGCACCCCTGATAAACTCCAGTTTTAGTTTTTACGTCTACAATTCTTATTCGACCATCTTGAGATGGGTATACATTAATAACCTTACCCATTGGCCATGTATTTCTTGGAAGGTTTGAATCCATAATTAAAACAATATCTCCTATATCTAAATTTTTTGGATCTTTTTGTGCCATTTTCGACTGCATAAAAGGTATTGGCGATAATCTTTTTTCCATTTTTGCCAAAACAAGTCTGCAATTCTTTGAGATGCCTTCCACATATTCATACATCTTAAATCTTTATCATTAGCATCTGAATAAAAAGAATCTCGATAGTTTGGTCCAATTAAAATACTATTTGGTGTTAATGGTTCTGTCTCATTGGAATCAGAAGATATATAAAGAAGTGGTCTACTGTTTAACATAAATTCTACTTCACATAAAACTGTTCTTAAAACATATTCCTTTGGATATTTTTCTTTTAGTAAAAATAATAAATATTTTTTGACAGATTGAATCAAACGTTCCCATGCTCCTCCCATGTGGGGTGAAAGCGGCGGATTAAAAATCCATGAACAATTTTTTGTAGTCATAAACTGAATTAATTCATCTTCAGGCCAACTAGATATAATGTCTTTTATATTTTTACTCGCCTTTTTAAAATTAGTACCATTGTCTGAATACATCTCGACAGCATTGCAGGACAAATCTTCTGCAATTTCTAAATGTACAGCTCGAGATGCCATGCAAGTAAATATAACTCCATAGCGTTTTACGTGACTTCGGTTAACTAAAATTTCCATCGGACCAAAATAGTCAACTCCGGTTTTTAAAAATGGTCGCTCAGTTGGCAGTACTCTACATGTAGGCAATTGACCTATAATTGGTATTACAGGCTTAGATTTCATATTTTTACAATGTTGACAGTCTCGAATTACTTTCTTAATTACACTTCGACATTTGACTATCCAAAATTTCTGACGTAAATTGGCTATTACAGTTTCTGTTCCAAGATGGCAATTTTTTTCATGATAATGTCTAACTAGAAGTAAAGTAAGCGCATGATCCTTACTTAAAATAATGGGGTTCTTGGAATCAAAATCAAAACATTCTTCTGTTGTATTATTCAAGCGTCCGCGTAGTCGCAACAGTCCGTCGTCCGTCATTAAAACTGGAAGTGATTTCAAAAAACTTGAGTTTTCTAAGGGTTTTGATTTTAAAAAACATTCAATCTCGTTTTTGTACGAATCAGTTTGGATGGATTTGTAAATTAAAAATTCTGCTCGTTTGACCTCATCTATAGTCAATTCTGCTTTTTTGCTGTTAGTATTTATATTCTTTAGATTGTGAATGTATCTTAAAAGCCATGCTGTGGTGCGTACAAACCGATTCCAATTGGAAAATCTAGATACGTCAGGAAGTATAACAGATTTAATCAAATTTGTGGTTACATGCACATATTCTGTATCTGACCCTGGATCTAAATTCTGGCTTTGTTCGTTGAACTTTCCTTTTGGCCATTCTAATGGTGATTGGTACAGAAAGGATGGACCTTTTAACCAAGTGTCCTTGGTTGCTAAATCTAATTTTATAATTTTGGTTGCCTGGTCGGCGGGATTTAATTTTGTGGGAACATGTCTCCAGTCTGCTATATTTGTCAGCTCTTGAATTTCGCCTAGTCTTTGCGCTACAAATGTCTTAAACCGTTTACTGCTGGACTTAAGCCAGTAAAGAACAATTTCTGAATCACTCCACATGAAAGTTTTATTAATTTTAATATTCAAGATATCTTTAACTGCCTTTCCTAGTTTGGCTCCAAGTAATGCTCCTTGTAATTCTAATCTGGGAATTGACATTGGTTTTAAGGGAGAGACTTTAGATTTTGCCAATGCTAAAGAACATTCCACCTTATTGTCATAATTAAAGCGCAAGTATGCACACGCAGCATATGCTGATTTTGACGCATCACAGAAAATATGCAGTTGTATGTCACACAAATCAATTGGAAGGTTTGTCATTTGCCGTTTTATTTTAAATTCGTTTATTGTTGCAATATTTGTGCATAAAACTTTCCACATTTCAAAGTTATCGTCCGTTATCAAATCGTCCCAACCAATTCCACTATCCCAGACTGCTTGCAATAGAATTTTATTGCCTATTAAAAGATTTGATAAAAAACCTAGAGGGTCAAATATTGACATTGTGATCTTCAGAACTTCACGTTTTGTTGGGCGTATGTTGAGGTTTAATATGTCAGAATGAGCTTTTTTAAACTTTAAGTTGAACTGGAAAATGTCTTGATTAAAATCCCACATAAGTCCAAGAACACGTTCTTGTACAATTCCATTTATGTCTTTTGTGTCTGTCTGGGTTTTGTTTGAATTTAAAAGGGTAAGAACCTCATTAGAGTTCGAGATCCAGTTACACATGTCAAAGCCTGCCTGTTTGTGTACGTACTTAACGTCCTCTATCATTTTGAATGCACTAGCTACGTCAGATGCTCCTCCCAAATAATCGTCCATATAATGATTATTTATGATGTCATTATAAGCTTCAGGAAATTGTTCCTTAAAGTCGAATGCATTTCTATTTCTGGTCTGTTGAGCTATACTGGGGCTGCATTTTGCACCGAAGAAAAGTACTTGGATTTCATAGACATCTGGTTTACTATCTCGCATAGCGCCTCGCCAAAGAATTCTCTGAGCATGTCGGTCTTCTTCCCGTATTTTGATCTGTAAAAACATTTCTCGTATATCTCCAACAAATACTACGTTATGCTCCCGAAAGTTCATTAAAACAGATACGAGTTGGTTATATAAATCGGGACCCGTCAATAAGAAGTCATTCAAACAATATCCATGAGTTTTTGATGCAGCGTCAAATACTATCCTTAATTTGTCTGGCTTGTTGCTATTCATAACTCCGAAATGGGGAAGGTAGTATGTCAACGGTGTCTCTATTGCTATCTCACTGGGATTTAATTTACGTAAGTATCCTTTGGATACGTAAGAGTCTATCATAGATTGGTATTTTTGTCCATACATTGAGTCTTTGTCTATTTTTCTTTCTAAATGCATTAATCTATTAAACGCGTTACTGTAACTTTCTGGCAGTTTTATTTGTTCTTCTTTCCAAAATAATCCACATTCGAAATTATCTCCTTTTCTTTTTAAAGTATTCTCAATTATTTTCATACATTTTTTGTCGTCAATAGAAGTCGGAATGTCTTTTGAATTGGTAAGAGAGTTTTCTAAATTCCAATAGGATTTGACAAGATCCTGTAACAAGTTTAAGTCGTCTTTGTTATTAATGTTGTTTTCACAATCCCTAATATTGTAAATGTGCTCTGTTCGACTAGAGTTATGGTTAATAACACCATGAATGACCCAACCCAAGGATGTCTTACTCGCTACTGGGCCGTCAAATGAATCGTATTTCAGCTTTCTTGTAATGATAACTGACCAATTGTCCTGTCCAACTAATAGTTTTGGATGTGCGTTGTTGTACGAACAGTCGGTGAATGGTTTTAAAAATGTCCATGTTTTGACTAGATCGTTAACATTTATTGACTGAATTGGTAAATCTAAATCTGAAACGGTTTTAACCTTTCTTAGAGTAAATGACTTTGAAGAATTACCTTTTCCCCTAACGCACATACTTATTATTTTTGAATCATTTTGCTCGTAAATTTCGTTATTTGTCCACTTCATTCTCAGTGGCTGGGTAAGCCGTCTAAACCAAGTTCGTTTGCCAGATCTTGGTCCATAAGAGAAACTGTGGAGGCTTCGTCTAATAAAGCAAATGTGTCTATGGACTTATTTGGACCAATAATAGTAATAGGTAAAACTTTAAGAAGTATTTTGCTATTATTAAAATTTACGTTGCAGTTATTCTCAACCTGTACCTCAGATTTATCCATAGCTTCAGTGTTTTGATTTGATTGATTTGATTTTTTGTCTTTGTGTAAAAGTGTATTGTGCAAAAGATTGCAATTGCTTATATTGCATGGTTTTTTCCACTTACAATTTTTCAGTACGTGATTTTTGCAAAGACAAGCAATGCATAAACGGTTTTTGGTAATGTGTTGCCAACGTTGATTAATCTCTAGTCCCTTAAATTTTTGACATGTCGAAATGTAATGATTCGTTTGCTTACAATAATTACAAAATTTAGATTTTTCTTGTTTATCAGTGGTGCTCTGATTTGAGACGAACAATGTTGTCTCTTTTGACTTAGTTTGACCAAAGCCTAGCATTTGTGCAGCTTTTGTTCTTTTACCTAACCATTTATGTAGTACAACCAACTTAGGGTCATTTTGGTTTGTCTCCTGAAAAAAATTGCATAAAGGATAGTCGTTGTCCCAATGGCAATTTTTCTAGTATTACGTCAAATAGAATTGGATTACGCATATGATCTACTTCTTCAAAGCTTCTAAGTATACCAATTAGATTAGTAAGTGAGTCATACAAAGTAATAAGTTTCTCAATTTTATCATCTTTAATAGGGGGATGATTCCTGATATTGTCTATCAAATGTCTAATGATATGCGCAGAATCTCCGAATCTGTCTTTCAATAAGTCGATTATGGCATTAACATTTTGTGGTACCAACAAAAGTGATTGGACACAATCTTTAGCTCTGCCAGTAAGAGCTTTTCTTAATCTACCTATGTTTTCATAATCGGAAAAGTGACATATATTTGAGCTGTTAATAAATTCGGAATAAAATATTGGCCAGTCTAGTGGATCTCCAGAGAAAGTAGGCAGATCTTGTGCAATTGTCTGTCGGGCCATAAATGTTTTCATAATGCTTTCATTATGATTGCAATTGTCTTCATTATTATTAAATTCTAACCTTTGTGGCTGATGATCAACCCACTCACGTGTATGAAATAGTGCTTCGTTGACTCCTTGATTATCTGGCTCTTTGTCGTCATCAGTTTCCTGGTCTTCGTCGTCTTCCTGCAACTGGACCATTTGCAGTTGTCTCTGGATTTCAAGCTCTTTTTCCTTGAAGTCCAAAGCGGCGCGTTGTCTCTGGATTTCTTGTTGGTTCTTCAAATACTCCATCTCTGCTTGAAGCGCCTGCACCTTGGTTGATTTCTTTGATAGTTGGGATCCTGCTACTGAAGAAGTCTTTCTCAATAGATGTTTTTTCCCAAGCGGATATGGCGTTGATGCTGGCATTATGGTTATTTCCGAATGCTTGTCGCTTGGATTTTGCATTCCGCTGGCTAAGTTTTCGTAGTCGATATCGTCATCCTGATTGTCAATTGCATCCTGGTTTGTTTCAGGTCTAATCTTTCCACTGCGTAGTTGACTCATGTTGATTTTTGATGCACAAAATTTTCATGCAGTACAAATTTTACACATAAAGCCGTGAGCATGTAAATGTGTGTCGTCGCGTCGGTTGTCGCGAATTTTTTTTTTTTTTTTTTATTTTCAATAAAAATGTAGATGTATATGTGTAGCAACGTCGAGTTATCTTCTGTATGTGTCGTCGCGTCAAGCTGTCGCCTGCTCGTGTAGCCGCGTCAGGCCGTCGTCTGAGTATTGCTGCGTCGAGCCGTTGTCTGTGTAAAGCCGCGTCGAGCCGTTGTCTATGTATTGGCGCGTCGAGCCGTTGTCTATGTAAAGCTGCGTCAGGCTTCAAATGTATGTACTGCCGTGTCAGGCCGATGTATATATGTTGCCGTGTCAGGCCGATCTATATATGTTGCCGTGTCAGGCCGATCTATATTTGTTGCCGTGTCAGGCCGATGTATATATGTACATATGTGATGAAAAATGAAAGTTTTTCCAATGTGCCGTTCAAAAGGCGCTCGAAGGACCATTAATGTTGTTGTACCTGTCAATATATTATTATAATCCGGCTCGATCGACCATTAATGTTGTTGTACCTGTCAATATATTATTATAATCCGGCTCGATCGACCCGCTCACAATTCATGTCGAATATTTTTATTTTAAATCTTTATTTTTCACGTCAATCTTAGAGACTTTACATGTTGCTCGATCCAGATTTACAAGTACACTGTTGTTCGATCAATGTTTTCTTACAAAACTGAGCATCGCTTCTAAAAGGTGTGACCATATGTTTAATACAAAAAAACTTAAAATATACCTTATTCAAGGCGTTGCCAATCTACTTACATATGTTCGTTAAATTTAAACATAGTTTCTTTTTTAATTCATTTCAAACTTAATTCACAACAAACACCATGAAAGATACACTCATTCCCGCTTTTAACGAAAAGTTGGGGCGGCTGAGGTGGGCAAGGGCGGTAGGGGTGGGTGCAGCATCCAAATTTTGATGCATTTTTTTTTAGGATTTAGGTGATGAACCTATCTTGGCGCAAAATTTGGTGGCTGTAGCTCAAAAACTGTGGGAGATATAGTCGTTTCTAATTTCAACCTGCGGGGGGGCTGGGCGGAATGGGTGGGCGTGGCACCAAAATTTTTGATGCAATTTTTTTGAGAATGCCAGTAGCTATCTTCCTACCACATTTGGTAACTCTAACTAAAAAGGTGTACGGAATAGGTAGATTTATCGATTTTGAGTTATCGAATTTATCGATTTGCCAGTCCCCCAGTTATCGTAGAACCCCAATTTTGACACTTTATCTGTCCCGGCCATAGATAAAGACATTTGCAAAGTTTCAAGTCTCTAGCTTGAAGGGTGTCGAAAAAAGTTGCGTTCATACAGACAGACAGACGGACAGACAGACAGACACCATGACGGACATTGCACAAACCCAATATACTCTTTACCTTCGGTATCGAGTATAATCATAAAATAAATACAAAAAAAATATGTGTCCGGATTTTTTGGTCCTTTTTAAAAAAATAAAATCCGTTTTTTGTCTTGCATAATTAAAATATTTGTATTGGCGATTCAGTTTGTTTGATATCAAATTTAGTCTCCCAAATATTAAAAAATATATATAGGTGCTTAGGGTAAATAAATCTTGTTTAACAGATTTATTTTGATATTAAAAAACCCAGTGTGACTCCGATCACATAATGTGTAAACATCTTGAAATTAAATATTTTGTAAAGTTGCAAATACTTATGCTTTCAATATTTTCTTTACAATTGAAAATATCTTGTTTTATAATTGGTGATAGTATATAGTATATTGTCTTGATTGCAAAATGTTAAAATTTCCAACCCATTATTCTCTTTTATAACTTAATGTAATAATTGCCGCGAGGGAAAAAAATAGGTCGTTTCAAAATGTCATATCTCCTGCGCTCATATTAACAGCAGAGCTGCGTGGCTCGACTGTCTCAGTCGGCTACTTTTCTGCATCTTAGCGCAAACAAAACAAGAACAAGTGGAAACTTTGCAATCGGACGCAACCAACTGCGATATACTCGAAACCAGTATTAAAACCGGTTAAAAGAGGCCTGATTGCAAAGGGGTACGGATGCGGCAGGGGTGTAAGTTGCCTCAAATATTTTCTAGTTTTGGGTGGGCGTGGCATCCAAATTTTTGATGCAGATCTTTGTCGAATGCCAATTGCAATCTTCCTTCTAAATTTGGTGAAGTTTTAAAAGTTGGGGAAGGGGGCTGGGGGTAGGCGTGGCTCCAAGATATCTTTGGGGGTCACTACCAGTTATGTTCCTACCAAATTTGGAGACTCTAGTTCAAACACCATGAAAGATACACGCATTCTCGTTTTTAATGAAAAAATGGGGCTGCTGGGGTGAACAAAGGCGGTATGGGTGGGCGTAGCATCCAAAGTTTTGATGCAGTTCTTTGGAGATTGTCATCACCTATCTTGGCGCAAAATTTGGTGGATCCAGCTCAAAAACTGAAGAAGTTATAACTTAGAACTTGTTTTTCCCGGCCATAGATAAAGACATTTGCAAAGTTTCATGTCTCTAGCTTGAAGGGTGTGGAAAAAAGTTGCGAACATACAGACGGAAGGACAGACACCATGACGGACATTGCACAAACCCAATATACTCTTTACCTTCGGTATCGAGTATAAAAATACAAAGCAACAGACACATGTAAAAGTGCTGTCATAATTTTTTGAGCAAAAAAGCTAGATGGGCAAAATATAACGCTAAAAATAGGTGTTTACCTATAAATATAGCCTTTCAGTTGACTCATGCAGAAATAAGCTATATTTTGATTATCCTATGAAAGTTTGTCCCACAATCGCGATTTTAAAACAAGTGGAAACGTTGCAGTCGGGCGCAACCGACTGCGATATACTCGATACCAGTATTAAAACCGGTAAAAAGAGGCCTGATTGCAAAGGGGTACGGATGCGGCAGGGGTGTACGCTGCATCAAAGATTGTCTGATACAGATGGGGATACCACCAGCTATCTTCCTGCTAAATTTGGTGACTCTAGCTCAAAGTTTGGTAAGGGTAAGGGAAGGGAGCTGGGGCCGTTTTTGGTGGGCGTGGATCCAAATTTTTGATGCAGATCTTGGTGGAATTGTGGCCAATTGCAATATTCCTACCAAATTTGGTGACTCTAGCTCAAAGTTTTTAAAAGTTGGGGAAGGGGGGCTTAGGGTAGGCGTGGCTCCAAGATATCTTTGGGGGTCACTACCAGTTATCTGCCCACCAAGTTTGGAGACTCTAGCTCAAACACTATGAAAGATACACGCATTCCCGCTTTTAACGAAAAGTTGGGGCGGCTGAGGTGGGCAAGGGCGGTATGGGTGGGTGCGGCATCCTAAATTTTATGTTTTTTGAGACTCATCACCTATCTTGGCGAATTTGTGAGTTGATATATGCTTTCTGATTTCAAACTGCGGGAGGGCTGGGGCGGAATGGGTGGGCGTAGCCCCAAAGTCTTTGGGGATCGTGACCAGTTTTCTTCCTACCGATTTTGGAGACTGTAGCGTCGAAACACCAGAAAGAACCATTCCGTTTTTAAAAAAGTTGGGGCGGCTGGGGTTGGCAAGGGCGGTATGGCTGGGCGTGGCATCCAAAGTTTTGATGCAAGTTTTTGGGGATCGATCGGAATCGGGAATTTGGTGGCTGTAGCTCAAAAACTGAGGTAGATATAGGCGTTTCTGATTTCAAACTGCGGGGGGGCTGGGGGCGGAATGAGTGGGCGTGGCACCAAAATTTTTGATGCAATTTTTTCGGGGATGCCAGTAGCTATCTTCCTACTAAATTTGGTAACTGTAAGGGTGTGCGGAAACGGTGGATTTATCGATTTTGAGTTATCGAATTTATCGATTTGCCAGCCTCCCAGTAATCGTATAACCCCAATCTTGACACTTTATCTGTCCCGGCCATAGATAAAGACATTTGCAAAGTTTCAAGTCTCTAGCTTGAAGGGTGTGGAAAAAACTTGCGTTCATACAGACGGACAGACGGACAGACTGACAGACGGACAGACGGACAGACACCATGACGGACATTGCACAAACCCAATATACTCTTTACCTTCGGTATAGAGTATAAACAGTCGGATCTAACGGGGAAAAATGGCATTGTTGTGTCGCATTACGCTTGGTTAGGGATCGCACTCACAAGTTAAACGGTATCGATATAAATTTATATATTTTTATATTAATGCAGACTAAATTTTGCATTAAAATTTTATATTATCATTTGCTTTTGCTTTTGATTAAATGCACTGTTTATTTAATGCATTAATACCGAACTCTGTACATTTCACACAGTAATCGATCTAAAATATCGATACTTTATTGAAAAATCATTGCAAAGTTTGACAACACTTACATCTGAAAATAATATACATGTAGTTGTCTCACTCTTTCTTGCAGTGAAATCTTCAAACAAATATAGCCATTCTTTCTCCTCTCTTATGTTAAGTATAGCGTACCTCCGTTGTTCCCCTTTTATGCACCTTTCTGACCACTTTACATGTCGTTTTTGTATGCTTTTTTTGGGTAACTACCCTACTGCCGTATAAGGCATATAACTTCAAAAACAAACGTCAATACACATGTGTGTGTGTGTGTTAGTTTAACGACACATTGTTTATTGGCGACTACTGGGCGCGTAAAAGAGAACAGACATAGAATGTCGATGAACACCACTGGCCGGAATAACCCAGCAACAGCAACAACACAAACAATTTCACACACTGGCCTACAAAATTTACACAAAGCAACATTACCGGAGGGTGAACCGGATTTAATAGCTCAAAACATATATATGTATATACAATCTAATATGCCGAAAACTCGGTAGTATACATATATTAAGTCTTATTTTAAGTGTCAGAAAAAAAAAAAAAAAAAAAAAACTAGCTAAACAGAGGAGCAGACTGTAATACTTATTAGAATGCAAGAATTTAAACATTATACCAAGACACTTACAACGAAAAACAACATCACTGAAACACAACTTGACGCTACACGAATCAAAGAAAAAACTACAAAGACTTGAGAACAACTTTTTACTTAAAATATTACGACTAGAAAAAGAAGAAACACATCGACACATACACAGTATAAACAAAACACAAACACACATCATAAATGAACTTCGGAAAAACTTAAATCAGCAGGACATTGAAGAACTACAAAAAGATCAAAAACTAGCTTACCAAAGCATACGCACTAACACAGAACAGACAATTGAGCGGAAATTACACAACGCAAAAAATGAATTAGCACAACAACTCAACATAAGACTTAAGGGGCCTACGCAGATGACAGTACAGCTCTCGTACCGTAAAAACTTCATATAAAAATAAATGGTCTCGTACAGCGCCCGTACAGTTCTACGAGACCCTTGTACGCAGTATGTTAGTTACTGGCCTTTAATAAGTGTTGAACAATGAAAATGTTAAATAACATTGTGGCTGTGTACGGCCAGTAAAGAATGCTGAGCATATCTTCACGGCTCGTTAAAAGTGACAAAAAGTAAACAACATGTCGGAAAAGAGCCGGCTTATACATATTTCGGAAAATTTTGACAAAATTGAACTCCAATAGCGCCATACTTATTGTTTTGGCAGTCAATGCTGCACAACAAGAAATTAATAAAAATATATAAATTAATTGATATGATACAATTTAAAAAACATATGAATTTTTATTCTTCAACTCAAGCCGACCCGTACTGCCCGGGTAAAGATCTGTAAGGTGAATTTGCTTTGAGTCTTTTGAGTGGTTTCGGTTATGTTAATCATAATCTCTGGTAATTTCAGCTGTGCCCATCAAACATGGATTTACTAAAATTCTACCATTTTTTTTTGCATTTGCAGCCTGATTTTTTTTTGTATAGCCGCCAGTAGCAATTCTTTTGTTTTACAGAAACACAAAAGTAGCGTACGTTGTTCGTTAATCATTATTTAAAATTCAGTTAAATTTAAAAAAACACTGCTGCATTTCCGATTTATTTCGAGAAAGTAGTCAACCGACCGCCACAATATGTGCGTTGTTTAGAACTGGTTGATACGGCTCGTTAAATGAGTGCAGTACGGTACGAGAGCTGTACTGTCATCTGCGTAGGGCCCTTAAACGAAGAATGGATAACCAACATGACTGACGTGTTTATACCAAATGAAAGTAGGTGGCTTTTATCATTGGGACCCAAATTTGGCCTACCGATAAACGGACAGAACATATCGCCAATACACATCATTGCAGACTTGGAACAGGGAATATAAACGATTGAAAACGAAAAACTAACAGATTCGATCAGAGGGAACTTAGCATCGAGATAAGACAGCTATAAACAATCAAGGAAACTAAACCAAAAAGAAAAATTTATACTCAACATAGCCAACATAGCCAACAACACAGAGAAACTGTTAAAGGAACATAACGATAAAATAATTATCAGACAAGCAGACAAATGAAACAAGACTGTAATACTATACAAGAGAGAATATCATGACAAGATGCGACAACTTCTTAATGACAAAACAACATACAAAACAATAAGAAATGACCCTACACAAAAACTAATCACGAAAAACAACACAAAAGTCAACTATTTGTACAAAAACGAATTCATAGACATTCAAACAAAACTAAGGACATATTGCTCATGGGGAAACGCACCACGACTGTACGGATTGCCAAAAATACACAAAACCGAATACCACTGAGACCCATATCCGCGTCAACTGAAGTTCCGTGCTACAAATTGGCCAAACATGTAAGTGACATTATTAAGAACATACAATCCACACAGTACAACATTAGGAACGCAACAGAATTGAAGAACGATATAAAGGACATAGAAATTTTAAATGAGGAAATGCTGGTATCATTTGATGTTATCTCGCTCTTCACTAACATACCCATTAACACCGCAACAAAAAACATAATGGACAGATGGACACATATATCAATACACACATCCATTCCAAAACAGAAATTTAAAGAAATCCTAGATTTTGTACTTATTGAAAATAATTATTTCAAATACAATAACACAACATACAGTCAGGTGTTTGGAATGCCAATGGGAAACCAGCTTTCACCGACAATCGCAAATTTAGTTTAAGACAAAATCCTAGACAACGCGAAACGGAAACGAACAACAAAATTGCCTATCTTGATATGGAAATAGAGCGAAGGGAAAATAGACTTAAATTTGCCTGGTGCACCAAAAGAACAGCGTCGGGACGAATAATGAACTACGACTCAAACCAGCCGATGACACAGAAAATAAACACAATCAAAAATATTATTAGAAATTCCTACACACTATGCGATAAACAACACCGACCAAAAAACTACATAAAACTCAAAACGATGCTTATCAAAAACAGCTATCCGATAAATCTGATAGACAAACTAATAAATGACGTCACAGCTAAACTTTATAACACAAAAAGTCAAAAATCTCAATCATCAACAATAACCCAAGGAACGATAAACAAACAATACATCAGCATCCCGTACATAGAAAACATAACGAGAGCAACGCTTATACCATAAGACAGCACAGAGCACATCACATATGCCTACAAAGCTCACAAAACAACAAGAAATTTGTTTACGAACACGAAAGACAAAATTGAGAGAGTCAAACAGAACAATGTTATATACGAAATCAAGTGCAATGGAAAAGAGGGGGAAGAATGCAATAGAGTTTACATTGGAACAACAAAAAGATCGCTTGCTACACGAGTAACGGAACATAGGGGAGACGCAAAGAACAGAAAGACGACGACAGCACTAGCTCAACATTTGAGTGAAAATTACCATACAACTGATTTTGATGCGGTCAAAGTACCCAGTGGCACAGAGCTGAATGTGGTCGGTCGAATAATTGCATTATTCCAAGCCGAAATGTAATGCATTACCTATGATTTTTTTTCCAGCGCATTTGTAATTGTCAAAATAAAAACGACTGCTCGCACGAACGCAACGAGCTGTTGTCAACTTCGTTTTTGTACGCCCCTTCGCCTCTAGCCCACAAACGATTTTCGTCTTTCGTTTTTTTCAATTTTCGTTTTATGTTTGGCCCGCGCGCGGTTTTGTCTATGCCTATTCCTTTTGTGTGCAAAAGTGTAAAGTGTAATACAAATGCATAATTGCATGTGTGTGACGATTTTCGTCTTTCGTTTTGTGTTTTGTAAAAGTTTTCGTTTTACACGCGGCACGCGGCGCGTGTCACTTTTACAAATCTTTTGTGCTGTGTGGACGCATTTTTCACAGTAAGTTGATATTTATTCATTAAATTCTTATATAACTAGTAAGTGGCCCGCTTACTTCGCTGCGCGGATAGTTTATATAAATTTTAGCAACAGAAGATATAAAATAAATAAATCAGAAAACATTTCACAAAATATTAAAGCAAAGTAAATAACATTCTCTTTTCCACGCCACCATTGAGGTAGAGAATCAGGCGCGTCATTTTACTCGATATCGAAGGTATAGAGTATATTGGGAGTATGTCCGTCATGTTGTCTGTCCGTCTGTCTGTATGAACGCAACGTTTTTCCACTTAATTCAAGCTAAAGGCTTGAAACTCTTCAATTCTCTTTATCTATGGCATAGTAAATTAAAGTGTCAAGATTGGGGCTTTACAAAAACTGGGGGGCTGGCAAATTGATAAATTAGATAACTCAAAATCCACCTATTCGGCACACCCTTACAGTTAGAGCTACCAAATTTGGTAGGAAGATAGCTACTGGCATCCCCGAAAAATTGTGGAGCCACGCCCACCCATTCCGCTCCCAGCCCCCCGCGGTTTTAAATCAAAAACGCCTATAACTTCCTCAGTTTTTAAGCTCGATCCACCAAATTTTGCGCCAAGATAAGTGATGACGATCCCCAAAAAACTGCATCAAAACTTTCGATGCCACGCCTACCCATACCGCCCAAGCTAACCCCAGCCGCCCCAACTTTTCGTTAAAAACGGGAATGCGTGTATCTTTCAGAGTTGTTGAGCTAGAGTCTCTGAATTTGGTAGAAAGATAGCTAGTAATGAACCCCAATGATCTGCATTAAAGTTTTGGAGTCACGCCCCCCCTTTCCGCCCCCAGCCCTACCGCAGTTTCAAATCAGAAATTACTTTATCTTCCTCAGTTTTTGAGCTACAGCCACAAAATTTTGGGCCAACATAGGTGATGACGATCCCCAAAAAACTGCATCAAAACTTTGGATGCCGCGTCCATAACTGGTAGCGACAGCCAAAGATATTTTGTAGCCAGGCCCACCCATAACGCCCACAGCACCCTTCCCCAACCTTTTACAATTTTTGAGCTAGAGTCACCAAATTTGGTAGGAAGATAGCAATTGACATCCAAGAAGATCTGCAGGAATAATTTGGATGCCATACCCACCCATAACTCGCCCAGCCCCCCTTCCCCCACCTAAACTTTGAGCTAGTGTCACCAAATTTGGAAGGAAGATAGCTGAAACTGTTGCTGCTGTGGCTGCAGCGGCTGCATATAAAACTGTGGCAGGGAAAGCATATAAAACTGTAGCAGGCAAAGCACCCCAATAATTTTGTATGTTCATTCTTGTATCACTTTTAGAAATAAAATGAAGCAATGCGCAAATGGCACACTAAAGTAAAAATTTTAAAATTCCCTTAGAGTGAAAGAGTTACTGTTATTTATGTGAATTGATCTCATCTACAGAACAATATCACATTTTCATGCTCTTAAGCCAATCGCATTCCTCTTAGTCCTCCTTTGTTGTTTCAAATTCGTGTGTGCATACAACGGCTTATAATAAGCCTGAAGCGATCGACAAAAACAGCAACAACAAATCTTTTGCATTCACAGTTATATTTATACCCTGAAATGGGTAAAAAAGAGTATAATTGTTTTGTGCATAAGTATGTAACAGGCAAAAAGAAGCATCTCCGACCCCATAAAAGGTAGATATATTCTTGATCAGCATCAACAGCCATATGCAATATGAAAATCATACCCAACCTGTCACATGTGACGTCACGCAAAACAGCTATTTATGCGCAATGCGTTATCGGTATTTTGTATCATGGTTTCGGATCGCTCTCTTATGTATACGCGCGCTCTGCAAGTCAAAAAAAGAGCGTAGTATCGCTGCCTTCTTCGCACGCACTGAATCAAAGCAAAACATATCTAAGAGGCTGCAGTTAAGTGAATTGCATAGCCTAAACTCACACGTACTTTAGCCTTTAGCTTTGACTTAGTGTGTGCGGAGGAAGTAGGGTTATTGAACTTTATGATTGACATGCAAAGCGCGCACATAAAATATAGAGTGAACGTAAATGAGCAACAACAGAGGAGCATGATCGGAGCGAGATTTGAAATTATCTAATTATCATAAGAGCAACGCGCGCGCTCTGTTAAATTTTAAGCGGCTCTTTGAGTTTGGGACGAACAACGTATATAGATTTGTGTAAAAACTAATGTGAACGGCCTTTGCTTGTTCGAAATTGTATATTATTAATGTAAGTTATACGTTTTGTCTAAGTTATATTAGCAGCAAGTAGGCAAATCCACCCCCACAACATATGTATTTTGGTGTGCAAAATTTTTCTACACGGACCAAGTTATGTTTTGTTGTTGTTGTTTTTTTTTTTAAATCAACGACACCAACAAAAGTAGCAGTGCGGGCCCAACAACAACACTTACACAACAACAACAAACGCTACTTGGGTCGTAAATCAATTGTCAAAGGCACACAAATTTGAAAAAAAAAAAACAATGTGCACTGTGCGAAAAGATTCATTTACATAAAATATTTAAAATTATTTTCAAGCGCATTGTTCACTTATATGTGAATGCACTTATTCATTAAGAAGCGGAAATCCGTTTCTTTTTTGCAAGTGTACGAACCAATTTTACTTGTTTGAAATTGTATATTATTAATGTAAGTGTGTTACGTTTAGTCTAAGTTATATTAGCAGCAAGTATGCAAATCCACCCCCACATATATTTTCTGGTGTGCCAAATTTTTCTGGACGCACCAAGTTTTGCTTAGTTGTTGTTTTTTTAATTCAATGACACAAACAACAGTGATGCCGATTTGGCCTTTTTCCGGACAGATCTGACATGTTTTTAAGTCCCTTGTCCGGAAAAAATATCAAACATCCCCTATCCGGAAATCTGGCCTTTTTTCAGATTTTATTTGATTCATTTATTTCAATATTTTTTTTCAAAGTTTTCTTTAAAAACATTGTGGCATCCAATCTATTAAAAATAGCGATCTTTTTACATACTTTGTATGTATTTTCGATATCATTTGTAATCTAATGTACAACAAAAGTGAAAAATAAACTTAAATAATGCCGAAAGATTCGTACAAACAAAAATTTCGTGATTGCTGGCTACAGCAGCCAGATTTTAAAGTTTGGATAAGCCGCGATGAAGCGGACACCAATAAGGAATACTGCAGATACTGCATATGCTTCTTTTTTATTTTCTGGGTTTGTTTTGGTTTTTTTTTTTTTTTTTGGGATTTTTTGGCTTTTTTTTTTTTTTTTTGGCTTTTTTTTTTTATTTATTGGCTTTTTTTATTTTTTGGCTTTTTTTTTTTTTTTTTTGTTTTGAAGTTATACTTCTATATCGAGGGTTTTATATGGGGGTAAAAATTTACAGAACGACATACCAAAGAAACGACAGAAAATTATCGACAGATTAATCGACTTTTTACAAAAGGAATGCCAAAGCATAAACACAAAACAAAAATACAATACTACAATACAATACGTGTTTATAAATATGTGAGCGCGATGGAGAGATATACGTGAAAATATAGCACAAAGCATAAACACAAAACACAAATACAATAGAGCGCGATAGCACGATATATGTGAAAATATTTCATATTGCTAATTCCTTTTTCTATAGAAACGGTACTGCCATATATAACACCATATTAAAACTACATACTAATACCATAATAAAAAGTTATGTGAATACGAATTATTTAAATATTTTCTTAATTCTTTTCTTATTTTTAATTATGATTTTTATTTATTTTCAAATTTAGAAAAAACGAAAAACTAAATTGATTATGATCGTCTTTCAACATAAATAAAAAAGTTGAGCATGGCAACGTCGTTTGTGTGTAAATGAATGCATTTATCGATAGATCGATATACGTGAAAATATAGCACAAAGCATAAACACAAAACACAAATACAATAGAGCGCGATAGCACGATATATGTAAAAATATTTCATATTGCTAATTCCTTTTTCTATAGAAACGGTACTGCCATATATAACACCATATTAAAACTACATACTAATACCATAATAAAAAGTTATTTGAATACGAATTATTTAAATATTTTCTTAATTCTTTTCTTATTTTTAATTATGATTTTTATTTATTTTCAAATTTAGAAACAACGAAAAACTAAATTGATTATGATCGTCTTTCAACATAAATAAAAAGTTGAGCATGGCAACGTCGTTTGTGTGTAAATGAATGCATTTATCGATAGATCGATATACGTGAAAATATAGCACAAAGCATAAACACAAAACACAAATACAATAGAGCGCGATAGCACGATACGCGTGCTTAAGTCTATAAGTTTTATAAAATTGTGGTAGTGTGAACTGTGCTAGTTATTAAAAATTACATAAATGACATAAATAAATAAAGTTCAATTAAAGTACTTGACAGCACTACTATACAAACGGCCGACAAGTAACTTTACCACAAATTTATATTTTAAGTGTAATGGATCCAAATGCAAATGCTGTAAAACAAACCCAGCAACAACAAAATCAACAACAACAACAACAAGTAGAAACAAGAAGTATAACTTCAGTCGTGCGTGAAACACACACACACTTTTTTTTATTTTTATTTTGTGGCTTTTTTTCAATTTTTTGGCTTTTTTTTATTTTCTGGGATTTTTTGGCTTACTGAACAATTTGCACGATGTTTTATCGAGTTTGCAAATTTCTTATTCACACACATGCTGGACGCTGGGACTGTTCCAATTGCCGCCGCATCTTCCGGGTGGACGACGCTAATAGCTACTCGCGTCGTAAATCAATTGTCAAAGGCACACAAATTTGAAAAAAAACAATGTGCACTGTGCGAAAAGATTCATGTACATAAAATATTGAAAATTATTTTCAAGCGCATTGTTCACTTATATGTGAATGCACTTATTCATTAAGAAGCGGAAATCCGTTTCTTTTTTGCAAGTGTACGAACCTATTTTACTTGTTCGAAATTGTATATTATTAATTAAGTGTGTTACGTTTAGTCTAAGTTATATTAGCAGCAAGTAGGCAAATCCACCCCCACAACATACATATGTATTTTGGTGTGCAAAATTTTTCTACACGGACCAAGTTATGTTTTGTTGTTGTTGTTGTTTTTTTAAATCAATGACACCAACAAAAGTAGCAGTGCGGGCCCAACAACAACACTTACAACTACAACAAACGCTACTTGGGTCGTAAATCAATTGTCAAAGGCACACAAATTTGAAAAAAAAAAAACAATGTGCACTGTGCGAAAAGATTCATGTACATAAAATATTGAAAATTATTTTCAAGCGCATTGTTCTCTTATATGTGAATGCACTTATTCATTAAGAAGCGGAAATCCGTTTCTTTTTTGCGAGTGTATGAACCTTTTTTTTTTTATGACTTTGCTTGTGCGACGCGAAGGCGTCACTGCGCATTTGTTTTGTTTTTGTATTCTCGCTCGCGATCAAACTCTCAGCTTGTGCGACAAACAGGCGGCAGTAGTGGAATGGGTAATTTGTTTTGTTTTTGGAGTGGGTAAAAGTGCTCCAAAATGTATGGGAGGTACTCGAAGGAGTTGTCCAAAATAAAATTCCTTTCTTAGGTCAAACAGAATACCTGCATAAAAAATTGTGTGAAAATTTCAGCCTTCTAGCTCTTTTCGTTAAGGCCGATATGCTATCCATTTTAACGCGGACGAACTCTTTTATATATAGAGATTAAATTCAATATGCCAAAATGAAATGCCTTTAATGAAATAAAATGGAATTTAACGATTTTTTCTATAATTTAAACAGGTGCGAGTTCTGAAAACAATTATAAGGGGAAATATATGCAAAAATTTTGATTCCATCATTGGCAAAGGGATAATTCCAAATATGAATTTTGACGGCCTAAATGGGAAAGAGCCGTTTAAGCAGTTTAAAGCCTTAAACGATGCTCTATATGGTATGTATAAATCATCTTTATTCTAATTTGAATAACAAATTAATCAAATTTAATTTACAGATGCTATTCAAACAGAAGGCTTTACTAGTAAAACCTACGCAACAACAATAAGAAACTGCTTTCGCCTTCAGAAAGGTCGGCTGGCGAAACAAAAGTTCGACATGAAGCCAAAAATTGAAAAAAAAAATTATGTAGAAATTTAAGAATAAAAAGAAAAGAATAGAGAATAAGAATAACATTTTAAAAAAACAATTATTATTTGTTATTTATTATTAAATTATTTATTCAATTACATTTCAGCAAAGTAAGCGACTTTATATGGTGGGAAACTGCGTTGCAAGTATATTATCTTGTAATGTAAGCACATTACCATCCCATAAGCGATTTTTAAATTGTATGCTACGTTGTATACAGGCTGCAGAATTTCTGCATTACAATTTTTTATAAGGCTACGCTTGGGTAATGGAGACCCGAAAGACACTTCGGCTCGTCATTACTTTCTGCATTACGATATTCAATAAAGTCATGCATCGTGCCTACAAAGCGGCCATTTGATCAGAAAGTAATGGAGCTTGTACGCGATTTTGTAATGCATACAGCCGACGAATATTCCATTCGTAATCGATCTAATAATGAGCATTTGCGCCACTGGGTACTTGACGTAGAGAGAAGAGAGCGAACGAGATTAACGCTGGAGAGCTTACGCATACAGTAATGAAGAGACGACGCGCTAAATCACAAAGAAGACATTGACCAGACAAATTACATTTACGCGGCTGCAATAAGCAAACCAAACTGCAGCAAATAACATCAAAAACAGCTGGACGAAAAATTAACTTTATATTTAAAATGTATATGTATGTGTTACGAAGACAGGACTGACGACACTAAAATTAGGTGAAAACAACAACAAAAATGTATGTACGAAGTGTTCTTATGTATTAATGTATTTATGTGCAATGTTGTGAGGTAGGCCAAGCGCAGGCCTCCCCCCACAACACATTAAGTGTTGACATTACAATCATTTATCGTACAATAATAAATACATTCACTGTTATCTATGTAATAAGCATAGATATTATGGTTAAAGGGTAACAGCATAAGTTAACATAAGGGCCGAGCGGCCAGATCAGCGGAAAAGAGAGGAGGTCACACGCCCGCTCGCGACATGCGACAAAAGTGTCGCGATCCACAACAAAAGTGTCGCGAGCCACAACAAAGTGTCGCGATCCACAATGAAAGTGTCGCGACACACGAAAGACGAAAAGGAAGACGCGCTCAAGCCGACGGGGCGGTTGGTTACGAGAGTTGAGAGTGTACGGACGCGGCGCGAGCAAAGCGCACGAGTGTTAGAATTTACAAGGCGATAAGCGACGGAGTTTGAAAGGCGAGAGAGAAACAGAATTATATATATGTACTAGTAAGTGGCCCGCTTACTTCGCTGCGCGGATAGTTTATATAAATTTTAGCAACAGAAGATATAAAATAAATAAATCAGAAAACATTTCACAAAATATTAAAGCAAAGTAAATAACATTCTCTTTTCCACGCCACCATTGAGGTAGAGAATCAGGCGCGTCATTATACTCGATATCGAAGGTATAGAGTATATTGGGAGTATGTCCGTCATGTTGTCTGTCCGTCTGTCTGTATGAACGCAACGTTTTTCCACTTAATTCAAGCTAAAGGCTTGAAACTCTTCAATTCTCTTTATCTATGGCATAGTAAATTAAAGTGTCAAGATTGGGGCTTTACAAAAACTGGGGGGCTGGCAAATTGATAAATTAGATAACTCAAAATCCACCTATTCGGCACACCCTTACAGTTAGAGCTACCAAATTTGGTAGGAAGATAGCTACTGGCATCCCCGAAAAATTGTGGATCCACGCCCACCCATTCCGCTCCCAGCCCCCCGCGGTTTTTAATCAAAAACGCCTATAACTTCCTCAGTTTTTAAGCTCGATCCACCAAATTTTGCGCCAAGATAAGTGATGACGATCCCCAAAAAAACTGCATCAAAACTTTCGATGCCACGCCTACCCATACCGCCCAAGCTAACCCCAGCCGCCCCAACTTTTCGTTAAAAACGGGAATGCGTGTATCTTTCAGAGTTGTTGAGCTAGAGTCTCTGAATTTGGTAGAAAGATAGCTAGTAATGAACCCCAATGATCTGCATTAAAGTTTTGGAGTCACGCCCACCCTTTCCGCCTCCAGCCCTACCGCAGTTTCAAATCAGAAATTACTTTATCTTCCTCAGTTTTTGAGCTACAGCCACAAAATTTTGCGCCAACATAGGTGATGACGATCCCCAAAAAACTGCATCAAAACTTTGGATGCCGCGTCCATAACTGGTAGCGACAGCCAAAGATATTTTGTAGCCAGGCCCACCCATAACGCCCACAGCACCCTTCCCCAACCTTTTACAATTTTTGAGCTAGAGTCACCAAATTTGGTAGGAAGATAGCAATTGACATCCAAGAAGATCTGCAGGAATAATTTGGATGCCATACCCACCCATAACTCGCCCAGCCCCCCTTCCCCCACCTAAACTTTGAGCTAGTGTCACCAAATTTGGAAGGAAGATAGCTGAAACTGTTGCTGCTGTGGCTGCAGCGGCTGCATATAAAACTGTGGCAGGGAAAGCATATAAAACTGTAGCAGGCAAAGCACCCCAATAATTTTGTATGTTCATTCTTGTATCACTTTTAGAAATAAAATGAAGCAATGCGCAAATGGCACACTAAAGTAAAAATTGTAAAATTCCCTTAGAGTGAAAGAGTTACTGTTATTTATGTGAATTGATCTCATCTACAGAACAATATCACATTTTCATGCTCTTAAGCCAATCGCATTCCTCTTAGTCCTCCTTTGTTGTTTCAAATTCGTGTGTGCATACAACGGCTTATAATAAGCCTGAAGCGATCGACAAAAACAGCAACAACAAATCTTTTGCAATCACAGTTATATTTATACCCTGAAATGGGTAAAAAAGGGTATAATTGTTTTGTGCAAAAGTATGGAACAGGCAAAAAGAAGCATCTCCGACCCCATATAAAGTAGATATATTCTTGATCAGCATCAACAGCCATATGCAATATGAAAATCATACCCAACCTGTCACATGTGACGTCACGCAAAACAGCTTTTTATGCGAAATGCGTTATCGGTATTTTTTGTATCATGGTTTCGGATCACTCTCTTATGTATATGCGCGCTCTGCAAGTCAAAGCAAAACATATCTAAGAGGCTGCAGTTAAGTGAATTGCATAGCCTAAACTCACACGTACTTTAGCCTTTAGCTTTGACTTAGTGTGTGCGGAGGAAGAAGGGTTATTGAACTTTATGATTGACATGCAAAGCGCGCACATAAAATATAGAGTGAACGTAAATGAGCAACAACAGAGGAGCATGATCGGAGCGAGATTTGAAATTATCTAATTATCATAAGAGCAACGCGCGCACTCTGTTAAATTTTAAGCGGCTCTTTGAGTTTGGGACGAACAACGTACATAGATTTGTGTAAAAACTAATGTGAATGGCCTTTGCTTGTTCGAAATTGTATATTATTAATGTAAGTTATACGTTTTGTCTAAGTTATATTAGCAGCAAGTAGGCAAATCCACCCACACAACATAAGTATTTTGGTGTGCAAAATTTTTCTACACGCACCAAGTTATGTTTTGTTGTTGTTGTTTTTTTTTTTAATCAACGACACCAACAAAAAGTAGCAGTGCGGGCCCAAGAACAACACTTACAACAACAACAAACGCTACTTGGGTCGTAAATCAATTGTCAAAGGCACACAAATTTGAAAAAAAAAAACAATGTGCACTGTGCGAAAAGATTCATGTACATAAAATATTGAAAATTATTTTCAAGCGCATTGTTCACTTATATGTGAATGCACTTATTCATTAAGAAGCGGAAATCCGTTTCTTTTTTGCAAGTGTACGAACCTATTTTACTTGTTCGAAATTGTATATTATTAATTAAGTGTGTTACGTTTAGTCTAAGTTATATTAGCAGCAAGTAGGCAAATCCACCCCCACAACATACATATGTATTTCGGTGTGCAAAATTTTTCTAGACGCACCAAGTTTTGTTTTGTTGTTGTTGTTGTTTTTTTAAATCAATGACACCAACAAAAGTAGCAGTGCGGGCCCAACAACAACACTTACAACAACAACAAACGCTACTTGGGTCGTAAATCAATTGTCAAAGGCACACAAATTTGAGAAAAAAACAATGTGCACTATGCGAAAATATACATGTACATAAAATATTGAAAATTATTTTCAACGCATTGTTCACTTATATGTGAATGCACTTATTCATTAAGAAGCGGAAATCCGTTTCTTTTTTGCAAGTGTACGAACCTATTTTACTTGTTCGAAATTGTATATTATTAATTAAGTGTGTTACTTTTAGTCTAAGTTATATTAGCAGCAAGTAGGCAAATCCACCCCCACAACATACATATGTATTTCGGTGTGCAAAATTTTTCTAGACGCACCAAGTTTTGTTTTGTTGTTGTTGTTGTTTTTTTAAATCAATGACACCAACAAAAGTAGCAGTGCGGGCCCAACAACAACACTTACAACAACAACAAACACTACTTGGGTCGTAAATCAATTGTCAAAGGCACACAAATTTGAAAAAAAAAACAATGTGCACTGTGCGAAAAGATTCATTTACATAAAATATTGAAAATTATTTTCAAGCGCATTGTTCACTTATATGTGAATGCACTTATTCATTAAGAAGCGGAAATCCGTTTCTTTTTTGCGAGTGTATGAACCTTTTTTTTATGACTTTGCTTGTGCGACGCGAAGGCGTCACTGCGCATTTGTTTTGTTTTTGTATTCTCGCTCGCGATCAAACTCTCAGCTTGTGCGACAAACAGGCGGCAGTAGTGGAATGGGTAATTTGTTTTGTTTTTGGAGTGGGTAAAAGTGCTCCAAAATGTATGGGAGGTACTCGAAGGAGTTGTCCAAAATAAAATTCATGTCTTAGGTCAAACACATCACCTGCATAAAAAATTGTGTGAAAATTTCAGCCTTCTAGCTCTTTTCGTTAAGGCCGATATCCTATCCATTTTAACGCGGACGAACTCTTTTATATATATAGATATATTTAAATATAATAATACGTTTTTGTGAATCCGTAAGTATAAGCGTCTGCCAGAGGCAGAAAGCCGGCAAATAAAACAGCATAACCTAAAAACCCGCGTGTCTTCATTTGCGGCCTGAGGGCATCGAGATATATATATATATACACGTGCACGGGCGTGACTGGTACGCGAGTCGGCGTTTTCGATTTTGCTAAGTAGTATCTGGCTGATCGGTGTGACCTGTGTTGCGGTTCGCCCTTCACAATTCCCCGATCGCTAGTCGGTTCGGCCATGCGGCTTTGGCGCGTCGAAAGCATCCTCAATTGAATGAGGAGTCGAGATCTGGGTAATTAGTGGACCTGCACTGTGGTTCACCCTGTGTGCTTCCCAAATTGCCCAGCCGATTTCGTTACACGCGGTTTTCGGTAGTCTTAGCGCGGCCTCAAAACGGTGAGGTTATGGTAACTGAGCTATCGGTGTGACCTGTGCTGTGGCTTGTCCCGCATATTTCCCCAATCGCCAGTCGCTTTCGGTATCTTGCCTCCATTTCGCGGAAGCGTTTCAGCAATATATAAATATTTCTTGTAACGTGGGCCCTGGACAGACTGAGAATCTGTACTTTGGCTTAAACACTACTTTACAATGTTAACTTTTGAATATTTTTACTTCAAATAAAATCAGACTCCCTGATGGAGAAAAATTGAATTTAATGCCGGGTTTACAATGTCAGCTTGGAGTAGATTGAAGCTTTTAAAAATTTGAAATTCACGTTGCTAGTTTACAATGTCAGTGTCAACAGAAAAATGCAATCAGCTGATTCGAACTCAGCTTAGACATGTGAATTTTTCGAAATTGTATTACAGCTGTCTATGAGCATTGAACAGCTGATGTTTGTTTTACGTTGTGTGTAAAATTTAGAGAAACTTAATTAAAATAATTAAAAATGGATAAGAACAAAGCCATTATATTAGCATATAATTCAATAATGCCGCAGGCAGTTCTTCCTGCTGCTGCTGTAGTAGACGAGGCGCAGCCGCAGAGAAGTACTCGACGGTGTTAACACTTGGTATATTTTCACGTCTATTCGCCTTCGCGTGTTTATTCAAAGTATGTATACATGTTTAGAGAATACCTTAAACTAGCCTTAATGTTACATGTTGCTAACGTGTGGGGAGTTTACGACCATTGCAGAGAGAGGATAGTAGAAAACGGCAACTCCTTGTTCACTGCCTGCTTTTAGGCATGAACACACATATTACTAATTTCGAAAAAAAAAGCCATCTATTGTCAACTTTTAAACCAAAATTATCGAATAGCTTTAAGTGCTTTCAAGCACATATTACTTATTTCGAAAAAAAAGCCATCTATTGACCACTTTTAAAACTAAATTAACGAATAGCTTTTCTCAATGCAATCTGTGATACAAGTGAAACCAGTTAGAGATTGAAAGTAAGTGAGACGAACTTATGTGAAAAATATGTGTGTCAGACAGGAACAAAACATTTTGCAATCTCAAGCTAACATTGTAAACCCGCCTTAAATGTTTTTTAAATATCGATGAAAATTGTCGGATTGTAGAGGTGCCGGATAAAAGGGTAGCCGGCTTAGCCAGATCGGAGTGTACATACAGTATCGGACAAAACTAAAGCACCCCCTTAGAACATTTTTTATATTTTATTTTATATTTTAATGAAGCTGAAATTTAATTTGCCAAGGCCCATCTTAACTGGGGTGCCCAAAAATGAAAGACAGTGCTCTTTTCTGTCGAATACAAGTACAACATGAAGGATTTGGATGGTATGAGGCGTGTACGCAGACCATACGGATCAAGAGTAAATCCAACTTATTGCAAAAGCACTGCTAAGCTCAGAGGAGGAAATATGACGGTCTGGATTTTTTTCCCTGGGTTAGGAATCGGGCCAATTCATAAGTTTTATGGAATGATGGATCGTTTTAAGTAACTTAGTATAGTTAAGGACATTATAGGGCCATTTTTTTGATGAAGAAAAGCCACTCCAATGGATGTTCCAGTATGAAAACGACTCAAAACACAAAGCAAAAGTGGTCAAAGATTGGATTTAGAGCAATGGTATAGAAGTTCTTCTTTGGCCCATCTAATCGCTCGATTTCAATCCAAATAAGAACTTGTGGGAGATAGTTAACTGGAAAATTGATAGTCAAAATTGCAAAAAGGAAGCAGGATCTATTTGTAGCCGTAAAAATAGCCTGAGACTCAGTTTCACTGGGTATAATTTATAATTTAATATCCCTTATGCCTAGAAGATGTGTTTTTGTAATCAAAAATAATAAATTCGCAAAGAAATATTAATTTTAACATTTTTTTAAAAGGGGGTGCTTTAGTTTTGTCGTTTGAGATTTACTAGATAAAACGGTTTTTTGATCCAAAATTTTTGTTTATCAATTGTATCATGCCAAACTCTTTTGCTTATCAATAATTATGATCTTAATAATTAAAAAACACTAACACCTTATATTAATATCTTTGTTTTCATAAAAAAATTATCAAATGAAAAAAATGTTCTAAGGGGGTGCTTTAGTTTTGTCCGATACTGTATAATGATTAAATAAATTAAAATAAAACCGGGGAAAAATTTCGGATTAAAGAGCGGTTGCCGGATTAGCTAGAAGTCATTAAAAATTATCGGATTGCAGAGGTACCGTTGGACAGGAGCCGGATTAGCCAGATTGCATTGTATGTTTTCAAATGTGGGTGTGGTTTTGTTAACTTGTAGGTTTTCTCCGAGAGACGTCTGCTTTATTATATGTTCAATTTTCTTGTTGCTAGACAATGTTCTGCTGTTTTAGGCGATGCAGCTGATCACCTACAGAATACTTCTGTCTGCTATGTTAGCATTTTGCCGGATGTGTGGTCGATATTAAAATGTAGTTGCGGCATGGCCCGTGATGGAATAGCGGGTGGGGCTGAGTCTATGGTAACTCACGCTTTCTATGGATTTTGCTACGCTCATTGCTATGATTCGCGTTATGTGATTCGCGTTGTATTATTCATTAACAAAATCATTAATGTGCTTTAGCTAGTCTGTGTAATTTTCTTCAATCATCATATTTCATTGAAATAGTGAGCGCTTTGGGCGTATAACTTTATCAAAAGAAATTTCCTACAAGTTAAAATTTCGTGGTGTAATATAACAGATTTTTTTTTTAAATCGTTTACCGAGGGACACCTATATGTAGAATACTATTTGGTTAGTTGGTTATAACTGATTTAACTGCTCTCAAGTAAACTTTATAACATCTTGCTTCTTAGTGCATTTAGTGTGGTAACAAAGCTACATGCCACACAGATCAGATTTTGTAGCATAGCACCTTTTGTATCGCACTATTGTCGATATATCGCCATTGTCGTGATTCGTTCGTTCTATTACCAGCACGAACAACAAGCCGTTACAACCCCCAAAAAGACACGCGTCTGTATTTGACAAGTACAACGTTTACCGCTCCAATGCCTCACAGTCCCTCTGAAATGCTGTTTTCGAAATTGTGAGCAACACGCTCTAAAAAAGATAACTTGCAAAGAGCACAATGCTTTCAGGTTTAGTTCGGTGCGTGAACCTGGCGAGTGTGGATGCGTTTTATGCTAAGCGCCAAAAGTTAAATGAAATTATAACTAAAAGCCAATGCAAAACAACAAAAACAAAACGGCAGCATTCTGTAAAAAGTGCAACCAATCAGTTAAAAAAGTACCCAAAATAAAGCAGGCGATAGCAGAATTGCAAATAAAAGCATACATAGGTATAAAGAGTGAAGAGTGATTTACCTAAGTTAAAACGTAAATAAAAAGTTAAAACAAATAAGGAAATATAAGGATGCTATTGAGGAAAGACATGTGAAAATCTGGGTACATATACTATAATTTTTTAACAGCAAATGAAAAAAAATTTTTATACAGAAGTATGTATGTATGTATGAGTAAAATATTGGTGAGCGTCAAAAAGCCGAAGAGCCAACGCCACTCCGACGCGAACGCTGCGCAGCCATATAAGTCGACTCTCGTCGCAAACATTTAAAAGTACACGTCCCGCTACACGACGTTCGCGTAGTAAAAACGTAGCGTGTGTGTTTTTGTCGGCAAATCTGTTGACGTTAATGTCACCATCAACAGCGATAAGCAACGCTGCCACTGCACGTAGCAGGCGACAGATCCATCATATTCTTATTATTTTTTGAGCGGATCTTTGTATTATCGAAATCATAGAAATTTTAAATTTGGCGTGCTGATCAGCCGGTAAGTGTGACAGAGCAACACAGGGCTAGGGCGTCTTAAAGGAGCTTGAGAGCTGCAATTTGTCATTCATGTATGAATCTGGAGCCTCGGTTGCACAATTAATTTAAGCTCACGCAAACAAAAGGCAATTCGTTTGAACTTTTTAGATTGTTGATTATGTTTTATGCAAACAATTTTTTTTTGCATAAATTAGCAAATATTAGCCTTAAGTTGAGTGTGCCATATTTTGTTTTTGTGTGTGTTTGTGAACAGCACTGTACAGATATATAGGATGTTAAGAACTAGTGTTTTTAAGTATTATTTAAGTTTTTTTTGAATTGTAATAATAGTAAAATTTAAAAGCGAAAAGAAAGCAAGTCGAACGCAACCGACTGCAGTAAACTCGATGACTGTTTAAAAACGGGTAGAAAGAGGAATAATTCTAAACGGTTACGGATGCTGCAGGGGTGAACGCTGCGTTGACATATTGGCTGATGCACATGGGGATGCCATCAGCTATCTTCCTACGAAATTTTCTGACTCTAGCTCAAAAATATTTGGATCTGTCGATTTTAACCTATCGAATATAGATTTTATAGCCAATAGGCGATGGCAATATTGACACTTTATCTGTCTGGACAGACGGACACAATGAAAGAAATTACAAAAAACAAACAAACTTTTTATCTTCGGTATCGAATACTATAATAAAAGTGAGTGTTTGTAGTGTGCCCTTAAAAGTATGCTATTAGATATTCTACTAACGACCTTTACCAGAAAACGCATAAAATAGATTCAAATTAACAATATCATTTACTGCATATCAACGCTTCAATTATTTAAAAATTTATTGTTTCTGTAATCCGAGTCCAAAGTTTCAAAAGTCAACTATTTTTACGTAATGTATGTATAAACGTAGTTTTTAAAGTCAAACAGCAATGATGCCGTCAAATAATCTGCTTAAGAATTTGGTAAAGTTTTGTAATAAAGGTTTTAAGACCACGCTCACCCCTGCCGTCCACAGCCAAGATAAAATATTGCCTATATCGTTGAGTCTTACAGTTTGTTGGAAGGAAAGCTGGTAGCGTCCCTTGAATGTTATCATTATCCCCTTTGCAAGCAGACTCTTCAGAACCTGTTCTTATATTGGTATCAGATTAAGCCCTTCATCGTTTTCACGTTTACGTTTGTAATAACTGACTGACTAATCGCAGCACTTTCCAAATCAAAAGCAATTAAAATTATCAAAATTTTTCAACTGTGCTTTTTAACACGTTTTAGAAAATACGATCCTGAAGCCCGGCTAAATCGGAAAAACCTCTTTTGGTTTTCCATATGAGAATCGCTCAACCCCAGATATTACGCCAACAGTCATTGTTTATAGGCATGTGTGTGCACAGGAAATTGCAATTGCGGTCTTAAGTTAACTTCAATCCTCGGTGGCATGGGTGACATCAGACCGAATTCCGTGAATGATGATTAGATGATCAATATTATTTCCACTTTTATAGAAATTTTATTGTAAAAAAAACTAGTGTAAAGTGAGAACTGAAAGCGTTATCGGTAGTTTTAAGTAAAATGTTTTCAAGTAATGGCTAAGGACACGTTAACCAATCAATTAATATTGGTTAACGATTATGGTTTGAACCGTTAAAAAAGTCACATACATGTGTGGAACTTAGCAGGCATTTGTTGGTTCTGCATTTGGAATATGTTTTTCTGCTGTGACATCGAACGCTTTGGCCGCATCCTATGCGTGGCTGGTCCGTTCCAATTCTGTCAAAGTTTTTTATATGTAGTATTCAATAAAAAAATAACACAGAAGAGAATACACAAAATGTGTGTGAATGTGTCGCATATAGTATAAGTTTACAGTACATATATGTACATATGTTAATATGTATGTATGTATTAAATATATATATATAAAACGATTTGTGTGTGTATGCGTATCGGTCATAATAAATTGTCTTTGTTTCATGCGGATATGGTCCTTGCTTGTGGTGAAAGTTATGTGAGGGACGCAAAAGCTTGCGCCATGTTTAATAAAAATTATTACGTGATATCCTTGAGGGTACAAACGCACACATATTTTTAAACAGAGACGCGCACAATGTACAGCTTGATGCGCCTTCTAGTGGGTGGCATGGTCATACAAAATCAAAAAAATCGACTGGCACGACGTCTTTGGCCGAACTGAATGGGACGCCTTTTGCAAGGCGCATGCGCTGAGCTTTAGCGACAAGCCGTCGACTTCGAATTTCGAAAGCAGTGCATAAACTTATGCTTTTGCCCGTGCCTCCTTTGTATGTGTGAACGTAAGTAAACATGTGTAGGAAACAAATTTCTAGGTCAAACTCAACCTCCGAATCGAGCAGCCAAATAAATACCCTTGCACAATTATTTTAAATAATGCTACATTTGAAATTACGTTTTCACCTTAATGTGAATGGAAATCATGCACTAAACTCATTAAAAAATTGTAGAAAAGGGATGTCATGATGAATAATTTGTGTTACAGGCAGAATGAAATATTTTCTAACTCTTTATTAATCAGACTCAAAGTGTATATGCATATTTGCATGCTTTCATTTGTCTACACTCAGAAAAAAACGCAGTATAAATAAGCAGACTCATGCTTAATTTAACTTTTTTCGTACATAATTTTGTTAAATTGAACATGGAATGTCATTTTGAAATACAAACATGTTGTTTTAAAGTGCACGCACTTTGATTTAACTATGTTTCATGTTCGTTTTGCTGTTTAACTATGTTTTTAGTTGAATCAACATATTTTATAGTTAAATTTACTACGTTTCATAGTTAAAACCCGCATAGTAAAATTAACTATTTTCATTTTTGATTTTCGGATGTTTTTGTGTTTCCAGAATCGATCCAAAAGAATACAGAAGAGAATGGATCTTGGATCGTTTGTACGCGGCCAGATATACATACAAACTTAGCATGCAAGCCTTGCTCGCTCTCTCGCTCTCTAAATTTTATTTATTTATTATTATTTATTTTTCAAAATTGTTAACAAATCTAAAATCAACTTAAGAGTTTAAAAAAAAAAAATGTACAATAATATAGATGAAGTAAACAGCCTAAGCAGAGAACAAAAATGTCTAATAACATCGCCGACCGATGAGGGTGTTTTATTTGCCAGTCCGGCCAGCTATGCCCCTTTACACAGCCTAAATTGTCAGTGACATTATAAGACCCTATACTAAGAACAGAGATGTTAGTAGAAAATAAAAGAAAAACTTAAATATGAAAAATAAAAATAAAAGATTAAAAATAAAAAAAAATAAAAATTTTAAAATAAAAATAAATAGAATATAAATATATATATATAGAAAAGTGTATTAAAGAGAGATAGGTTAGAGGGAAGTTAATTACCCGTTGGAGGAAAAGAATTTAGCCAGTCCAGCAAGCTATGCCCCGTTTCATAGCTGAGAGCGGCCATTAACTTCCCGAAGATATACTGAAAGCAATGATTTGATTAAGGAGAGAGAGGTCTCATTAGAGAACACGTGGTAAAGGCTATTATATTGAACGCATAAAATACGAAATGGGTTGTGCATAGCGAAATCTGTTGTGCACGTTTTCAAAAATAAAGGGCGAAAATTTCTAGTGGGTCTGGAAGGAATAGAGAAACGGAGTTGACTTAAAAGAAAAGAAGAATCTATATCGCCAGCAATCAACTTTTGCAGGAAGGCAACACCAAGGACTATCCTACGATTGTTTAACGATGGGAGGCTAAGGAGAAGAAGCCTACTGGAATATGAAGGCAAGCGAAGATTACTATCCCAATTTAAGCCTCGTAAGGCAAAAAGCAGAAACTGCTTCTGAACAGATTCGATACGATCCTGGTTATTTCTATACTGGGGGCTCCATATACAAGAGCAGTATTCTAAGATAGGGCGGACAAGAGAAGTGTACAGAGTTTTCGTAACGTAAGGATCGTTAAACTCTTTAGACCAACGTTTAATGAAACCGAAAACACCTTTGGCTTCATTAACAATAGTAGCAATATGAAGGCCGAATGAGAGTTTCGAGTCAAAAAGAACACCAAGGTCCTTGACTGTGAAAATACGGTGCAACGGGGTATTGTCAAATGAGTATCTGGTAATGAAGGGACTATTACGGCTGAAAGACATAAACATCCATTTAGAACAATTGAGAAGCAACTGATTAGTCATACACCAAAGTTGCATTGAATTTAAATCATCTTGTAAGCAATTATGAATCAGAGAATGACAATAAGAGAAAATAAGTTTCACATCGTCCACGTACATGAGAATGCGAGAATGTGATAAAACAGAGGGAAGATCATTTATAAAAAGAGTAAAGGGCCAAGATGACTACCCTGTGGTACTCCAGAAGTAACCTGGACTTGTTTCGAGGTAGCCCGTCTTAGGAGGACTCTTTGTGTCCTACCCTTTAAATAAGAAGAAATCCAAGATAAAAGATATTCAACCCTTATAAACGACGCATATCCGCGGGCGCATATGTTTTTAAGTTGCTATTGTTTTTGCTTAAGCCAGAATAAGTTTGAAAATAAATATTTGATTAAAATGTTTATTTATTTGTTTTTGGGTTAGTTTCTGCCAAAATACTTGCATACGCATGTACATAATATGTACATATCAATGCAATCAACATTTTAAATTCATTGATCTCTCGCTCTCTTACTCTAAGACGCTGTGAGAGAGCGAGCAAAGCGTGCATTTAGTGTATGTATAATAAAAAGGGCAATGCACAAAAATTGGCATATGAAAAAAAACAAGCCAGAACAAAACAAAAACAAAATATTTAGCCCAAAAAATTAAGAATTATTTATTTTTATTAAACAAAATTTTTCTATAAAAAAAATCTATATTCCACAAATTTATTTTTAAATCGGGAATGGGTACAAGGAATGCAGAGCGGAATCAATTCATACCGTACAATGACATGCCAATGTTAAATTCACTGATATTTTACACGCGTTGTCTTCCAGGCGGGAAGCGATGGTAGTGAAAATGGATCGATGAATGAACAGTTGATTCATCGATCCATCGAACTGCAGGGTACTGCATGCTTGACTGAACTTCAATCTTAAATGCTATTTCGCTGTTCCTCAACCGGTTACAATAGAAAATTCTTAATTCAAGGTTTTATTGTTATATATCAGAAAAAAAAGATATTGTCAATTTAAATCAAACTGATCAAGAATAAATACACTTTATGAGGTCGCAGATCCTGTTATACAAATTTGCACATAATCATAATACCTTTTTTTGAAGTTATACTTTTAAAACCGCAGTAGGGTAGTAAGCCAAAAACACGACACACAAAAACGACATAAAAAGTGGTCAGAAAGGTGCATAAAAGAGGGACAGCGGAGGAACGCTATACTTTACATAAGAGCGAAAGAATGGATATATTTGTTTGAAGATTTCACTGCAAGAAAGAGTGAGACAACTACATGTATATTATTTTCAGATGTATGTATGTGCTGTCAAACTTTGCAATGATTTTTCAATAAAGTATCGATATTTTAGATCGATTACTGTGTGAAATGTACAGAGTTCAGTATTAATGCATTAAATAAACAGTGCATTTAATCAAAAGTAAAAGCAAATGAAAAATTTAATGCAAATTAAATTTAGTCTGCATTAATATAAAAATTTACAAATTTATATCGATACCGTTGAACTTGTGAACTTGTGCCTAACCAAGCGTAAGGCGGCACAAAATGCCATTTTTCCCGCTAGATCCGACTGTTTTTAAAAGACGATTGTGGGACAAACTTTCATAGGATAATCAAAATATAGCTTTTTTCTGGATGAGTCAACTGGTATAAGGATGGCTATATTTATAGGTAAACACCTATTTTTAGCGTTATATTTTGACCATCAAGCTTTTTTGCTCAAAAAATTATGACAGCACTTTTACATGTGTCTATTAATTTGCATTTTTATACTCGGTACCGAAGGTAAAGAGTATATTGGGTTTGTGCAATGTCCGTCATGGTGTCTGTCTTTCCGTCTGTCCGTCTGTATGTTCGCAAGTTTTTTCCACACCCTTCAAGCTAGAGACATGAAACTTTGCAAATGTCTTTATCTATGGCCGGGAAAAACAAGTTCTAAGTTATAACTTCTTCAGTTTTTGAGCTGGAGCCACCAAATTTTGCGCCAAGATAGGTGATGACAATCTCCAAAAAACTGCATCATAACTTTGGATGCCAAGCCCACCCATACCGCCCTTGTTCACCCCAGCAGCCCCATTTTTTTTATTAAAAACGAGAATGCATGTAATTTTCATAGTGTTTGAACTAGAGTCTCCAAATTTGGTAGGAACATAACTGGTAGTGACCCCCAAAGATATCTTGGAGCCACGCCTACCCCCAGCCCCCTTCCCCAACTTTTAAAAACTTCACCAAATTTAGAAGGAAGATTGCAATTGGCACTCGACAAAGATGATACTGCATCAAAAATTTGGATGCCACGCCCACCCAAAACGCCCCCAGCCCCCCTTCCTACCTTTTTTACAACTTTGAGCAAGAGAATAGACCATATAGTATTAAAGACAGTGCAATTGGTAACACGAAGAAGAACAGTTATTTCGTCTCAGGCCCCGGGACCTAGGCATTGCGGTACTTTTCTGTGTTCTGCCTGTGCGTGAGCGCGATAGCGGATAGCATGTGCAGCCGTTCTTGTTTCAGCACTCAGCGGCCTGCCAAGCGGCGGGCCAGCGGCAACCGAAAAGGGTCAAAATGTGTCGTGTGCGTTGTTTACATTTCTTGCTTTGCCTGCCTGTCGAGATTTTTGCTATTTTTTGATATTTCTGTCGTTGTCTGTCTCTTTCACATTTGAACTACTGAATACACTTTCGAAATTTGTGTGCATCTTTGCTAAACTGCGTGGCATAATTCTTGGCTAGTGTCATAGAACTAAAAATATGAAAGAGTATGAATGACCAGCAATTTTCAAACTGAAATTTGGCTGTTTGTGTACATCTATGCATATCCAAATTCTATGTGTGTGTGTGGCAATTGTATATCATTTATTGACTTGCCACAACTTTAATGATTTGACAATTTAGGAAACAGATAGAATGCTAGCTGAAAGCACAAAATATTATTATTGGTGTTCGTAATAATATTTTGTGCTTTGAAATATACATTAATTTTATAGTTTAAAAAAAGTATTGTTGAATAATTTAAAAATATTTTAAAAATAAAATAAAAGAAATAATAGCAATGCATTTTTTATGAATTTCTCTAGCTGTTTCCTAAATTGTCAAATCATTAAAGTTGTGGCAAGTCAATAAATGATATACAATTGCCACACACACACATTGAATTTGGATATGCATAGATGTACACAAACAGCCAAATTTCAGTTTGAAAATTGCTGGTCATTCATACTCTTTCATATTTTTAGTTCTATGACACTAGCCAAGAATTATGCCACGCAGTTTAGCAAAGATGCACACAAATTTCGAAAGTGTATTCAGTAGTTCAAATGTGAAAGAGACAGACAACGACAGAAATATCAAAAAATAGCAAAAATCTCGACAGGCAGGCAAAGCAAGAAATGTAAACAACGCACACGACACTTTTTGACCCTTTTCTGAGTGCTGAAACAAGAACGGCTGCACATGCTATCCGCTATCGCGCTCACGCACAGGCATAACATAGAAAAGTACCGCAATGCCTAGCTCGGGGGCCTGGGACTAGGTTTTTCTTACCAATTGCACTGTCTTTAATACTATATGGTCTTTGGCTAGAGTCACCAAATTTGGTAAGAAGATAGCAATTGACATTCCACAAAGATCTGCATCAAAAAATTGGATGCCACGCCGACCCATACCACCCTTGACAACCCCAGCCGCCCCAACTTTTCGTTAAAAACGGGTATTCGTGTATCTTTCATAGTGTTTGAGCTAGAGTCTCCAAATTTGGTAGGAAGATAACTGGTACTGACCCTCAAAAATATTTTGGAGCCAGGTCCACCCATACCGCCCCCAGCCTCCCTTCCCCAACCTTTTACAAACTTTGAGCTAGAGTCACCAAATTTGGTAGGAAGATAGCTGGTGGCATCCCCATCTGGAGCAGAAAATATTTGAGGCAACTTACACCCCTGCCGCATCCGTACCCCTTTGCAATCAGGCCTCTTTTAACCGGTTTTAATACTGGTTTCGAGTATATCGCAGTTGGTTGCGTCCGATTGCAAAGTTTCCACTTGTTCTTGTTTTGTTTGCGCTTAGATGCAGAGAAGCAGCCGACTGAGACGGTCGAGCCTCACAGCTCTGCTGTTAATATGAGCGCGGGAGATATGACATTTTGAATCGACATATCTCCTCGCGGCAATTATTATATTTAGTAATAATAGAGAATAATGGGTTGGAAATTCTAACCTTTGCAATTATGACAATATACTATATACTATCACCAATTAGAAAACAAACAAATATGAATATTCTTTATCCCTCATGTTGAAAGTTTAGATATTTTCATTTGTAAAGAAAATATTGAAAGCATAAGTATTTGCAACTATACAAAATATTTAATTTCAAGACGTTTACACATCATGTGATCGGACTCACATTGGGTTTTTTTTAATTTCAAAATAAATCTGTTAAACAAGATTAAATTATTTACCCTAAGCACCTATTTTATATATTTTTTAATATTTGGGAGACTAAATTTGATATCAAACAAACTGAATCGCCTATACAAATATTTTAATTATG